>NMRA01000842.1:57071-113868 GCA_002633005.1 Phoronis australis
ACCTGTGTTGATATGCAAATCAGTTGTAGACACAATGAAAGACTCAACTGAATGGAACACTGCCCACATCAGTCAACTTTACATGCAGATGTAGTGGGCCGATGCCTAAAAACAAGCAAAGAAAGGACTGGCAGTGTTCTATCTGTTACAAAGTCAAGTCAATAGTTATCATACCGTAGAAAAGAAACCAAAAACATTCCCTTCAGCACAAAGCAGTGTAAGCATATCATAAGAGCAATAAACCAAACCATATTTTGCAGTCTTTTAATTAATGAAATTTTGGAAACACTATCTACACTCACACGCAGTCACTGGACTTGTTTAACCTGACGACTCTCGCAAATACGCAGGAATGTCCTGAAAATTATCCACAGAATACGAAACAGATGTTACTGAAGGACACGCCTTTGCAGCTTTCAAAATCGGGATGAGCGGCTTTCTCCTAGATGTAATGAAATTTAGTGACAACTGTATGTGGTAAGAATTGGATAGTTACATTATCCTTTTAAAGATTCTACGTCATTATCACATTTTGGATTATTTACATGTTATAATAAACAGTGAAGAAATCCCTTTATACATTTGCTTTCAGTAGGGATTTCCATGGTGGATGGTGAGCTGCTATAAACAACAGCAATATGGCTTGTACAGGGCCTCGGGCTAAATGTGGAGTCGCTACTATGGCAATGACACAGATTACAGGCTAGCGTGGCAAAAGCGACACATTCGACATGCTAGCGTGTAAAAAGCGCCACGTTCGACACGTTAGCGTGTCAAAAGTGCCACCTTTGCTCTAATTTACACGTCTGACACGCTGAGCTTGTCGAACGTGGAGTATTGGAACAAAAATGACACGTTTTTGCCACGTTTTGGTACGCCACATTCGACACGCTATCGCCACGTTTTACACGTTTATTGCCACGTTTGACACACTTTTAGGGCGTTCCAATAATCCAACGTTTTTAGTGCGTGTCAAACAAGTCAAATTCTCATCCGCGGTATTCCAGTTCCATATCCAGATCGAGGTGACAATGAAACGCAAATACGCATACAAGAAAAATGAGTGGACCTTTCAAAGCTACCAGATTTTTGCCGATAAAATATGACATCGGTATTTTTACAATTCGCTCCAAACTTCTGATTAATAGATGGTTCTCAACAGATAAGAATAAGTTTGTTAACAATCCTGAAAATATTGGATAGGGCAATTTGCAAACTTCTGACTTAACCCAGTCGACATATTAATTTTCTAGAAATATTGGATTCAGCAGGCTGTGCTTTCGTGACCAAGGCAGTAGAAACCCATGTGAATGGGTTTGTTTACTATACCTAATTATATGTACAAGGTCAGGAGGGCATTTTACCTGTTCAGAGGTTCAGTGACTTTACCAGACTAAAGGGTTGTGAGCATGTGATAACATCTAATTCCTTTGTTAACTTAACCAAATGCAGTCTTTTGTCTGGTATGACAACAGGCAGGCCAATTATCTATCAGGCTTATTGCAAACTACATTACTTGTGAACACAGCCAAACCCAGAGTGTTCCAAAAGAATAGACTGTCAGGACTTCGATTGCAGTTGGGCGATTTTGGCGATTCTAAAACTAAACATGACCAGCATTTGACGAGGAATTCAGAAATGCTATTAGTTTATGATCAAATATGTTATAAAATAACTTTTTTGAACAGCACAGCAAAGTCAGGCTATAGCTAGGATCTTATTGAAGATTAGAGCAATAATCAAACAAAAGAATCCAGCTGGCTCTCCAACCATAAATGCCAGAATGGAGTTAATCAGTTGTGTAAGATATTGGCTACTGGGGTAAACTTCCATATGAGGCCTTATATCTTTATTAAAATAGCATACACTGCTAAAACAACTTATTGGATCAAATACAAGAATTATGTATCTGTGTCATGGATGTAAGAGTAATGACATGTACGGTGTGTCATGGATGTAAGAGTAATGACATGTACGGTGGCTGATGTAAGAGTAATGACATGTACGGTGGCTGATGTAAGAGTAATGACATGTACGGTGGCTGATGTAAGAGTAATGACATGTATGGTGGCTGATGTAAGAGTAATGACATGTACGGTGGCTGATGTAAGAGTAATGACATGTACGGTGGCTGATGTAAGAGTAATGACATGTACGGTGGCTGATGTAAGAGTAATGACATGTACGGTGGCTGCATCCTGTTACCGACAGGGTACGAACGCTGGGAAACCCAACTGCATTGGTAATATACGTTGGAACTGAATAGATTGTCTTAACTTCTGTTGTAGTTGGGCAATTTTGGTGATTCAAAAACTTAACATCATCAGCATTTTACGAGGAATTCAGAAATGCTATTGGTTGAAGTTCAAATATGTTAACTTTTATTTTTAACAGCACATCCCAGCTAGATAGGATCTGATCGGAGATCAGAGCAATTATGAAACAAAAGAGAGAGCTGGCCCTCCAACCCTAAATGCCAAAATGGAGTTATTGGCTACAGGGGTCATCTCAGTTCCCAACTTGTTGTTGGGAGCAACGGGGAAAATGCCATAATGTAGAGCATCAAACCGTGGACTCGTATTTAGTGCAGTTTCTGCAAGAATGACCAGTTGTTTTACACATGGACATACCAATTTAATAGTATCGAATTCAGACAAACATTACGAGGGTATTGACTATCAGGATGCTGTGCAAGACATGAGACTGAGAGAAAACAGAAACTCATCTGACGAGAGCATATATGATAAAAATGCCACTTGCTTTAACAATGCAAGAAACTTTCTTATTTATTTCATCACATTTTCTGGAAATCTCAATGTAAAAATGACACACCTTGATGGCTATGGGACTTGTCCAGTCCTGTCTCATAAAAATAGTGTCCTGACTGTGTGACAGAATAGCAGAGCTGAAACTGAGTTAAATGTATTTTCATTAGTCAAACAAAAGAGGGTTATGAATAGACAGCCTTGGCTTAGTGGTGGGTTGTTAATGCTTCACAGCATTCAGTTAGGGATGGTTTCATCATGAGTTTGGAAGGAACCAAATAAGTAATCAATCCCCAATAGAAGGAGCAAGGCAGCTGCGAAACATTAGGAAGTTAGTTTTATAGTAAATCCCGTAAATATGGAGTAAACACTTACTTAAAGTGTCTCTTCAAAATGGCTGCTGGGAACCAGTTTTCATTCAGTAAAGGAAAATTAAGTTATTCAGTGTAAACTCAGGTTTCAGGTAGCCATTTTGAAAAGGGAATCCTTTCCTTCACTTCAACCCTTAATCCAGCAGTCCTTAGTTATTATTACTTGAATCAACTGTTGAGAACTGCTATTGTGCAAAATAAGTGGCTATTGATGCACAGACCTCAGGATAGGGTACACATAAGTCAGCTTTATAGCCTGCCACTTTAACTTGAAACCAGAGTTACCAATAAAGGATATCAAAAATACTCACAGTTAGCTTAAATTACCCAATTAAAAACAAACTGGAAATTAACCTCTGCCAAAGAAACATTAGTGATTACAAGGAAGGACTTCTTTAACATCAAACTCATATTTTAACGATAACATGGATCAAATTTCAGCCAGATAGCAGTGAGTCCATGCTGTTAAATATTTGTCAACACCAACACACACTATAACGTGAGTTTCAAACAGATGAAATAAGATTTTACCATGTTTAGGCCATTTTCCTCATATGACAGACATTATGCATGGAGACATTAGGCTTCAGTCTTTTTTTTTTTTAAATTACTATTAGACTTCGCTAACTTTAAATTGTTATGAAAGTAAGAAAGATGCTGTTTAAGAATAAATAAAAATTTGCAACCTAGCAAATTTACTTAGTAGAAGAGTACGTGTACAGTAAATGTCTTGATTAGTTTCGCAATCAACTGTTGGCAAACATCATCATATATCAACCGATTCCCAAGTCTGCAGTTGTTCTAATTTTCAGCAGAGTGGTCACCTACTCACTTCGTGTGCTAATTTCAGCTTGAGTGAGCACATTCGAAAGAGAATGGTAGGGTGAAACCTCACCATTTAAGTACACAATTTGGTAAACATTTGAATTTTTTTCTCATTTTTCATAAATGGTGCATTTGTACCAAAATGATACTTTGCAATTTTAGTTCTGTACAATAGCTTCCAACACAAAATATTTTGAAAAACTGTGGGCATTTATAGCAGTGTTAGAAGCCCCTCAAAAATCAAGTTGCAGCTATTTTTGCAATTATTTCTCTCTGAAATTGACGATAGTTTACCGGATCTATTTTGCTGCCTTAGTAAAGAAGAAAAATTTTCAACATTTGAAACCCATTCAAGGTGTTCTTTCAGAAGAAGATTTCTGAGTAGTGAGTAATCTAGGCAATAGTTCTGAAATAGCAACAGCAAAATACAACCTCTACCAGCATGAAATATAATTAACATGACAGCGTTTTCCCATTCTAGGACTTTACCAGACGAAGGGGGTTGTGAGCGTGTGATAACATCTAGCTTCTTTTTAACCGCCAAGCACAGCCTTTTGTCTGCTATGACAACAGGCAGGCCAATTATCTACCAGGCTTATTACAGACCATGTGTGAACACCTTCAAACCCAGAGTGGTACATTCCGAAAGAATAGATTATCATAACTTTGGTTGCAGTTGGGCGATTTTGGCGATTCAAAAACTAAACATGATCATCATTTGATGAGGATTTCAGATATGCTATTGGTTTATGGTCAAATATGTTATAACTTAACTTTTATTATGGGCGGTGAGACACTGAAAAAAGTGGGGGCTATAGCCCCCCCCAGCCCCCTGTGGTGCACCATCCATAAACCATGGGCACCGGAACACTGAAAAAAGGGGGGGCTATTGCCCCCCAGCTCCCTATGGTGTGTCGCCCATGTTTATTGTTAACAGCAAAGCCCAGTTATGCTAGATACCATCTTATGAAGATTAGAGCAATTGTCCAACAAAAGAGAGCTATGTCAGAATAGAGTTCATCAGTCGTGTAAGATATTGGCTACTGGGGTAAACTTCCCAACTTGTTGTTGGGCTATAGAGTCGAACAAGTTGGGAGCAACGGGAAAAACGCCATAGTTAATATAGACATACAAAGCTGAAGTAGAAGGGGCTAACTCAACAGTTGTCGCTAGTAAATAGGATGTTCTGGGTTGTGTGTTACATCACAGATGTCACCATATTGATCAAGTATAATTATACAGAGCAAGTTGTGGGTGAGCGCGATTCCGTGGGTGAGTGCGATTCCGTGGGTGAGCGCGATTCCGTGGGTGAGCGCGATTCCGTGGGTGAGCGCGATTCTCTTGACAGTTGGAGACAGATTATGAACACAGGCTGTCACACAACAACTGGGGATATGTCTGATTTATACAAAGGACTTGATTGTTTTCAATGTGGTTACGTTGCATTGTAAGGCAGGTTGTCACATGGTAAACAACCAGTCAAGCCATTGTCACATGGTAAACAACCAGTCAAGCCATTGTCACATGGTAAACAACCAGTCAAGCCATTGTCACATGGTAAACAACCAGTCAAGCCATTGTCACATGGTAAACAACCAGTCAAGCCATGTATAACTTGCTGCCACCTTAACATTTTTGGTGAGTAACACATCATGAAAATAGTGCTTGACCAAATTTAAGGCAAAGTTCCATTGTAACATGCTATTGGACGAGAGTTGAAGGCAAAGTTCCATTGTAACATGCTATTGGACGAGAGTACGATAAAGCAACCATAGTACAAAACAAAAGATTGAAAGTGAGGATGTGCTTTAAAATGTATCACATTAACAGTTACAAACAAATTTGGTTGGTTAATAACTATTTTTTATATGAATTCATATTATCCATTTCTGATCTAATAGAAATGGGTGATGGACAGTATGATTACTCAAATACACACTTCATATCAACCATTCCTATGAATGCATATTGAATGATATAATGCGATAGTAATGACCATCAGCAGCAAATATAATGCTTTTCCCAAATATTAAGAAATTATATCACATTCATTGTAGTTAACTAAAGAAAACATCAGTCAACGAGAGAGAAATAAGTAAATTTTTTGTTTTTGAGATAAGCTTTTCAATTACAGACTATTTATAGCAGACCAGAAAGTTTTTGTCACCTTACATTCCCAGTAAAGATTCCGTGGCTCTTTTTTACAAAATGTGCAAAGATTTGACTCTAGGATACCAATGTGACTCTAGGATACCAATTTTGACCAGAAAGTCATAGTCTGTGGCAACAATTCAATGAAGACAACTTTTTCTTGAATTATCAGTAAAATTATGAGAGCAAGCATAAAGTCTTCCCGCCACCATTGGGAGGAAAAATTTGATTCCCAGTAAAACTCACATGTTGGATTTTTGCAAAAACCTTCAATTAATTCAGAGTATATGACGTTTATTTGTCGTATTTTCTAATATTTTCAGAAATTTGGAAGACTTACAGAAAACTGCATTTCTGGAATTTGTCAAATTGAAAAATTGCATGCATAAAATCTTAAGGGGTGAAGAGGAAGCATAACCGATACAAAGTAAGACGCAAAACATAAAGTCCCCCCTAGACGAATTTATACCAGCACTTTTGAAGACCGTTGCCTAGTTAACGAGTATATTATACCAGATTGGCTGATGATGAAAATCTTCATCCTTGTCAGTGTCCCGAATTTGGGTGAAATATCCAAAAAACCAAGAAGAAAATAAATATTCAGTAAACACATATGGTAAAAAGCAACTCCAAAATGTAAACCGTTGTGAAATAAGTATTGTTACAACAGCTCGAGTCTTTCCAAAAACGTGATTGGCTGAATTAGTCTGTGGAATACTGATAAGAGATTCGATAAAATACTAGATGTGGAGCATTTTACAACCTTCCTGTAAACATGTTTGTGCCATTTCAGTTACCTTTTTTCTTGATAAAAATAGTTTAAAGCGTTACACTGATTGCCTGGATAGCAAATGAACGAGATTAGGTAACAATAGATTTAATTACAGTAACTATGCCAAGAATTGTAATTGTTAAGGCTCTTCTCGAACAGATCAATAACTCTTGACATTCGGTTTCATAAAGTTTTTGTTAAAGTTTAGTTTGATGTTTTCAAATAGATTGTCCCTAAAAATAAGTCGCAAAAAGGTTAAGTTTGACATCAGCCAAGAAAGGGTGACATTAAAAATATTAACAGCTGACATAATTTATGTTCATTCGTATCAGCCATAATGGTAGTGTAGATCAGCAATTTTATGCAAAATATTCTCACAGCATGCCACATCTGGTAACGCTGAACTAAAAACTCTCCATGTACACCTCCAATCATACATCAGGGTTTGGTAATTTTTAACTTATTTTTCATAAAATCAATTGCTAAACCTGTCATTTCCCAATATCGAAAGGCTGACTACAGTAGCTTCAAGTAATAGAAAATTTACTATATGTTGCTTGACGACACTTACACTGCCCAAACCAAGCTAATTATGAATTAGAATTTTCTACATCTTTACTTTAATGTAGACAAAATTTCACTGTTCTGCCATTTTTTATGATAAGAACTCCTGTACCCATCCCCAAAGTATATTTGATTTCACCTTTTAAATTAAAATATAAGTCAAAAACTATCCCACAATGCATTTGAAAAGCAACTGCATGCCCACATTCTAAGCAGAATAAGACATTTCCATTGTCGAGATGGCTGACGGAACAACTTTACAGGAGTTCTAATCTTGAAGACTTCAAGCATTTTTAAATGCAAATTAAGACTGCAATTATGTATAATTATGTATAATTATGTATAATTATTTTGATGATTTCAGCTATTTCTGGAACTAGCGGCTAGTCTGGAAGCAAAAAGTATGAGAGGTCAAAATACAGAATTGTTATACCCTTTCCTCTTGTACATTCTCACATTCTTTGATTTTAGGCTAAGAGCGCGAGACAATGGCAACAGAATCAGACTATCCACTGTACTTGGACATTTCAGTAGAGGATGGCACCTACATGATGCGTAATTTGTCGATATTCGACTTGAAAAAGTCCCGGCCTATCGAACCAGGTGAAGCAATCGCTATTGCCATGAGCACTTTGGCGCTCATCTTCAATATTCTTGCACTCCTGTCAATCACTCATGTCAAAGGTCACCTGTCAACCAATCTTCGCTTGATCACCAGCTTGACTCTGTCTGACATGCTGGTGGGTACCGCCTACATGATCAAGGTAACCAAAAGAGCTGTGAGCCCGGTGTTCCACTCCATTTTTACACAGTGCCTTGAACATGTGACCCATGCCCTCATCACATCAGCACACATCATTGTTCTGTTAAATCTTCTTGGATTGGCCGTCGATCATTTCTGTGCGATCGTGAAACCACTCGGTTACCCAGTGCTCATGAGTCACCGCAGGGTCAACATGATGATCATGTCATTTTGGAGTGGAGCATTTCTCATTGGATTCTCCCGCTTTATCATGCCGGTGACAATTTACTACCACTGCAAACAATACGCATCTTACCAAAGTTACTGTGAGTACGTGGAGTGTAGTAGATACGACCCAGAGTATGCGATGTACTGTGTCGTACTTATTGCATTCACATCAATGGCTTGCTTATACACACGCATATTCATCAAAATCCGCACCTACCAAAGAATGCAGGGTAGACATAAGAAACATCACAAGCCCAACACAAAAGGACTTCTGACCACCGTCTTAATTGTGGCATCGTTCGCGTTGCTATGGATTCCTTATTGCATATTCACTACTTACATACACGTTGGGCTTATTCGCTTCCCCATGGAAGCAATCAACTACTTCAAGATAAAGAAAGAAGCCGAGTATTACCTGTACGATCTCGTGCTGCTCAATTCTATGTTTGACCCAGTTATTTATGCAGTGCGCATGCGCGACGTTCGACAGGGTTTTAGCCGTTTCCAAAAGCGCTTCAGGAAGAATGAGAGGAGGAAGTTGTCACAAACGAGTACACTAGAAAATAGAACTCTAAACACAAACAGTGCTGTCACCTTGTCCCTTAAAAACGACTTCAACAATGGTGAGGCAGATGTTAATCAAAACAGCAACGAAGTCTAAGCAGGATAACACTGACAACTAAAGTCGCTTTTACGCGACAAACACTAGACAAGGAACGAGCAGATCTGTGTCTGTGCTATTTACACAACATTACTTAGTGGAAACTGGGTCAGCACAGAAGTCAGACACAGCCAGCCAGTCTGTGCACGCTCAGGTTAACAATGGCAAATGCCCAAAATCTTATAGAATTTC
This sequence comes from Phoronis australis, assembly GCA_002633005.1. Taxonomy (NCBI): domain Eukaryota; kingdom Metazoa; phylum Phoronida; family Phoronidae; genus Phoronis; species Phoronis australis. The sequence goes on from NMRA01000842.1 coordinate 66,343, forward strand.
AGTGACAAAATGAAGCTAAAAGGCAAGGCAGTGAATGGCGACTCGTAGATATAGTGCAAAATGATCACCCAATGTGCAAGCCATCGTGTAACAAGGCCAAGTGAGATGAACCATTCCACCTAACTACCAGTCTGTCTGTATTTAGATACAATTTACTCTACCTCAGAAACATGTGACAAAACTTATTGCCACAGTGGCAGTTTGTTCTGCGTGAGTTCTGCTTACACACACGCTAGTGCCAGATCATCTCGGTTCCTGTAAGTTGTTGCGTGCCAACTTAATGTGTAAATGTTACATAATGGAACTCATGACAGGACCGTGCTTAAGTCATGATACTCTAGCAGAAATGAATGCAGCGACTCACAGTCACCTCCTGAATAAAGGTACTTGCTGGTGGTAAATGGATGTTTTCTAAACAAAAGTACCCAAGTTTTGAACCTGTTGCTTGAATGTGCATAATTAGAGGCAGGTTACCTCCACTGACTGAAGCCATACACAATGAAACAGGATTAAACAGAATAAGCTGTATGAGTATATATTAACGTGATAGTTTCACTTAGAATATGGTGAATTACAAGAAAGAATGCTTTTAAAAGATTTCATGACTGCTCGAAGTGTTCTTCACAACCTGTCTTGACTCTTCGCTGCGTCATGTTTGAATATTGCAGCAATGACCTTGAAGTATCGGGAGATTAGTCATTTATAAGCAAAATACTAGGATATTTTGGACGAATGGTACCAGCTCAATGCATTGATTACAAAATGCAACACATAAACTCACCACACTTTGGACATGAACAGGTGCATGAATTTTGCAATTTCAGTAGAGTTTGAATTGTCCGTAGTGGAGAACACTGACCCCATCCAATATTCAGACCATGTTTCAAGCGGTCACCTTAAATAACATCAGCGTTCCACACGGGATTATAAAAGGTGTAACAATTTGCGATTCAAGCCAGACTTTACTGAAAGTGTTACATCCTTTTTAAGCTTGCGATGCTTTGCAGTTTATATGATGTATGCAATAATTTCAAAGTTACAAAAAATACAAAAATGCCAGTGACTCTAGTTTTTGATAAAACACTTCAATGCTATGAATTCCAGTAAAATTTATTTAGCGTGTCCTGTAATTGTTTCTTTTAGTTCTGCACATACACTAGTATACACAGCTTTATGTTACGTAGACAGGTTCTCGTTCAAGGCTACACATGAGATAATTAGCACTCCATCATTTTTGATTAGCCATGGAAAATATATCAAGTAATTATAGATGAAAAGGTGAACAGAATGTACAAAATTTTGAAGAAAAAGTGACTTAGAAATGTCCACATATTTGAATCGAGGTTTAATTTTCTGACGACAGTGTTTTAATTTTTTAACAACAAAGCGTTTCAATTTTCTGACAATACAATGTTCAATTTTCTGACAACACAGTGTTTCAATTTTCAGACACCGTGTTTCAATTTTCTGACAACACAGTGTTTCAATTTTCTAACACAGTGTTTTAATTTTCTGACAACACAGTGTTTTAATGGGAAAATTGTCCCACATTTTTCATGTAGTGCTTTTGTTATTTGTTGTGCTTAATTAAAGATGAAGCATGGTATTAATCTTAGAGAGAAGTGTTAAATACTGAACCTATTTTTGAGTGACTATGAGAATAGCCGTGTTGTGAATGACATTGAAAGAATATTTACTTTGTCCCAACTCCTTTTATGAATTGAAAGATGTAGTAACCAAATATTTGAAGAACAACATTTAATTAAGAATACAGTTTGTTACTGCAGACTGCAATGTTACGTTATGTTGCGTTATGTTATTCCGATTAGGCGTACAAATACACTTGTTTCCCGCCATGTAAGAAGACTTTCTACAGTGTAGTTCTAGCGCCAGATGTCGCTCTCTCTGACTATTTATTCTGGTACCGCCCTTTTTGAACGCCATTCCACAAACGTTTTATGGTGGATAAATGTCAATGTACATAATTGTTTTCTTCGGAATTTGGTTGGACTTGGGGTGATATTGGCGTAAGTACTCATGTTTCTTATAATACAGTTTATTTGCATTCATTAGTATATTAGTTTTTCCATGTTTTCTCAGGTGTACTTAATGTTTTGAATGCTTGCTACTATGTATACCCTTTGCCAGTTATCATTTTACTTGGGCGTTGTCCTCCTAAATGTTACTGTATATACATGATAGAGCACTATGCAACGTGTAAGCTTGAACATAGTTTTTTTTGGTTATTTCAGTTTACCTACTACTACTACTACTACTACTACTATCACGCCTCCTACTACCGCAACATATTGTGTCAATAAAGAGTAAAGCCCCCCGAACCTGTTTGTTTTGCTCCAACACAGTTATTGGTCCTTTATCAAACATTTCGTTTGACGTATAAAGCCAACATTTTTACTCTGCACTCCAGCTATCAGGAATAGACTGTGATGACGTAAGAATGTAACAGCCCAAGAAACAAACGACTCTAAGAAGTTGTAATATGACCGATCACAAGCAACCATTCCAATTGCGTTGTGTAGACAGATTATCTTAAGCTGTAATATGGCCAATCACAATCAACCATTCCAATTGTGTTATGTAGACAGGCTCATGTCAGTCAGTTTGAATACATCTTCATCAAAGACTTCACTCAGTTCCACAAACACATTACAGAATAGAAACGAAAAAATAAGCAAAAAATCTCTGAAATCACAGCAAAACTAAATGATACAGGCAGTGAACAGGCACCATTGCTATTTTATCCATCCTGTGGACTCGTGTATAATGTATTTGTTTGGTTTATGGTACATTTCAACTTAGTGTACATCACACAGCAGTACCTACCAAGACGTAGTGACCGAACAAGTTGGTGGTAAACACTTGCTTCAAGCCCTCCGGCGTACTCTGGTCATCCTGCTTCAGCAAGCCGTGGCCGGTGGAAAACATGTGCGCCACCTGGCGAGGACTGAAACGAACAATTGGATGAAACACCTAGGATTCTAACTTGGTTATTCAATTACTATATTCTTCAGGGATCATTTTAGAAAAAATTGGCTTCAAATCTACATGCCAATATTTAGGACCTAAGTGTCATGTTGTCTGACCTTTTTTGATCCAATTTTTAGGGGTAGCATTTAAATATGCGCCATTACCTCTGACATTGGTCAGAACCACTAACTGCATTTCAGTTTAACTAAACACATAAAATCTGGGATCTGTACTGTCGCAATGCTAGACCCCAATGGCTGTTTGCACAAAACATTCTTAATTTGGGACTCGACTAAGTTTCATAAATCATTTGCGCATTTATTTTGTTCATAACTCACAGAAGTAACACTTTTTCTATCACTTATCTTTATTATGAGCTCCTCTTTGACTAAAGACATTTCCTAACAATAAAACTAAAAACTGAGCTCTTACAGAACGTATTTGCACACTCCTAACTATGCTAATATATAGCACGAACTAAATGACAATGCCATTTTAACATGATCTACATTAAACAAAGTAAAGTTGTATTCCTTGACAACTTGTACATGTGAAAACAAAAATTCTGCAAATAGGTGACTTTTGCATAAATGATATAATTCTGTGTTTCTAACTAATATGACCAAGCAATCAGAGAGATGGGGAATTAACATGCAAGCTCCACTTTATTTCAATCAAAATAATTAAAGACTTGGTTGCATGAAAAAATCCCTACTTATTTTCGATGTTTTCACAATCCCACAAATACACAGTAGATTTTGGGAACTTAGTTGGAACTGTTTCATGTGACCAGAAATTGCTGTTCTGATCGGCAGCTTTGCATTGTCGTTGTTTTAGAATCTGAATGCAAAGCATTAGATCCAAGACAAAATTGAGCAAAATTGTGATAGTTTTAGTGCCCCCGTTAACCCAAGTTGAGCAATCATAGTGCGCAAATGAAATTTTTAATAGGCCAATGACGCATGGTCGCTCCTAATATTATCCCCGACTCTGTTCTATAAAAACAACAAACTTGGGTCGAAAATCTGGTCGCTCAGCTCTGATGACAGATTCAGATTACACAGAAGTCCTCAATTTAGTATAATTCAGCATTAGTGCCTCTGATGCAGATTTTGTTAAAAACCATTTGACATTGATTGTTTGATAACTCAGGGATCAACTGCCTACGTATATGTGTTCCCACACAAGGAGTATTTTTAGACAATACGAGAAATGCAGAAAGAAGTTATCTAACAAAATCTCTAAGTGTGCTTAGATGTTGATGGACTGCACTAGTCTTGCAGAAGTGAAAAAGGCTCCTAACTGAAGTTACATAATTACGTTAATATAATCTGCAATGATAATATATATCATGAATCATGCTAAGATACACCACAGAGTCCCTTGCTTCAAAAGTTATCTCGTTTTTTTAAACCAAAAACATGTCCGCAAAAAAGCACTCATGAATCTGCACTGGACAATGTTTTACATCTGACGACATAATCTTAACAATTCACAGTTTGGAATAATTGTTCATTAAAAGCGTACCACCATACTCCACACGAAATAACCTCAACCGATGCCTAGGCAGACAAATTTCTCAATGACTCGTAACCATATAAGCAACATAAATGTAGGACACTAAAACCCTGCCTAGCCTAGGTTCCTGACTTCAACTGTCCCAAATCCAAATAATATCTGCGTGCACCTCCCACAGACTGGTATTACATAAACCTCGCAAGCCTTATCTTTCTTTGATCCCATTAAATTGTCCTTGTGAGTGGTGGATAGGCGACAGAAGTTCCAAAAGGAACGCAAAACCCTGCAGTCAAGAAAGCTCAGTTGTTAACACGGTGGATTTCAGTTGTTACCTTCCTCGCCTGGTGAAAAGAAAACTGGAACTAATTTCTAAGGCAAAGGCAGGAAATTTGACGTCAAATTTAAGTGATTGAGGTTACTAAAATAAATATACTTTTGCACGTAATTTGCTTCTGCTTAGTGCTCATTTTATCATTAAATCTAGAATTTACATGCAAGAACTGTAGCATCATATGTTTGATCTTGATATTGTGTGCTACTCTTGGTTGAAGTACAACGAACACTCCGGTTTTGAAAGAGATTTGCGATGTATAACCGCACATTAATGCTAGGATATCACCTATTGACAATTGTTGGGTTTCATAGTAAGCCTACATTAAGGCCAGCAACCCTTGGTTTTTCTACTATAACAATGTTTTTTACACACATTCAAATTAACACTATTTTTAATATCATATGAAGAGCTTTCAAATAACATTCATGGATGTGAGGAAAACACCAAACTGGTGTTTATTTCCAAACTGGTGTTTATTTCCAAACTGGTGTTTATTTCCAAACTGGTGTTTATTTCCAAACTGGTGTTTATTTCCAAACTGGTGTTTATTTCCTGAAGTTCTTCCTCAATTTTCATAGCAAACAAACTCATCGAGTTGTAATATCGACCGAGGACATTCTCCTAGCAGACCGTTGCCTCCCAGTGAAAAAAATATTCTATGAAGTTTACTGTACAGTGTTTCCCCTGGGTTTTGCAAGGAGCGTGGTGGTGAATGGCCAAAACGGGGTGCAAAGCCCGTTGCTGCACGCGAATATGAGAAATGGGATCCCCCTATTAGCTGGGTTTCGAAAGGAGCATGATGGAGAATGCTCGACGCGGATGCGGAACCCGGCACCACATGCGAGCATGGGATGACTTTCGCCAGGAAAAATTTGAAAATAAGATGTAATTGTGGGTGCAGTTTGCTCATCATAGACAACATAGACAAAACCTTAACCCAAGCATCATGTAGTGGAAGTATCTGGGTAAAGAACACTTCGCAAGACAATTTGGCAATGAAGAGTCCAGCATAGTGTGATCTCTGTCGCACTTGAGTACAAAAAACAGTTATCCACGAAGTGACAAACATAGAACAAAAAATATTTTAACTTTGTAGACGTAATAAACTAATTCGTGTAATGAAACTTCCGTTAATACCGTCTTGCTAAACATAAATCAGTGATAGTGGATTGGCGTTGGCCAGCGTAGCAGACGATGTAATAATCTGTGGTGCCACCTATCAGTTACTACGATTTGTTAAATCACTGTAGTTTAGTCTCATTTTTTGTCAATATACCAACATCAAGTGTCTGCTTCAATATAGTATTTTATTCGCTTATAATTGTGTGTTTCTGATCCCTATATTGGTGACCTCAAACAGTGAACACTTACAATGGCAGAGGGACATAGTGATACAAAGCTTGTTACTGACCTCGCCTCAACTCTCCAGACGCTTGCAATGCAAACAACTCAGGTAAACGCGGTATCCATCAGGTTGCCGGACTTTTGGACAAAATCGCCCGAAGTTTGGTTTGCCAAAGTCGAGGCTCAGTTTGGAACAAAAGGGATTGTACAAGATCAGACAAAATATGATTACGTGGTGAGTGCCCTTGATGTCAACACAGCCGACGAAGTTCAGGCTATACTACTCCACCCACCACTCACAAACAAGTATAACGCATTGAAGTCCGCGCTCATCAACGCTTTTGGAAAGTCCCAGGCACAGAAGGACTCTGAGCTTTTGAACCTCAATGGCCTGGGTGACAAACGTCCCACCGCTCTGATGAGACGTATCAACGCTCTCAATGATGACCCCCAGACTTTAAAACGTGCTTTATTCCTAACGAACCTGCCTTCCGACGTTCGCACTATCCTGGCGGGCCACAGCATTAATAGCATAGAGGACCTTGATACGACCGCGGACCGTATCTGGGAGGCACGTACTGCCGGAGTGCAACATGTCTCTATACCTACCAACAGTCAGACAACGTTTTCGGGTTTTTATGATGACAACGCCAAGTCCACGTCCGATAAGCGCTTCCGACGCTGTTCCCGTTCCCAGCACGGTGACGCCAGCCCCCTTATGGGTTCCTCCACCGTATGCTTCTACCATATGAAGTTTGGGCCCAAGGCTCGTCGATGCCAGCCTGGCTGCAAGTTTGCGTCACTGATACCCAAGACAAACAACCAGGGAAACGCCACAGCCAGCCGTTGAACGTGGTAGCGGCCGGCGTTTCCACCTCCAACACACTGGTAGATATTTTTTAATTGACACTGGTGCCGACGTTTCTGTTTATCCTGCCTCTGCAACAGACCGCAAGACCAATCCACCTTCCGCACCTCTCTTCGCTGCTAACGGAACTTCCATAAACACATGGGGCACCTGTACCCTCTCGGTGGTGCTCAGCTCTAAGCAGCAGTACGCTCATGAATTTTATCTTGCCGATGTTACTCGCCCGATTCTAGGAACTGAATTTTTTATTGCCCACGACCTAGTTATTGATCTCAAAGGCAAGCGCCTTTTGTCTATTGATAATCCCTCTGCACTTCTGTGACATAACACGATTTCACTGACCCTTGCGGGTCTCTCCCTTCATGCCCACGACGAGTACTCACTTTTGTTACAACAGTTTTCAGAGCTGTTTACCCCGTGTTTCGATTCCACGGCGAATAAACACGGTGTTGAACACCATATCATAACCCAGGGACCACCTGTCCACGCACGTGCCCGACGTTTGAATCCTGAACGACTGGCGGAGAAAGATGAATTTCTGCGAATGGAAAAGATGGGTATAATTCGCCGATCCAATTCACCGTGGTCTTCACCGCTCCATGTCGTCCCCAAGCCTGGCGGTCTATGGCGCCCTTGCGGTGACTACAGACAACTTAATGCTTCAACCACGGATGACCGCTACCCGTTGCCACATATCCATGATTTCAACAAACATCTGACCAGATGCCAAGTTTTCTCCAAAATTGATCTGGTTCGAGGCCATCATCAGATTCCGGTTGCGCCGTCTTCTGTGACCAAGACTGCAATAATCACACCTTTTGGATTGTGGGAATTTCTTCGCATGCCCTTTGGCCTCAAGAACGCTGCCCAGGCTTTCCAATGCCTTATGGATGGCATTTTCAGGGACGTTTCGTTCGCTTTTGTCTACCTCGATGACATCTTGGTGGCCAGCCGCTCGCATGCCGAACATCTGGAACATCTTCGTCAGATCTTTATGCTGCTGTCCTCCAACGGTCTTCGTCATCAATAAGCCCGAGTGCATTTTTGGTGCTGCCGAATTGGCTTTCCTTGGACACCACGTCACAGCCCGTGGGATCCTTCCGCTCCCCGATCGCGTATCCTCTATTCAAGATTGTGCTCCCCAACCAATCGTGCTGAGCTGCAACGATTTCTGGGATTGATGAACTACTATCACCGTTTTATTCCACACGTCGCATTCATGGGCTGTCCCACGCTGGCGTTCGCCCTACTCAGCAGGCTCTCACTCAGCGCTTTGTCTGGCGTGGTATGAAACGTGATATACAGCGGTGGTGCAAAGAGTGTCATGCTTGTCAAGCTTCCAAGATACATCGACACACACGGGCACCTTTGGTAAAGCGTCCCGCTCCGGCTGCCAGGTTTCGCAGTCTCCACGTGGATCTTGTTGGCCCACTACCAGCGAGCCAAGGCATGACCTATCTCTTCACGATCATTGACCGTTTCACCAGGTGGCCCGAGGCCATACCACTTCCTGACGCCCAAGCTTCCTCCTGTGCAGCTGCTCTTGTCCATCATTGGATTTCCCGCTTTGGTGTGCCTGAGGACATCGCGTCTGACCGCGGTGCTCAGTTCACTTCGGCACTTTGGAGTGAATGCAACAAGCTCTTGGGTGTTACTACTCATACCACAACTGCATACCACTCACAAGCGAATGGCATGATAGAACGTTTTCACCGCGCCCTCAAGGCGTCTCTCAAGGCGCGCACTACCAGCCCGCACTGGTTTGCAGAACTGCCACTGGTCTTGCTAGGGATACGTTCGTCCTGGCGAGTGGATCCCGGCTGTTCTCCCGCTGAACTTGTGTATGGGTCACCTCTCCACTTGCCAGGTGAGTTTCTTCAACCGCTCGAAGCTCGTACGATGGAGCCGTATTCAATTTTCTTAAAGCATCTACAACACACCATGCGTGCTGTGCAGCCCGCGCCTTCTAATTTCCATGGCGGTCGCCCCAGTTATATACCCTCCAACTTGGCGTCTACAGGGTATGTGTATGTGCACCATGATGCTTACCGTCATCCGCTCCAGCGCCCCTACGATGGCCCGTTTCGCATACTCAACACAAATGACAAGTTCTACACTCATGACATTAAGGGTCGCGAGTAGTCGCTTCTGTCACCCAGTTCACGACCTCGGATGACACCTTCACACGTCCCGATGCCTCTTCGCCATTAGTGCTCCCCTCGCCGCCGGCTCCCCTCGACTCTACCGACCGACCTGTGCCATCAACGTCTGTTGCTGCCGATCAGCCTTCTAAAGTTACTCGTTCTGGCCGCGTTTCGCGCTTGCCTGTGCGTTTTCGTGATTCTCCACCCACTTCGGATTTGCCTTAGTCCTCCGCTTGGAGGGGGGTACTGTGGTGCCACCTATCAGTTATAACGATTTGTTAAATCACTGTAGTTTAGTCTCATTTTTGTCAATATACCAACATCAAGTGTCTGCTTCAATATAGTATTTTATTTGCTTATAACTGTGTGTTTCTGATTCCTACAAATCTAGTCCATGTTGGTGAATCTGAGACTAGTTAACATTCAATATCGTCATTTTGGCGCAGGGCTATGGTTGATTAAACAGTTGGATGTCACGTCCTGCAGTATAATTCCCAATGTTTTTTGTAAACTCGGACACGATAAAATGAATGAAGCAGAAATCTTACTGTTTCTTACTTCATTAGCAAGCCCAGGGGCTTTCCCATTTTAGAAAATTCGTATCGAAGTCGTTGCCTGGTCTCCGGTCGGCTGTATTAAGTATATATGCATTGTTGGATAACCAGGCAGAAACGAGGTACGAAAGGAGATTGGGGATTGAATGACCGTGTTTAATGGGGGCATCCCATTGTAGAATTATTTTTCCCTTTCGATCCACAAACAGCGAAATGTGCCGTGTGACTTGTACTCAATCATTGTTACTAGCGATCATTTTTGCTAGCGATCATTTCTACTAACGATCATTTTAACTAGCGATCATTTTTACTAGCAATTCATTTTACTAGCGATCATTTTTACGAGCGATCATTTTTACTAGCGATCATTTTTACTAGCGATCATTTTTACTAGCGACCATTTTTACTAGAGATCATTTTTACTAGCGATTTTTGTGTGCTGGTGAAGTTTCCCCGTCACGATTAGGTGTGTGGTGGTCAATTTGAGTATGATTTATGAGTGGCGGGGCCAAAAAGGAGCGTGGCGGGCTACCCAGAAGTTTACATGCAGGGGAAACCCTGCTGTATATCTACAGAATAATGCTATTTAAATTATAATAAAATAATTTTTCTTCATAAGTATTTTTAAAGAACAGAGAGTGTTTACAAAACAAAATTTTGACTTTTCTGTCACATTTTGCCTCCAACTGAACCAACAGCAGGCATTAGGGCACAAGTCAGATATAAGGTGCTGACATTTTGAGAACCAGTTTGATGCCTGTGGAGAAAACTGGTTCTCAAATGCGGGCATGTTAGATCTTACTATTACGACTGGTAGCAGGGCCAGATGAGTACTAAGGGTTATAGAAGGGAGATACATAACAAGACAAACCCTGTTTAATGAAATTTCACTTGACAATGCCATAAAACAAAGACTTTATAATATCAGTCGTCTTTTTACCCTTGTAATACACCTTTAAGAAGGTCACCCCAGTTGACACTTGTCACAGGAAAGATGCCCGCATTCATGTATATCACATCAATATGTCGGTACCTGGAACAATGAAGTAAAATTAGAGTACCTGGCAGTTCACACAAGGCAGAAAATACATTTTTTGTTGTAAGTCTAAAATGCATCACAAACACAGTGGTACTGAGGTTTGGTTGACCAGTTGTTAACACCATGGGAACACAGCCCTAAACAGTAAACCAATTTAGGTCAAAAAGGCATACAAGGGAAATAATATTTTTCATTAAAGATATGTTGTAACACTTTTTTAATATTAAGCTCTATACTATATCTGCTATCAAAAAATGTTTAATATTAAGCTCTATACTATAACTGCTATCACAAAATGTTTAATATTAAGCTCTATACTATATCTGCTATCACAAAATGTTTAATATTAAGCTCTATACTATATCTGCTATCACAAAGTGTTTTGAGAAATTGTGGGCATTCATAAACTCAAAAGTATTTGAGTTTGAAAAATGACAAAAGATCAATTTCAGCAAATTACATTTGTCAAAAAATAAAAATGGTGAGATTTTACCAATCATGATAACAACACGTCAATACATCAGAAAAACAGGTGTCAACTTTATGGATACTATGACACAAAATCAGTGATTTCAACCCAAAAACCCTTCACAACACCAAGGGCACAGAGGACTGATAAAATGACATCAACTTCTTGGTCAACTCCTTCAGGAGTGCGCAGTTTCTTATCGCATATCCAAGGTAGGGTCTACATTCAATTCGATGGTAGAAACCTGCTGTGACCTATCATGACAAGAAAAAATAAAACAGTTCGAAAACCTAAACCTTCATTATTTTGTAAGTTTAAATGTACACAGGCAGGTTAAAAAAATCCACAATTAAATGTAATTATTTTCTAATCAAGTTATAATAATCTGAGGTGTATAAGAATTACACAAGGTTTGATGAATCATAGCTCTTAGCAGTAGCTACAGTTTTCAAAACAAAGAAAAACAAAATATCATCGATATTGTCTAGTTTCAGCTAGTTTCACAGAAGTTAAACAAAAGGTATGATGTAAAATCGGGAATTGATCCAGACTTTTGATCAAAGCTCGTCAAAATTGAGGTCAAGTTCGATATAGGTCAATAAAGTTGGATATAGGTCAATAATTATTTTGGACTTTGTAACAACATAACCTTATGTTTACTAGTCAACAAGGTCCTACATAACCTTATGTGTTTACTTGTCAACAAGGTCTTACATAACCTTAATTTAGAATTGTCCAGCAAATTAGCATAACATCCAAAATGTTGTCAATGAATCTTCACACAAACAAAGGTGGCAGAAAGTATGATAAATAAACTGAGCCAAAAATGCCATTTCAAGAATGACCCATGCATAATTAATTTAGAAAAACTTAATTAAGACGCTTGCTTAACTTCAAAATTTGTCTAGGATAACCAGACAATGGTATTTTAAATAACAGTACGTCTGAACAATAATTGTCCTTCCCTGCAATCATCAGTAGTCTTGTTCAAACTTAATGAACGCAACAACACACAAAATAATCATACACCAAAATAATCATACAAAATGACCCATAATTCCAGTGGGTAAGATGCCCAAATTTTGAGATCCAGTTTTCTCCACTGAACAACGGGCATCAAACTGGTTTTCAAAAGGGCAAATTACATCAGACTATTGCCACCCAGTGAGCAGTGGAACAATGTGTTCGGACAGTAAATTACCACTCATGACAGGGAGACGGGATTTTGTCTCATTGTCTTGCCATTCAATGTACAGTACATGCCAAAAATAATCAGGCAAAACACTGTTTCTTCCATCATCACAGACAGGTAATGGCTCATCACAAACCCTTTACTGTCACGGTGAATTTTGCTAGCACTGAAGCATAAGAATGTGGAATTAGGGGAATTTTGTCTGGTTATCTTACGCTGACTATAGAACAATTAAAACAGTCTGCAATCGTTAACAAATCTTCCAACTTTTTCCGAAGTTCAGTAGCAGCCTTGTAGACAGATTTGAGACTTCCGACATCCACAAGAATAATGTCAATGGTGGCGTTTGGATGGGACACTTTGAGAGCATCGCGGGCGGCCTCAGCCTTCATTTTATTCCGGCATGCAAGACACAGGTGCACCATTTCATCTGCGGAGAGTAGCCGCTGACACAAGGCAAGACCGATTCCACTGAAAAAATAAATGCCTGACAGTGAAACAGAAATTTTAAAATGAACAGGACATTATCAAAATGTGGCTAAATATTGATGAGAGAAAGTGTTGCTAAATATGATTTTATTACTACAAAAATCCATTGTAGATCTGGTTAATTTTCATATAACTTAGCAGTATTGCCTCTCTGGTGCAGAGGAGAGCTTGGGGAGTTACTGCACAGATGCTATCACCAGTGAAGGAGTCACCAGGTACATACAAGACTCAAACAAGATGTATGATAATCAGAGTCCCCCCCCCCCGAAAAAAGCAGGCGACCTGGTGGTGACCCAGACANCAGCAATGCTGCAATTTGACGCCAGGCGCCCCTCCCCCGCCCCCAAACTGCGAGTCCCTAGGCAACTGTTTCTGAACGGCCTGGATGCTTAACGTGCACATTGACGATCCCGAATTCAGGTCTTGGTACCGGTGGATTTTTGCAGAAAAGTAACTGATTCTCGTCACTTCAATTCAGGATACCGTAACTGATTAAAAATGCAGGATTATACCACCAGTTGAATTGAAAATTGGTTATTGCTTGCAATCAAAATCCAACATTTGTTCGAGGTGGGCCTCCTAAGCCTAGGTGTCCCTCTGTGTGCCAAATGTACATAATATAGTAACAAAACTTTGATGGTATAATCAGTGTTGAGGTATAATTCGTCAAAAGCCTTCCAGCGTATGGAAGGCCTATAGGATGCTCACCATCTCTACTGAGACCAGTTGAAACGTAGCCAAGGGGCTTCCGCCGCTTACGACTACGAGTACGACTAATTACATCAGTTGGAAATGCCTCCAAGTCTCTCAAAAACTTTATACACTTGCAACATTTAGCAAGCTGACAAGGTATGACATGTGACGTATTTTTAAATCAAAATGATTAAATCAAAATGATGTAAAAATAGATAAAAAACTCCTTCTTACCAGCGCCGTACGCGGCTTTTTACTCCTTGAAAAGAAAACCTGTCAATGATATTTGACACGACAAATGATGCGCTGAACAATGATTATGTTACTACTAGACAAAAGTCATAAAGTAGGAAAGATATATACAAAATAAAAACACTTAATTCAAACTTTAAGTTCGTATTGCATGTTTGAGACAGCGCAACTCAGTTCACTTTTATCCGCCGAGTCACATAATCCCGTCGGACCGGCTCGCACCAGTCACGGCAATCTCGCAATTGTAAATCTTGATAGGCAACATGTAACTCATACACAATTAGACAGTGACCACCGTCTCTAGTTCAACTACAGCAGCTTCATACGACGGGCTAATTATGCTTGACATGGACCAAAACATTTAAGTACGACATCATATTTCCTGGCGTGTGCAGTATAAAAATAGGCAACATGTAGCCCCTCGGTTGGATAAATAGGGGCTACAATACTTCGTTTTCTGTACTAATTTCGTATTTCAAAGGGGCGGTAGGCAAAATCCGCTCACTGATTAACAGTTTTCACCTCGTCAAAAATACATTGTACACTTAAAACCATCACTCAAAAAAGCACTTAATTTCTCCAGTGATCCTTTCTGCTTCTAGACATATCTTCGACGAAGCATAACTACGATAATTATGGTGACTTTGGCGAAGAATTCCAACTCCATTTTTGGTCACCACTAACTTTTTCACCATGCACGCAATAACCTCAAAGGACTTCAACTGAGTCATGAGGGTTAGTCAAAGGCTAGCACAAGACTGAGCGAAGTGCGTGACGTGGCGCGTGACACTTGCGAAATGGCATGGGGAGATATCAGGTGAAATTTTTAAGATTTGTGTCCCCTGGACTTTTTGTTCCTCAACAGTCGAAACCTACACAAAATGGCACCCGGTGAGAGAAACTCGAGTGAACCGCGACAGATTTTTATGGATATGTTCAAGTTATGTTGACTAAATTGTATCCAGAGTCATGTTGTGTGTGTGTTAGTTTGAAAAGAGAATGCCACTCAAAAACCAACCATTTTGTATCAATTTAGATTGAGTAGTTCTACTCGATAACGGCACGTTCAGTTGCGTTACCGGACACCTGACGGCAGACGGAGGTGTTGAAATTATCCAATGACATAACTGGTTTCACACGCAGTCTGTTCAGCAGTAAACAACACGGGTTACTGGTGTCAGGTTATCGCTTGAATTCATTGTTTAAGACCAATAAATAATAAAACTTCGATGTAAAACCCTTAAAAATACACGTGTGTTGTATAAATTTTTTTAATTCAAAACATACAAAACGCTTGTTATCCCGACCAGTGGCTCGGAACCCGATCAGGCCAGTCGCGGCCGCCGGGACTGGCACGAACATAAACCAGCTTGAGTTGGAAACTAAAACTCCAGTCACGATCGAAAAGACTATAATGGTGGGGCAAAGAAATAATGGGAATTAGCCACGAAACTGAAAATCTACTTGTCGGGGGCCGCGAAGTCGCTGGGGTTCCCCATCCACAGACCGTCAGGGCAAAGGTTGTACAATAAAAATGATTTGAATAATGAATTAGTATTTCTGAATAAAGATTCCCCCAACATGTAAAACCGAGAAATTGTTTTACAACAGCTTTCTGTCAGCAAACACTGAATTAGCATGCGCTCACGCCTCGGTGCCCGGTCCTTTATTGCCGGCACCAAAAGCCGGTAACGCAGTAGTTTATTCATAACTGGCTTCTCAACATTTGCACTCACGAATACTGCAAAGGCATAACAAATTGTATCTAATGAGACAGACTTTGTTTCAGTTTTATATAAGCATTGGTTAGAATGAAAATAATTCATTTTGAAACAGAAAGCAGAATAAACGTCTACATGGCAACTCGCCCGGTGCCCATCCCAACTTAGTTAGTCAAGAGCTCATCCGACGAAGACTTCACGGATTGGATCGTTAGGTTTTACAGGCTATCAATTCAAACCAGAATACACATGAGAGGCGCCGTGAACATGCACAGGCAACGAAACATATGGATAGTTCTTTGGCAAGCCAAAATTCGTCAGAGAAATCACTGTCGACGAAATGCCGGCCACAGACACAGAGATGTTTCACGGCCTCATACTTACTATTAACAGCGTACCTTTCATTTCGGGCTCTCGAGGAAGTCATGAAAAACGATATACACACTTTCTTGGCAGCTTCATAATTCGGACAAGCGGGAACAATGCACCGCAATATAGCGGCATTCACTCTGCAGACGAACCACTGACGTCGCTGCGTCATTTCTCACCTTCCTCACAGATTAACGCGACACCTCTCGGCAAGGTGAGGTTGACAGTATAAGAGGCAATGTGTATACAGACCGATTAAGAAGGTAAAAAAGACTAATTAAATCAGGTGGCATTCTCCTTTAATTCCATGTGCATATATGTATGTTTCATTCCATTTTGCTTGCTGTATGTTGAAATGCGTAACTTTTTATGGGGATGTACTATCGCCCTTGTATGCCTGCAGCATTCAGGGTGATGTAATTGCCTATATAAAAATGGCTAGTTACCGATTTTGGGAACTGAATGAGTGAGGGAATTCTTCAAGAATGAGTTTGATAACTGGAATGTTTGATCGAGTTGGGAAGAATTAAAGACATCGGCGACCTCCTAAGGTGTTCCTCTATGCGCAAGTTATTTATAGCAACGTGACTTTCATGTTTTAGTCAGTGTGAGGCATAATTCGCCGAAAACCTCCCGACGTGTGAAGCTCCTATGGCAGCTACACCGTCTGTAGTTCAACTAGAGACGGTGGTCACAGTCTAAATCAATTGCATACGAGTTACGTGTTGCCTACTCGCTGGTTCCCTGCATGTCACTAGATGGTAGAAAACACGCAGGTATCATTTAATTTCCTCAGGAAATTTTTTTACGCCGGCATTTCTGATTGGCTGGTTGAATTCTCAACAGGTAGCGCTTCATGCAAATAAGTCTGGCGTTACTGATGGAGGAAGTGTAAATGTGGTCTGTTGTACAGACAAATCGGTGCTTAATTCATGTTCAAGAAATGTGAATCCCATAAAAAGTTGTGGTTGCGCCTATTCAGAGTGCATCTTTCTACTGTCGCTGACTTTTGTTTGCGTTGCTGTCCTGCATTCATACAGTATGAATAACACACTGGTTAAAGCGGCCAGATGTCTGTTTATTCGTGTATGTGCTTCAAGCATGCGGCTATTTAACATTACTGCAGACAAAATAGTTGCTGCTACGCGCCACTTGCATCAGAAAAAAATCGCTCATAGTCCGCCATTTTCTCTCTTTGTTGTAAAGCTAACCAATGACTGCAACAGTTACACCAACCAGTGATAAAGCGCAAGCTACTGAATGGTACCTCTTGTTGCGTGTGATCTCTACACACAGTGAACTAGCCTTGGTACAAAGCTGTATACTAAATATACAGCTTTGCACCGATGTGGATAAAAAAGTGGTAAGATAAAATGTGACACAAAATAAGTGTCATTAAACCTTACAGACTTCCTAGAGTAAACTAAAATATTTAACGGTATTGGAAAAATTGGTGTTCTTCCGTTATTCTGCTGCAAAATGTTGTGGAGCGATCTTTAGCGACGGCTTTCAGCGCCATGAAATATTGCGTCACCTATTGGCCAGTTTCTTTTTTTTGCCGATTCTTCAATCAAACGTTGTTCTTTCACAACAAATTATCGGAACTGGTTTCACTTCATTAGAAGTTTTTAGAATTTTGATGCCGAAAAACCAAATTTCAGAAGAAATTTTGCTGCTGCCAAGCTATCATCATCTCCCGAGAGGTCACAAAAATTTAGAAAAAGGCGCGTGCGTGTGACATAGGGGTACTGTTTTCAAAACGACAACATACTTTTCATTGTTAGAAAAAGCGGAGAGTTACACAAAAAATGACGTTTATTGCACTGTTTTTCACTTAAACGGCTTTAACGGGCAAGGTGAGTGTCGGTTGATTCCCAGATTTTGCATGCACCCCGTCCGGTCTTTAGCTTTACATGTTGACACAAGTTTCACGGCGAGGTGACGAGCAGAAATAACCTGGCTGTGTGCAATTTCTCGGTCTACGGAAGAAATACACACAGTGGTACCTAGCTGTGTTTTGACGACAGTCTTCATTTCATACAGCGCCGCCGTAATACAGCGGTGAACCACCAAAGAGTTGTCTATCATGATTTATGACTGCCAGATTGGCGTGCTCTTGTTGGAAGCTCAGTAGCACCTGGCTTCAATTGCTAATGACAAATGACAGCGAAACAACACTAAAACCTTTGTGATTATAATGATTCAAAGTCTTTTGATACCTATTTGCACCAGTTATCATGACAACTTTGCCTTGAACATCCATGTTGAATCAGACTACCTTCTGCGCCTGCGCAAATGTTCGGAGTTATGAACTTCGAACTGCTGGGTGGAGTCAAGGAGTGTCGTACACTCCTTGGTGGAGTTCAATGACGCTCTCGCTGGTTCCCTGCGTGCCGCTAGGTGGTCAGAGCCAGCGAGAGTGACGCTAGGACCTACGCTAGCTCCTCTAAAGTCTAGCCAATCACTAGTCTCTATCTGAAGTACACTGCCATGTCTCACGTAAACTTGCGAAGTCTTGCTTTTCTGTTACTGAACTCTACCCGTATGTTCAATTGGCAGCGACTCCTTGTGACGAACAAGGGCTGAAGCCCTGCTCCGCCGGGACTGAAGTATTTAACTTTACTTGGCTATTTATAATTTGTGCACTAATAGGGCCTATCATTCCTAGACTTTCATCTTTCATAATTTGGCGTTGGAAATAAGATTCTGGCTTTTTATGCTATCCGTGTTTTCCAATTGCACTTTTATTTATTTCCATTATCTTGTATTTTTGTCTTGTATTTTCTGTAAACTAAAAAACATGACCATTTGAGCTAGCAAATAACTAAAACCAGATTAGCCTACTGATGGTGCTAATAAGGATAATAGAAATTACAAATTTATCGCCTATATACCAACATTCAAAAGAATATGAATAATGAGATAGATAGTTAGAACAAATAAAGAGATGGGATATTCTCATTTACAGATCTGACATTATAAATTAACTGGTATGTTGCAGTGGGCATCAGTGGTCGTAAGTGCGGAGGCGACACGATCTGTACGTGCGTGCAGTGCCACCGCTATTGGCATCAGCCTGCCATTGGCATTTGTTTCAGAGAGTAGCTGAGTAAGTAGCTTACGGTAATCGTCAAATATGAACATTAGTTAATTTTTCTATAGCGAATTCTTTCAACTTTTGCTCAAGTGCCCAGTACACATTCATTTGCGAGACAGTGACAAACCTTCATTTTAGACGCATGTGGTTGTGTCCATTTATTCCGATACATACATACATCTTTATTTAAACTTGTGCATTCACTACACAAACATAGCCAAAGGCTAGTCCGGTGAAGCAGAGTATAAAATTGATAACAAAAATAACAACGAGTTTTTAAAAATGGACAATTAAAGGGGTAGTTACTTGAGGAAGTGTAATCAAGATTGCTGGGTATTGAAAGTAAAGTGAACTCCGATGGAGCTAAGTTCACGTGTGAGGTGAGGGCTGCGATCTGGTACATCCGAGTTCTGGTACATGTCGATGAGTAAAATCACGGCTAGATTACCGCCATGACTGCAAAAGTATCGCTGTGTCAATGTTTTCTTGTTTGTCAGTTCTAGAAAAATTCAGATGATAAACGTAGTACGCCGGTCTTCGTACATGTAGATTGCGGCCGGGACTTCGTAAGTCATGGCAGCCCGCCCGCCAGAAGAACGTACAATTGGGTCTGTTGCCCACCAATTTTCAATTCACTAATTAATCAGCGGAATTGGTGCCAACATAGAACTCTAGTCCACGAGGAATGCTATCTCCCGAACGTGAACGGCAATGGCATCAGAGCTTGTGACCCAGACTTGCTGAGGGAGAATTAGCGCTGTGAATCAAGGTCCAACTGTCAGCTCGACTCATAAGTTATATGATTGTTGCAGTTATGAAATCAAGCCTAATGTCACTGCTTCATTAATTGGTACTTTGATATTTTTGTTCACGAAGCGATACTCTTGGGGAACGTATCCAGACAACCAGCGACACTTTCCGTCAAATATGGCCCTGGCCGAATGAGGCTAAACCCAGGCAAGAATCCCGGATGCGTAGAACAAAGAAGGTAAAACCCGAGCAGAGATCACCGTTCGGTCCATTCCCTACACAGACCTGCAATATCACAAACAAGAAATATTATTGTAATTATGATATCATTGTTATTATTGTCCAGCCAACGTCATCGCCTTATTGCGCACTCAGAGGTCACAGCCTTCATGTTATTGGTTGTGATGAACAATGCAACAAAGGCTAAAGCTTGTTTACGGCAGCATACCAAACCACAAAAGTACACAAGACTGATAAGACTGATAACCTTACATGTCCGTTTAGTGACTTGTTTATTTTTTATGTTACCTTTCGGCAATCAACTTTGGCTTCTTCTCCATGGTATTCTTCGCAGTTCTACTTGTTTACAAGGCAGTCATTACAATAATTGTTTTTAATTATGGAATTCAATTAACCATCGAACGTCTTGCAATGTGCACGTCGACGCTTAATCTTATAACATAAGGTCAGTATACGTTAGTTGTTAAACAATTTTGGTTACGCCATCAGTGTAGGATCTGCTGGAGAGAAAATAACTCTACAAAAAATCATATTTTATAAAACATGTACATTCATGTGCTCGGTCGCTCTAATGACATGTAACAGTAAAATCAGTAAAAACCTAATAAAAATATGTGTCGTGAAAAACAACGCACTATGTGGAGGAAACAAAACTGATTACCTGTGCAAATAAAACTCAGTCGTTGTGGATCGATTGCGTTGAATGCAAAGATTAGCGCCGTTATTCGGTTTTGTGGATGGATTGCTTCGCATGCAGCTCTCAAAGATTCAGGGGTCTCCCGATCACTACTACAGAAAAAGAAGGTGCCACGCAGGGTGTGGCGATCAATTTCCCTTTGACTATTTACGTACAAAATGATGCCTTGAACGGCGAAATTCTACAAAAGGGAACGGGCACTCTAAGAGTTCTAAATTCTACGAAGGTTCCTTTTCTAACTGCACTAACCTTCAATGAGAAGGGTTTTAAAACAAAGCGTTTGGTTGTAAAATATGTACTAAGTTTTGAAAACGTGGCGCATACATTTTACTGTTTCAGGATAAGATATAACATGTCTAAATTGTTTATCAGGCTAGACGACACTCTGGTCGATTTCAAATTTCAAGATTGGCTAAGGAATCCAGTTTCTCTTGGGATCTTCGAAAACAACAACGAAACCATTCACTTTCTACCGCGGAGTACTACGTAACCGCACCAGCCGTAGCTGGGCGAAGCCAGCTGAAGGGCTAAAAGATAATTCACCAGCCTTCAATAGGTCGCGGCAGAAAAGCATCAAATGCAGTTAGTGATGCAGCGCAGGCGGAGATTTCAACTTTCTAATCAACAAGATGGTCCTGCGATACTGAAAAATGACGCGATTTCTTTCAGCGAATACGGATGCATTTGACTATAATATTCAAAATATTTCTGGTACATTACACGCATCTATCTATCCACAACATTTTCCACAAGTGTAACACAAAGCCGAGGTGGTTTAATTTTTAACCACCATAAACAGAGATTAATGTTGCTCGCAGCGCAAGGTAGGTCAAGCCCAAGTCCTAACTCAAACAAATAAAGTTAATTTGCGACGGTACAATACATTTCCCATGCGAGCAATAGTGAGCTCCATTCCGTAATAGGTTACTCCGAAGCCCACTAGGCCTACTCCGAAAGCCCTCTACTCCGAAAAAAAAACAATAATACAGTTTGTTTAATAGAAAACTACAAGCCTAAATCAATTTTCAAAAATTTCTGACTATATTGTTGCTTGATTCATCTAAAAACACTTCGAAAAAATGTTACTCTAAATTGACAGTCCCCAAAGAGGGAGCTCTGTCCTCCGCTACCGTCATTTACCACTCACTCTTTCCTCTGTTCTTTAAAGTATTTTTGTACGCTGTTTTTTTTGTTTATGTTCCTCAACATAAAGGACTGCGGTAGAATGTCTTTGTTGTACGTTATTAAAATGGAAAATGTTTCTCAACTTTGTAAGTAAGTGTAATGACACGTAGATTTTTGACAAATCGACACGTACAAAACAAGAAAAATCTTTTTCCTTCGTCATATTAGACAGATGCTAAAATGGATCGGATGGCGGTTGATATCAAGTTCAACAACATCTCGAAACCTTTAACGTGAGTTAAAACATTGTTGAAGTTTATTAGTTATTAATTTTAAAAGAGAAATTGTGTGGTGCCCGGGTAATAAACAAAGCCACTCACAAAGAATTGGCCTCTAATAAAGCAAACAAGCGTGAGACAACATCGAGAACGTGGGACATTTTTTGATATTTTCCAAGTCAAAATCGATCTTCATAAATGTTCTTCCAATTTCACAAATGGGTTGTTTTTTTGTTTGGCAGCATCAAAATGCCCACGCAAAAAAAATGAATTTGGACAATGCAGTCTAATGACTTGTTTCTGCGGTTCCACTGTCAGTTGTTAACGACCCTTGTATCGTTCGCTCGACCACAAGAATAGGTATAATATTAGTGTGATAAAATGAAACAAATGCCTTCATACTTGATGGAGGCATGAGTTCTTTCGAAGTTGTGAGCCTTCTGAGTGTGGTGTTCTCCATGTATAATCACTCGGTAACGCTAACTTGACGTTTTCAAGATACATAAGAAAGCGTACCACCCAAATATTTGAACCAAAACAATGATTTTTTCGTTGGCAGGGCGCTTTTGACTATTTAGGCTACTACCTGCTAGTTGACTTGTGTATAGAGTTTCCGGCTATCTTAACTAAAGATTCTGTTTTCAACTGAAGTAGACACGAATACGGTATCGGTCAAAATTGAAAGTTGTTTTCAGGCTGGGGAACGGGAGCCTGGGTCTGTTTCAGGCTGTGAACGGGAGCCTGGGTCGGTTTCAAAAGATGGCTCTCACTGTTGCTTTCTGCCTAAAAGTTTAGCCAAGTAATTATATGAGCGCAGCACAGTCTAGAAATTACCTTAGTAAATACCAGCTATGTTTATTTACTCGGCAGAGACTTGGCATTTTTGCTCAAGTGTGATTTGATTAGTTTTCAGAAATGGTTATGTAGAGCGTAAGACCAAAATTGTCATAAAACAGCCAACTGGTTGCGTCAGACTAACCACAAAGTCATTAGCTCTAATAGCAAAAATTTTGATGACGTTACAATTACAAATATTCTGAATACGTCATAATCGTCGGGTCATCTGAAGTTCACCACAGGCGCACCCATAACAAAACGGGGATAGTTATTCATTGGTCTCAGTAACTTCATCTACTGAGTCAGCTCATATGACGCGTGCACTCACAGTACGTCCATGCACGATTTTAGTGACTGTCGTTTTTCATTGGTACAAAACGAAGCGATGAAGCATATAAGATAACAAGAATTTTTTCTTATAGGTTTTCACCCCCACGTCAGTTGATACGATGCCAGAGTTTAAGTTCTCCCGATCGCAAAACAGGTAACGGTCATACATGTTTGAACAATATTAATGTTGTTAGCTAGTCAAATACCGGGGGCCAAAGGTACACTGACTCTTAGTCTTGTGGCCCCGGCTTTGACTTGAAGTAAATTTTAGCTAGGATACGTTATCACCAACTCGATAGACTACTGAAACCGCCCGGAGAGGTCAAATCTTTGAAACAATAGGCCCTAACAAGTATTGCAATAGTTTGTTGTGACTTGACCCTCGAAAAAAAATATCGGTTTCGATAGGTCCCCTGACTGAGTAAAGTTCGTAGAACTGGGCCTCGGCCAACTTAGACCCCACTCAGTCACTGTTTCATTTCACTGTGCAACACGCATAAAGGTTTTCGTCCGCTCTAGTTCTTAAAATCAATTTAAAATATAATGATGACATTTACAGTTGTATTGAATTAGACATTGCCAGCGTTATCACCTCCGATGTAGCCTACGTCACTATACTGGTCGCCGGGCGCAATCACAACCCGGGCTCACCAACCCCCCAGGCTCCTCACGGGAACTACGTGAAGTCATTGAAATATTTTCATGAATGAAATCGTTCTCGCTTAGTCTCGAGGTTTCTCGCCTGTCGGCTGTGAGAGACGAGTGTTGGAAGGCTGGAGAGTATTGGAGAGAGGTTTTGTCGAACGTTGTTGTTTGAAATAAACAACAAGTATGGCTGTAACTGCTCTACTTTTATTGTAGAATGAACCTAAACAACAATATTGATATGACAAACTTCACTTCGCGGTTGATTGTTGAGGACTACGTCGCTTATCGACTTGGAAAAGAACGATATACATGGCCGGATGGACGAGCAGCTTGTCGAGAGCCGACAAAAGTGAACAAGACTATGCGGATACTTGGTGATGAATTTGAAGAAAGATATCGCCAAGTATTCCATGATATGTGCAACCAGTTACACATAACGCCCTCGACTGCATACTCAACCTTTTTGGGAGTTGTCAATGAACTGTTTAGTGACGGCATAAAATGGGGTCGCATAGTTGCCCTATTTGCTTTCGGAGGAGCGCTTTGTGTACAATGCATCAGCAGAGAAATGCCTCAGTTGGTCAATAACATTGTGGAATGGGTTATTCGCTATGTTGATACACACTTAGCATCTTGGATAATACAGAATGGAGGCTGGGTAAGTGTTTAAATGTCTTACACTCCAATCGAACAGCTGTTATAATATGCTGCATAAACCGGTTGGTGATGTGGCTGTAGACAGTGTAGGCCTACTTATGACATATGTACCGTTCCTGTGCTGTGGCCACAAGACTGAGTGTGGTGATAAAAGCATGGGATTCGCTAAAAATTTAACTGCTTATCAAAATCAGGTTTAACTTGTACTTGATCAAGGTGGTTAGTAGGTGGGTGTTGGTAGACTGAAATTTAACCTTTGAGCACTGTTGAAGTTTGGCCATTGATTAGAGCTGGAACAAATGGACAATTTGAGATTTCATCTACGGTGCTGCTGACATTTTTCAAGTGCACTGTTAACAATATGAAGAAAAACAATGCTTGTCATGTATTGTAACTGAAAATGCAAATCCACTGAAACATGGTTTTTGGTGTGAGTACGTCAATGCAACTAGAGAAAAAGGAAAAATTGAAAACAAGCCTAAAATCTCACCACCATAGTTGAATAGGTGGGTCAATGATTTAAAATTGATTTGAGAACCAATTACTGCCACTGACTCATGGGCATTATTGAGTGGGAGTATCTGGTTCTCAAATCAGAGACCCATCTATCCGACTATTACCCTCACCAACTAAATGCAAATTAAGAATCAGGTTGCGTGTCTCCCAATTATACGAGTTGACATCTACCTCACATATATTTAATCGCATTCCCATTAAAGGCAAAACTTCACTTTTACCGAAGTTTCGGTAGTTAATCTGCAATTTGAAACTTCACTTAGAGTAGTAGAATTTAGAAGCGGAGCTTCAGTACTCACTGAAACTTTGGTGTAGTGGGGACAGTCAAAGCAAAGCTTCGTCGAAGTTTTCGGTGGACGTCGCGGCAACGATCTACGATAACGTGAGACTCGCAAAACGTGTTCTTTGTTATCGTAACATAGCTGGTGTGCATTCAATAGACTAACATAAATAAATAAAAGAAATTATGTATATCTGATGAAGAATGACACCGATCGTTTTCATAAACACTCATAAATGGCAAGAGAGGAATTTTCAGTTAGCCTCGAGCTCTCTACTGGTACTCAACATTCGTTTGAGAGTACGAATGAACTGAATCTTCTTGTGTCTTAGCGATAACTTCGATATCGCCTACTACTCGAAAAGGTTTAAGCGAACTTTCGGCAAAGCTTTGGTAAACTAAAGTTTCCCTAATGGGAAAGCGACCTTTGAGAAATGACAGAATGGCTGCAGATAAAATCGCCCGAATTGTCTTGAAGTGTGAGTGGTAAAGGGGTGGTTGTTGTTTACTCTCAGTTGTGAAATTAGGTAGAACTGAATGTAAAGAACTGTAGTCTAGGATTTAAATATTACAACTCAGTTAAATGGTATTGAAAAGTAATTTTGAGCACTGAAGGAATAACAAACATTCCGTTCATTGCAAACCCAGAAGTCACTTCTTAGCTGATTAAAAAACGATGTGAGACCAGTGGTCTAAACAAAAAAGTCACAACAACTTTCAGTTTCTCTTTCATAGTGCAAAACATCGTTGGACCTTGATCCATATAGATAGCAAGTCTTGTGAGAGAGAAATAATCTTTATTTTTATGTCACATAAAAACTATACATTTTTATTTGTCTAGGTGGTCAGCAAAGTCACATGCCACTAGTTGCTGACCACTGTGTACCAATAAAGTGATTAGATATTAACAATTAAGAATAACTACATAACTAACAACAGAAAAAAGTACACGTACAGTGAAATAAAATACAATGCAAGATTATTTAAAAACATAAATTAAATATATTTTACAAAATTTGTACACAGAGACTATGGATACAAGGGAATCTCACTGTTATAAAAGCCTATGTGTGAGATGTGTGAGACAGGTGATCACGGTTACTACAGTTAGAATGTGCATGATAATGTAAAATGGGATTGAGCTATAAAAACATTTCAAATAGAATGTGCATGATAATGTAAAATGGGATTGAGCTATAAAAACATTTCAAAAGTGTATTTATTCTGATCAAAACGTGTTTGAATTAAAGAAGTCCACTAATATTGGAAATCAGTCACGTGCATCATTGTTACAACTGTGTCCCGTTTGTGTATTTCAATTGATCTGTCTGTATTGTCTCTACTTGAGGCTCAAGTGTTTGGCTGGTCCTTTGTTCCAAACATCTGTTGTTTTGCATGACTGGTTTTTAGAGTCATTCTTATGATGAGGGATGTTGCTTAACTGGCCCTGCCATGAATAAACTGGAATGGCCTCAAATTAACTGTGGAATTATTTAATGTCGGATATACCGGATACATATCGAACTATTTTTTGCAAAAACTTTTCTCTGTTTTGTAATAATTTGGTCAGTAAAAAGTTGGCCTAAAATCATTTGGCATATTAAAATGTGATTTTTGCATGGTTCAGTGATATTGAGGAATGTTTACAAGTGCATACTAGTATGTTGTGTCTCTCTATTACAGCATGCTATCAGTTTACTTCTGCAGTATAAATTGTTCTACAAGTGTTTGAGCACCTCCATGTCTTGCTTGTTCTTTGATCACCTCTATGTCTTGCTTGTTCTTTTACTGTTTGAGCTGAAAAATAAATGTTCTAGTCACATGTTGATCTGAAAAGTTTGAAAAACCTGACCTGCAGTTGTATCAAGTTCTGACATTTTTCTCACATGATATCAATTTCCCCTGGGCCTTTGACCTGCAAGAAAATAGTTTCACATGATGAGTCAGTAAGTGTTTACCTGATCATTCAAGGCTGGGTTACTTATCACTGTGCTGGGGGGACCAGATGCATTGTTTGGATTACTTTTTTGACCATGTGTATTCCTTCCTTATTGATTGTAATATGTTGCTATAGTACTACATTTTGATGTGATTGGGGTTAGGATTCTGTCAGGGGCGGATCCAAGATTTTGAGTTGGGTGGGGGCAGGGCAGAGTATTAGTGAGGATTGTGGGGGCAGGGCAGAGTATTAGTGAGGATTTTGCTCGTCAGACATTCGCACCCCCGAACTGCCAAATGGAATCAGAGAATTTTTTTGGGGGGGCATGGCCCCTTTGGCCCCCCTCTAAATCCGCCACAGCCTGTCTAAGAATTTTCAAGTTAGAATATTTAACACCTGTATATTATTGTGATGGAACCATTGTCCTATATTGTGCTGGTTAAGTTGATGAATTGATTATTTATGTTTACTTTAAGTACAGTAGTTTCAGACCACTTGGAAAGTCTGCTGAGAATGATTTGCTAACTATAAGTTCTAAGAATTATTGGAGCATGCTTGTGACTAAAGCAAGTTAAGAGCATAATCTGTGAAAAAACGGAAACAACCAAACCATACAAATCAGCCTTTCTTGATATAAAAGCCTTTTTAAGTTTTATTCTTGTGATAAAAGTTAATCCGGCCCTATTAGCAACATGATTTGTTAGGTGGCTTGTAGAGTTGATACAATGGGCACGACTTCATTCGGTCATGTGACCTGCACTATTTTTGTGTTCACAACAGCACTTACGATGGCAACTGTAAGCGGTTACAATGTGCGTTCGCATTTTGCAGTTCATTATTTGAAATATTTTGTTCAAGTTATAATGTAAAACCAATTGAACATAGCACCTCAAGTCACTGTTGGAGCCATTTAGTGAGGAAGCAAAATTTCCTTCTATAACTAGTCATTCACTGCTGATGGGCGATATACCAGGAGGTATAGCTCATTGGGGAGAGCTATGACCTGAACTTGTTGCCTCAAGTGAAAGATAGCCAACTGATTCTGTAATGAGGGCAGCTTTTCCTAATCACCTCAGTGTTAAATAATTGTTTTGATAACCCTGTGTCTCTGATGCAGTTGGTCACACAGGATTTCCTCCTCTGTTATCCATTCATTCCTTCATTAAAGCAGTGAACAGTTTGCAGTTGGAAAATTATTTTCAGGGATTTTCTAGTCTCATGATATCGCTCAATTAGTGGCTGATGTCACTGGACCTGCCTGGTCATATGCTAATGACAGTCCAGGATCACAGGACACTGGTTAGAACTCATGAATGATTGAGTGCACTTGGTGACCTCATGTGATACACATGTCCAAAGCCATGTGTGGTTGATGCTCTATGTATGAAGTAATTGCCATGTACAGGGGTGGTCCCACACTTAGGACTGCCAGGTGGCCAAATTGGCTTTTAAGATAGAGTGTGTGGTTAGCCCCATAAAACCTCCTGGTATACATTCCTCTGAGTCTGCATCAAAAACCTCAGAGATCAAGGGACTCCTGACCTGCAAATGTTTTGCTTTTCAAAAATTCCCAGTATTCTCATTGTGATTCTGGTGCACATTGTCTTTGTCTACTGTATCATTAACATCGCAAGCTTCTAAAACACCATTGTGCTATTTAAATATTTTTCTTGTGCAGTCCTATTAGTAAACACATGATGCTGTATGGGGAGNGGAGGGTTGACTGCTGAGCTGAGAGATGGGTTGGGGGCTGAACTGAGGGATAGGTTGGTCATAGGGTGTTGAGCTGAGGGATGGCAGGGTTGGTGCTAGAATTTGTTTGCTGCCGAGTCCCAGGCCTATCTATGTTTTCTCTCATTCTCGTGTCTTGCACTGCATTCTTTAAATCAATACCCTGGCAATGTTTATCTGAGTTCGACGTCAAAAAGATAAAACATCCTACGGTAAAACTGCACGACCCAAATTCTTCCAGGAACTGTATATCATATGATTCAACGATTTCATTCACATGTAATAAAGTACAGTGCACAACATACGGTTTCGTCCACCATTTTGAATATGTAATTTGGTAGAGTAAACAAACCAATTCATGATTACTCCTTCCGAAACCGCAAACTTCGTGCACTGCGACTTAAGCAAGGAGTTGTGAACAGCATGCCATTTTTCACAGGGAGTAACGATTAATATTGGATCAGCCAACAAAACTCCTTATAAGGCAACTGGCTTGACTGTTACGAGTCTCGTGAATTATCGTCTGATCACTATGTGTTAGCTGCTGATGTCTTGCGAGACTTGGTTGACCAATTAAATCGTCAGAATTTTCCTCTCTGTCTTCATCGCACTACTTGAGGCTCGCTGGTTCCCTGCGTGTCTCCTTCTCCCTGACGGACATCATTTAATTTTCCTCGGGGAAAACTTTTTACTCTAGCCTTTCTGATTGGCTGGTTGAATTGTCAACAGGTAGTGCTTAATACGTAAACAAACCCGCGTGACTGATGGAGGAAGTGTAAATGTGGATTATAGTTTGTGGTCTGTTGTACAGACAGATTGGGATATGTTCAAGAACACGGGTGAGAAACAACATGACCGCCGGTCCTCTAAACAGGACCTCCGGGGATCAAATGGGACCGCCGCACCAGAAAATGGGACTGACGCACCCAAAAACATGACCGCCCCACCACAAAACAGGACCGCCGGGGACTGAGTAGTTAAGGCCTTTGTGTGATACTGCGGGTTATGACGTAACCGGTCAGATAGCTGTGTAAAGACTATCGCCAAAATAAAGCTTGACAGCCTTGCGTTATTGAGCTCCGTTACATCCCCGACATTGCCCACAGCCCGGGTAGTTCTGCTCGTCACCTCGTCGTGGAACTTACATCAACATGTAGTAGAGCGCGCGACCGATGCAGGCGCATGCAAAATCTAGGCGTCAACCAACACTCACCTTGCAGTTTGCAACCGCTTGAGTGAAAAACAATCTAATGAACTGTTGTAATAATAAGTGACATGTGCACGCGCCATTTCCTCAGAAAAATTTTGAGACATCTTTCGAAAGATGATGACAACTTGGCGGCAACAAGGTTTGTTATGAAATTCGGTTTGCTGGTATTAAAGTACTGAAAACTTATAACGAAATGAAACCAGTTTCGATAATTTGTTGTGCCAGGTACGCAACCTTGTAGAAGGACAGTTGACTGAAGAATCGGGGGAAAAGGAACCGGCCAATGTAAGCCGACTTAAGAGAACGCAGAATAACGACAGAACGACAATTTCTCTCGAGCGCCGATGAAATAATTTAGTTTACTCAAGGAAGAGTGTCGTTAAAAAAAATTCGCCGGGTAAAGATTTTACATGTTCAGTTTTTTACCCACATCGGCGCAAAGCTGTACATTTAATGTACAGCTTTGCCGCACAAAGGCAGCTAGTATGATGATGCTTCACCCGAGAACCAGAACGTCCGTTTTTTTACTTGACTAACTTTAAACGTCAAATTGGAGAAAATGATTTTCATTTTGTTCTAAAACTTATGCAGTGGATAAAATTATAATTATTTAGCTCAAAAGCGTACAACGAGGTTGTTTTGTGTTAGATTTATTAAATGTTGACCTTTCAACTGTTTATAAGTCACATACCGCAGCCGGGAGCCTGGTGATGAGTAAAACTCAAAAGCGCCGCGTATTACAAAGCGAAGTGTCCTTTGTTGCTCACAAAAGATTTCGGTGGATTAATCGGCACAAGACCTGCATATGCATACGTATATAGCCCCATTGTATGATCTGTGTAGGCCTAACGGTAATAAATCTTAGCCTGTTAGTTGTTGCGGTTTTAGTCCCCGGCGGTCCTGTTTTGTGGTGGGGCGGTCATGTTTTTGGGTGCGTCAGTCCCATTTTCTGGTGCGGCGGTCCCATTTGATCCCCGGAGGTCCTGTTTAGAGGACCGGCGGTCATGTTGTTTCTCACCCGTGAAGAAATGTGCATCGGAAAGATGTGGTTGTGCGTTTTCGGGGTGCGTTTTCCTACTTTTTATGTTGCCACAGTGTCGTTTTGGGCTATCGATGTTAAGCTCATGAACTCCAAGCCAGGTCGCAGATAACTGTACTTGATCTCTGCTAATGTTGTTGACACTGTAGAGGGAAAACTCTGTTGGCAAATTGTTGACAAGGCTAAATATCGTCCACAGTCCGCCATTTTCTTTCTTAGTTGTAAAGGTAAAGAATGACTGCCGAGGTTACATCAACCAGTGATAGAGTGCGTTCTGCTGAATGATACTGCATGTCC
Organism: Phoronis australis; assembly: GCA_002633005.1. Lineage (NCBI taxonomy): Eukaryota > Metazoa > Phoronida > Phoronidae > Phoronis > Phoronis australis. The sequence continues at coordinate 97,988 of NMRA01000842.1, forward strand.
CCTTACTCCTAGCGGTACTCCAGCGAGTACTAGAGGAAGCCAGAACAAAGAACATTTTTGTGAACTGCAGTTTTGCAGCTGATGAAGTTGCGAATCTCTCTGAATACAAAAATAAACAATTTGTGACTTAGGTGAGGTTTGTTTTGTCAAGAAATTAGTGGCTTCCCAGGGATGCACAAGTTCACTGAAAATTACGCCATTTTCAATTTCACTGCGATTTCAGTGATAGGGAGGCGTTATTGCCATACCTGGTATGGGTTGAGCACAAAGTGCTGAGCTGAGAGATTATGGTGCACATTTGGTTCCATTAAAACTGCATTGATTACCTTGTGCCATCGTTGAGTGCAGAATTACAGTCATTTAAATACAAATGAGTGACTACATTTCATTTGGATCGATATTGATCCGCTGGTTTCCTTTTTGATATTTTTTCACGTAAAAATTCCATAGGCCATTCCCTGTCAGTACTACTATGTACTCCTACGCATGTTGTGTCAGTAAATCGCGACTTTGTGCTAAGAAATCAATATGAGAGAACTTTATCAGACCATAGTGAGCTCTGCATAGATGGTCCCTCTGCTCCAGTGGGTGCTGTCAGTGCAATATGGCACATGAGAGAGCCACTATGGAATTCAGTTAGACAGTGGCCATCTTTTATCTTCACCACATGGATATAAACTTTGACATGCCCCCAAGTTATAATTCCCATTATTTCATTCCTTGGTTTCTATTTTAGCCAAAAGCAGAGTCCAAACTGTAAGTCTTAAATAGGAATTGATGTAGTTATTTTCTTCAGGGACTGAGTCAAGTTAAAAAATTCCACCTCTGCATTAGAAGAATTACTGTAAGAAGTGGAAAACGGCGCTCATATTCTCTCACCTTGAGCTCTCATTTTGGGAACCTAGTGGATGGACTCTGTACTATAATTATAGGTCTTAATTTTCGTGTCACCCAATGTTTCTTTAGCAGTTTGAGGAAACCACTTTAATTCATGCCGGTAATTAATCATTCTATTAGTTAATTAAAATGTTTTTTGGCATTGATTTTAAACTAGTTGATAGGTATGAGCAGATCTGTGTCAGAACGTATGTAGATGATTACAGAAGCAAAAAGTCATGTGGAGTTCGAATGTTCAGCAAAATTATGTCAAACAACTACCAAACTACCATACTGCTTGCAGTTACTGCCCAGAGCACTTGGATTGGGGAATCTCTCAAAATTGTGGTGATCAAAACAACATTTTGAGAAGTCGTAGGTGTTGGCTTTTCGGAATGACCAATAGTGTTAATAGCCAGGTAGCTGTATAGAAATGGGACTTCACATACAGGTAGTCACATAAAGCATTAATGGGTGGATTCACTGGATTGTAGACAATGTACTAAGTGACAAAGTGATGGTGCAGAGTAATGCGAACAAGCTTACACAACCCATTTTCACCTTTTTCTATGCAAATGTTACACGTATGTAATGAGGTTGCCTCTCACTTCCTTGCGCGAATGCTTTCATTTTTTCACACGAATCTGATAAGTTAGATCGTATAAGTCGTTGATTAGCATAATTTATTAGAATGCAGATATGCAAGAAGAGTATTGTATACTTGAGTAAAAAACTGCAGAGTGTCCTGACCAAATAAAGAACTGCAGAGTGTCCTGACCAAATAAAGAACTGCAGAGTATCTTGACCAAATAAGGTTAAGGCTGTGATTGATACTAAAGAATATTGAGTTACATACTTTTCAGGAGGTATCTCAGGTGAGGTATTCACGAAGGCACAGACACAAGTCTTGGTCGTGTAAAGTAGGCATGGTCGATGAGAGGAGCATGGGTGCTTAAGTTTGTGAACATTTGGAACATTCGCGGGTGCTCGGTAATAGTTGGGTATGGGCCTTGTGCTAAGTAATAGTTGAGTATGGGCCTTAAGCAGGACAAGTGTGGTATTATTGATTTCTGCGTTGTTTTTCACCGTCTCGCCTGATGCATGTGTCACAGGTGGGATTATACCCGGGAATCAGGGAACATCGGTTGGTAGACTGTTGGTTTGACTTGTTTTCCTCTCAGCTGCTGGTTCAAAGAATCACACCCTGGTGAAGAACCACACCAAGCATCACTTTATCTGGTTTGAAGATGTGTGCAAGTTTAAGCATGTGGAATACAAGGAATTTCTAATATCCTAAGTGTCCAACCACAATTATTCACATGTGCCCCCTATGCAGATTCCTTTGGTGAATACCTGATCTGTGGTTTGCTTGTGTTTGTTGTACATTGACCCTGTGGTCTCCTAACCTGTGGTCTACCACAATCAATGTCCAATCTCAACATATAACAAAAGGGCCTCACACATTTCCTTTCATTTCACCTGGTCAGGAGTCCATTCACCCAGTGTTACCTGCTCTTGGTATGTTGACAACAACAGTTGAATCCAAGACCGCTTGTGAGAAACAACATCACCACCAGACTCAAAACACCACCGCTGGTTCTCCAAATCAGACCGACTCGCCACAAAACAGGACCCACGGGGATCAAATGGGACCTCCGCACTAGGAAATGGGACCGATGCACCTAAAAACATGACCGCCCCACCACAAAAGAGGATGCCCGGAGACTGAACATGACCGTGTGGGATTGAAACTTGACTGCAATGACAGTCAGGATAAGTTTATGACCAGTCAATTGACTGTGTAGGCCTATACCATTTATAAAATGGGGATTCTCCAATTTGATGTTTTTAGTCAAGTCAAAAAATGGGCGTTCCTGTTATTGGGTTAACAGTATCATCATAACTAGCCTTGGTGCGACAAAGCTGTATACTAAATATACGGCCGATAGTCTTCATACAGCTAGCTGACCGGTTACGTCATAACCCGCAGTATCACACAAAGCCATTCATAACTAAGTTTTGTCCAGCAGTCACGTTCAGTCTCCGACGATCCTATTTTCTGGTGGTGCAGTCATGTTTTTAGGTGCGCCGGTCCCATTTTTTGGTGCGGCGGTCCCATTTGATTCCCGTACGTCCTGTTTTGTGGTGAGTTGGTCTGATTTGGATGACTGGTGGTCATGTTTTGGGTTTGGTGGTCATGTTGTTTCACCCATGAAAACCTGCTGACAACATATTGTACATCCACAATGTTAGGTTCACAAATTGGTCTCCCATGGCCTCTCCCATGGCCTTACCATTGCAGATTCACAAATTGGGCCCCATTGCCTTACCGGTAGAGGTTCATCACAAATTGATACCCCATAGCCTTTCCATTTGAGGTTCATCACTCCATTGGCCATACCATTGGAGGTCCTTTACCCCATGACCTTACCATTGGCAGATCACAAGTTTGGCCCCATGGCTTTACCATTGTAGGTTCATCACAAATTGGTATCCCATGGCCATACCATTGGTTAAATACACTTTCTTACATTTTCAACAATTTGGAACACAGAGAAAAGTTTCATCAATTAGGAGATATGATAGTCATCCACTTCTAAAACCTGTATTTCCAGTGCCTAAAAATGAAAATCTCATAATCCCTTAAATTCTCAGTGAGTTTCATAATATACAATAACATTGAAACCGTCAGCATCTCAGGAAATGACTGCAAATTTTATTTGGGTTGGCTTATCCTAAAACTGCATAATGGTGCAAATACGTATTTTTTGTGGCTTGAGTTGGTAATGGAAATAATATCCTAGATAAGGTATGTTGTGAGATCGATGTTATGCCTGCGTAATTTTTGTGGTGTTGGAGCGCCACCTTGCGATAACTTCAATGACGTACACAAGAATGTGCATTGACTTCTTTGCCTGTTAACTAACTACCTAAGCGAGGCTGGAAAGTTTATCTAAACTTGACAGTTGACATCTTAATTGCTCCTTTTGTAGAAGTTGGTATGTATAACTAAAAACCTAAATTAGTGTGCTTTCTAAGAAAAAAATATTGCATCAGTGTAAGTCTTAATAATCCCGGTCAATTGACGCCTAACAAATAAATGACCATATTTTGTTTTGACCCCATGCTTACAGTCTTGTGAACAAAACTGAAATGAGCGAATGATAAATATAGGTTTCCAACTACTTTTGTTCATGGAATTGTCATAGGTGGTTATGAGGTTATGCAATCACTTTATTATTGTTGTTATTGTTATTATTGTGGAATTGTGTAAGCATCTGAATAATTCTTGAATTGAGTTTTTGGTAAGAAAATGTTTTTGTCTTTAAGATATTCCCATTAATATGTGTTGTATGCTGACCTTTTTCTCCAGTTCTGATACTTCAGTTTTGTTACCTGTACACAAAGTTGCTTACCCCAAGCCAATCTAGAAGTTCACTCCCATTGACATGTTTATTTGTCTGGCTTGAATCATTAATTACCATTGGGTACATGATTGATTTCACTAGTGACTTTCACCTAGATAGTCTGATGTTTGGCTGTTGGTCCATAGGCTCTCATACCAGCATAGTGATTCATCTTATGTGTGTCTGACATGACATTGCATCAAGTTGGCAAATTTTGATAGATGTTCAACATGTTCTCTGATTCACACATTTTCCAAGAAACCTGGAATTGAGCCAGTCTGCTCTGATTAGGCAAGTCCAATGTTCCCTGATTATGTAATACAGCACAACAAGATCCTCCAATGGGAGACTGTCTGGTAGTTCTGAGATAAACAAGGAAACACATTGCACTGTGTAAACAAACATGGTTGAGTATGCTTCAGTTCCTCATGCATTGTTAATAAAAGGATTTTCCCTGAAATGTCAATATAAATGACTGGTTGTTACCTGGTTCCCCTAGCTAGCACTGTCCTCCACATCAAGACTCCTGTTGTCTGCCTGATGTTGTGAGGTTCCTGTTGTAATCAGTACAATGTAGTAGTGTGATAATGTCAGTGCATTTGATTAATTCAGAGGCCAGGAACTTCCCCTGACAACAGCAACTAGAAATGCGAGAAATATTACATCCTTTCATAATATGACCATGTTTTTATTTGAAAAATAATTGCCATTGAATTGCTGATGTCAGTCTTTACAAGAGATAAAATCGACAAATGTGGTGCATTCTGGGTATTTGCAAGTTAACAACAAGCTTTTTTAAGTACCAATCCTTGTTTCCTCTCACCTCCAGTGCACAATAATACTTCAGTTAATTTGCTCAGAAATAATTGCTTTTCCCATTTTTTCACTATACCAATGCTTCAATTTCTGACTTGTGTGACCCATGGATGAGAAGAATGAGCCTATAAAATTCATTCCAAGTTGGTCCTTTAAATATGCTATCTAATTAGAAGAGGAATTTAGGCTAATTGCTTGATCCCTACTTAGAGTACAGGTTTGGTGACCTCGCGTGCATTCAGTAAAGCTGGAACCTATGCTAGGACCTAGCTAAATCTAGCCAAAGTCACATGATCTCATTTAAAATACACGGCAATATCTCGCGTAATTTCGCGAAGTCTTGCTTTTTAACGAGGTCCTAGCGCTACTGAGTGGGAGGCTGGTGTCCTCACAACAGAGGTGTATAGGATTTGTTCACAGCCTGGATCCTGTTCTAGAATCCTGTTTGTGCTATCTGTGTTGAAAGATCACCTGACACCATGGAACACAGGATGTGTGTGGGCGGTGAGTGGCCTCACAACCTGTAAACAATCAAGGTATATCTCTAGACAGGCAATCATGTCAGTTAAGCTTTATTACAAGGTCCAGTCATTGAGTCATGCAACAAATATTTGCGCATATTTATATTACAATTGATGTTTTACTCTTTTACTAAATGTGGAAAGAGTTTTTTTCTCACGAGATGAACATTATTCCAGGAAATAAGTGTTTGGTTTAATCCACCGTAGTTTTTGAATGTAAGGTGGGATTGTTGGCTCATCTTACGACATCATAGATAACTTGTGCATATTTAATTAGTGCAGATTTCTGCAGACATAACATTAAACTTGGAGAAAAAACTGTTCACTTAGGGAATGTAATCACAATCCAATTTCACTGACCAAGGGCAGTGTTGCTGCTAATATTTTGCTCAGATATTCACCAGTCTAATTAGAAATAAGTGTTATGTCAATTATCACATATACCAATATGCTCGCATAAAAATTTTTAACGCGCATGGGATGGATAATCGCCAATACTCATCGAATGCACCTGATGCATCAGTGATGGCAGCATCACCAACCGTTCACTTTGATGATGGCAGCGTCACCAACCGTTCACTTTGATGATGGCAGCGTCACCAACCGTTTATCCCGATGCCATTACCAACTGAAGCTGGTGAACGGTTCGACCAATGTCGCACTTTACGTTGACTCTCTGCTCATACGGAAGTTCAGTTAGTACGAAGGGCCTCATAAGTTGATAATAATGTAATGGTTAGATGTGCGTCTGGAAGCAGACCGTCTTCCGAATTTTGTGCCTTAGACGTGGTATCCATTGACTAAATTCATCTGGAGCCATCCATGTTTGAACTTTTTTAGTTCTCATAGCTTGAGGTTTCATTGCTTGGCATTGATGTTGTACTCGTGGGAGTTTTGTTGTGCGTGTATTAATATACAGAGGGACATATCTGATAGGCTGATTACTTTGGCTAATTCAATTCTCATGTTCCATCAATATCGTTCAATACACCCCCTAAATATAGAACCCAGCTGAAGTATTTTTAGTGAACACAAGGTTTCTACAGGTAATCTTACTACATTGAGAAAATTGACAGACCTCTTTTTCACACTAACATAAAAGAAACAGTACTAGGACAGGGAGTACAATCTTATCGTTTGATTTTGTATGTCCAGTTATATAAATTATGTTCAAGTAAGCTGGTGTTTGAGTTGTTGTGTCCATTCTGTATAACTTGAACTAAAGATATCAAAGGTAGTAATTATACCGCTTATCACATGCTGGCATTCTTTAGATTTCAATTTGAATTACTGATCTACTAGTTTTGTACAGGTTTGGGCAAGTGTGTTGTCAAGTTCTATATGAATGCAAATAATTTGTCAAACTGTTTCAAGGCTACATGTGAACTGTGGGACATCACATCTCAGAAACAGCCAATTGAATTCATATGAAACTGTCGCATATTGTGTTTTCTCGCCTGCTTCTTCAAAACCCTGTTTTCAAAATGTTGCACTTTTACTTGAAGCGTTATCAAACGTACAGTTTGTATGATATTGATGAAGTTGCGTGAATGGAAAACAAAATGATTTCTTTAGAATTCTGCAAAAAAACATTTTTTGAGTTCTCATCTTGAACATTTATATCAAATAAAATTTGGTACTGTTGTTTTGCTATGGCTGTACCTTTCTTTATTTTAATTCAGACATGGTTATGTGACCCAATTAGTGGCAGATTGACAATAACTCTAACTTGTAAAATTCTAAAGGCTTTCTACTTTCAGAACATGACTTTGTTATTGGAGTTGAATGGTAACAGTGGCCTTTAATTATTGAAGAGATGGGGCTTTGTTATAGATCTTGAACCAACCATTTTCGTCAGTTTGAGGAAATCAGAAACATGTGCGTTCAGTACCATGACATAATCGCCAATACCTATATTTAATCTTTTTACAGAACCCTGACCCACATGCGGAATGCAGCCTGTTTGAGGTCTTTCCATCAGTTCATAGTCTGTGGACAGCATTAACTGTGAAACCTACATCTAACTTAACTGTGAACCTTACATCAAACTAATCTGTCTAGTTGCTGTTACACTGCAGGAAATCATCCCTGATTTAAAGTTGTGACATTGATTTTGTGACCTCAAGGAGGTTGACTTAAAATTCTAGGTTGACTTAGTTGAATTAGATAGCTGCTGCATTGATTTGAGCGATGTGCGCGGAGGTCTTGTTCTCACGGTGTTTCCCACGCGTCACATGACATTTTATGTGAGTAGATATGACTTGAAGGACTTGACTGTCTGCCAAGAATTGATCCAACGTTCACATGCACAGCCTTGCAGCACATGACCATGTGATTCACCCATCTTGGTCACCCTTAACATGCACCTCCAGGCCCTCACTGGTCATATTTTGATTAAATACACTGCCTGTCTGCTTGAGATGTTAATGGGCTTGTGAGATATGTCACAACAGGTTTTTGGCGGACAAAGCCTAGTTCCCAAAGCCTACTCCATCAAATTCCTGTGTTTTTCACCACTCATGTCTCAGCTGGCACTGTGTGAGCTTGGTCCAGTCTGATGAGATAGCAGGCAACATTTAACTAATCTATTTCTCTCTTGGGATTTTGATTTTTGTCTAATGTCCCTTTCTAAATGTGGATGCTTCAGTGCAATTGTGGCATTCACATTAATGTTGCCTTTTCAAACGAGAAATGGTCAGTTTTGGCAGTTATTACTTGGTGAAATAGAATTTCTCCAAGTATGTTGCTCTGACATCAAGTTTTTTTTGTTTGCACTCTACAGGTCTCATTTTTTGTCTGAATCTTATGAAAGTCACACACAACCGTAAGTCCCAAAAGTAATGGAATGCTATTGTTTTTCGTCATAATCGGATTCAAAATGGCAGACATGGCAACCATTTTGTTTTCAAATTCAGACTCAAATGCTCATAGAGTCCGCAGTTTTTGGCGTACTGGGTACGATTCTTGTAGCAGACAGGTATTACAGATGTACCAGAAATAATTTATTTCCAGTCAAAGATGGCGGAAGTATCAGCCATTGTGCACGCACACCTCAATTTTGGGACGGAAATGTTTTGTCCTTTAGAGGGCGCACTGTAGGACCAATTGCTTCGAAATTTTTCACGTGTTAGTTTCTTGTGGGTTGCTAGTATTCTGTGGTGCCTAACCGGAAGTTGATTTCAAGATGGCGGATCTGGCACATTTTCAGTCGTGCTGGGTTGTTATGGTTAACGGGAAGAGCAAATGATGGGAATTTTCGCATGTTGATTCTTGGAGGTATATTCTAAAATTGGATGAGATGGAACAAATTTTTCTTAGACTTACCGTTTTCGAGTTATTTGACATTGAATTTTAAAAAATGCAAAATTTCATTTTTTTTCGAAAAAAATGTGGAATTTTGTGAAATTAATTTGTTACATACAGGTAAAGTTTTTTTAACAGGCTTTCAGAGGATGTTTTCCCTTTTTCGCTGACGTCTCGTTCCAGTGATGCAATCTGATTTCCTACTTCCGGAATGCAGGAGAGTCTGTGCACCACTGTTGTCGTGGCAGACTTTAGAGGGGACACTTCATTCTCTGTGACAAAGAGAGGGCTCTGTCCCATCTTGTGAACTCCACCCTCCTTCCATGGTTTATGCAGGCTGCAGCTATAGGTTCAGACCTGAACTTGTTTTCCTGAACCCTGGATGAAGCCTTGGTGTGAAAACAGGTGTTGTAGTTTACCTACTATGGCTTTCAGATTGCATCTCATTGATGTTCAGTTGGCCAGCAGTTCATTTGGACTGTGTCCAGATTGTCCATAGGTAAATGCTGGACTCTCTGATGTGGACCCTTTTTCTGATTTATCTTTATTAAGAAAAGATTATCCCATAATGCAGAAGGGGGACCATGTTCGGAACTTTCTTCAGATTTCTGAATTGTATATGAAGGCTTGTTCCAGGCTATTGCACTGTCTTATGAATGTCCAGAATTTAAGATTGCTGTTTAAGTGGTTTTTCCCCAGAATTTTTTGAAAAATCTTCAGTTCTAGACTAAGAATCAATGTCGCTGACTTCTCAATCAACTAATCAACTGTATTTGTTATGAGTTCCCAATTTCCTGACCATTCCACGCAACAGTTATAACAGTGCTTTTTCACTAGAGGCAACGCTTCATTTTTGGCAACGTTTCGGTAAATTGGAAAGGTTGACTCATGCAAGCAGAACTGAGCTGAAATTGTATGACTTTTGTACTCGCTGGAACTTTGGTGTGGTGAGAAAGCTCTCTGCGAAACTTCGGTGAAGTTCTCAGCAGAGGTCATGGAAACAGTATTTATTTTGAAACCTGCCCCTTATAGCTGGCACCAGGTGGCACTGGGCATAAAAGAAGGATCCCAAATCATTTCAGTTGGCATCGGGTGATTTTTTCTTTTTGAAGATTTAAGCTGCTAAAAACACTGTAACATTTTATCAGTTTCCAAAAAAATAACATACCAGACTCAATTGTGCTATTTTTGTCCATTTCCTTGTTCTTGATATCTTGTCCTTGATATTTTATTTTCATTCCATTCATTCCTGACCTTCAAGTTTGTTGTCATGCTAAATTGCTCTAGGGGGATTTCTGTCCTGGGACCATGAGTCATAGTCCATTACAACAAAACTTAGATTTCTTCTTTTTTAAAGTTTGAATGTTTAGTGCTTGTTCACTTGCTTGAGTGGTACCAACAGTGGGCTTTTGTCCCTTTACAATCAAGACTGGACTGGTAAGGTCTAATGGAAGCTTGATTTCCTATGAATTGTGCTTTCAATTGCCTATTGATCTCAAAAACTAGCCACTGCTCTTTCTTTACTGGCTGTCTAAATGGAGGGCATGAATGAAATGCTGACACTTTTCTGCCTCACCTACCCCAAACACTCTTCATTCACAACCATGTTTGGCCCAGTGGGTCATCACAATGCTGGAAATTGCTCTGCTATTTGGCAAGTAGATGTAGTTCAATTTTATTGATCACCAATTATTTTGTTAAGAACCCAGTACACTACTTGTACCTTGTGTTACTGCAGTACACTACTTGTACCTTGTGTTACTGCAGTACACTACTTGTACCTTGTGTTACTGCAGTACACTACTTGTACCTTGTGTTACTGCAGTACACTACTTGTACCTTGTTTTACTGCTTGCCACATGGATTATTAGCATGACACATTGAATGGAATTCCTTTTAAATACCACTCTGTAAATATGGTAAATTTTAACCTTTTGATGTATTTCTTACTTCTGATTTTCAGAGGAACAGTTCAGTTTGTCAAATCTGCAAGCCACACACAGTCTACAGTTGGTGCAGAGGTCGTTAAAAACAATACGACATTCATTTTGGATAACTTCTTTTAACATTTTTCTTTAGTTTGTTCCTTCAACGATGTCGCTCGGAGAGCTACTGCGCATATGCGAGCCACACTCAAGGAGTATTTTTAGACAACACGAGAAATTCAGAAAGAAGTTATCCATCAACGAATGTCCTATCGTTTTTAATGAACTCTGCGCCAGAGAGGCTCTGCTGCTGAATTATACTAAGTCTATAGTTGGTTGTACATTTTTGTTCAGTGTTCACACACATTTTTTTCTCCCAGGTTTGATAGCTGTGATGGTAGTGTAAACAATTGCAGGGATCATTGTCTCTGGTTGTAAAAGTAGGGCTCTGTCACTAGATAACTTATTCCCAGCACATCCGATCCCATCTTAAAATGGGGAGTAATTAGTGTGGGGATAAGTAAAGCCAGGCAACTTTTGACAAAAGCATGCCTTCAACGTGACCCCGTTCACTTGGTACTCAGATTGCATTACCCGTATGCTGTCTGTTCACCTGTTCGCGTGTGGTTTTTCCCTGGATTATGAGATCATAGTCTCCACCAGCTTGGCTTGACTGGGGCTCTTGCCGTAGTTCTAACCACACGGCTAACTTCAAAGGATATTAAGTGCTTAAATGTCCACACACAGACTTACTTTAGAACAAGTTACTTCTGGAAATGCTGTCTCTTGGTTTGAGTGCTATGTAGACGTTATTTAAACTAGTACAACTTGCCGCACCTTGTGGAGGTGGGATAACTTGTTCCAGGGTAACTTGCACCACTTCTAATCGCTGTGTTGCCGCAAACCTGGGTTAGGGTGGAAGTAACTGTCAGCTGCGGTTACATACAGACGGTGGATGTGAACCTGCGGTTACATACAGACGGTGAATGTGAACCTGGGGTTACATACAGACGGTGGATGTGAACCTGGGGTTACATACAGACGGTGGATGTGAACCTGCGGTTACATACAGACGGTGAATGTGAACCTGGGGTTACATACAGACGGTGGATGTGAACCTGGGGTTACATACAGACGGTGGATGTGAACCTGCGGTTACATACAGACGGTGAATGTGAACCTGGGGTTACATACAGACGGTGGATGTGAACCTGGGGTTACATACAGACGGTGGATGTGAACCTGGGGTGAGAAGTGGACTTATGAGGACACATGCACCTGCCTAATTATGATAACATCTATCGTTGCTCTTTGATATCAACTCATATCTTTTTCCTGTGATGTATTGTAACAATGAAAATGATGCACTGGAAGGATTGATATGATGAGAGAAAGGAGACATCAGATAGATAATTGTTGACATTGTGTTTCAGAAGGAAGCATTAACTGTTTCCTGTCAATGCTGATTGACAGTGAGACAGTAATGGAATGCAAGGAAGAGTGGTTTAGAACACCATAACAAATCAGTCTTTGAAGTGCTAAGTTTCATCAACATTTTGTCTTTCTGTGTGTCAATCCTCATTGCTACTGGCGGTGTTCCAGGCTTAGACAGAAAACAACATGACATTGACTCAGTTGATTGACACAACTAATCCAGGCACCTGCTTTGTTTTCACTTTATGCCAATAATAATTCCTGCAGACTGCAGACCAATATCAAGTAATATATTCAACCTCTTTCAACAATCAGATATCCAGTTGTGCATAGATGCTCATATTTATCCTACTCTGAAGTATTGCCTCTGTGGTGTGGAAATAAAGCTGAACAAAGACTTACATGTAAATCTGGAATGACCCTAAATGTGATCATGTCTGTGTGTCACTCTAGTCATATTCATGTGAATGTCCCTAAATGTGATCATGTCTGTGTGTCACTCTAGTCATATTCATGTGAATGTCCCTAAATGTGATCATGTCTGTGTGTCTGTCTAGTCATATTCATGTGAATGTCCCTAAATGTGATCATGTCTGTGTGTCTGTCTAGTCATATTCATGTGAATGTCCCTAAATGTGATCATGTCTGTGTGTAACTCTAGTCATATTCATGTGAATGTCCTTTTGTAATGTTCTGTATGACACTGCTCCTGATTTTGTGATGAGTTTGGTTGAATTAAAGTAGTAATTTGCAACTTGTAGTTCACCATTGACGACCTGTAGGATTACCATGGTTATGCAAGGGTTGCATGTCACAAAAGGAAAACATCTGGTACTCTAGGTGGGTGAAAGGCACCTTTTTAGGTTTGCGTACAAGTACTTGAAAATGGTTTGGATAATGATGACAATATCAAGGTACCTAAACTACATGGTCAACGGACTCATAAACACGGGCACGGACACATGAACACGACTCATGGACCTGCAAACACCGTCCACTGACTCACAAACACGGGAACGGACTCACAAAACACGATCCACGCACCTAAATACACGGGACACTGACTCATATTCAGGAGGAAACACGGTTAACGGACCGCCAAACACGGGTCACGGACTCATCGGCTTCCTGGGTCAGCTGACATCTTCCTTTTGTCCGTGACCCGTGTTTGGCGGTCTGTTAACCGTGTTTCCACGTGAATATGAGTCCGTGTCCCGTGTATTTGGGTGCGTGGATCGTGTTTTGTAAGTCCGTTCCTGTATTTGTGAGTCAGTGGACGGTGTTTGCAGGTCCGTGGGTCGTGTTTATGAGTCCGTTGACCGTGTAGTTTAGGTACCTTGAATACTGCCAATATCGGATACCCATATTCTTTTGGTACTGACACTGACTACAAAGTAAACTGGGCTATGTTGGAATGTAGTCATATTATGAATGGTTTGTTTGAATTGTTTAAAGTACTGCTTTGCAAACTGTAATTAAGACATCTTGAACAGGTGAAATGTGCTTACTTGTATAAAAAACTGCTGGGACCCTGGTTTTGTACCTGTATCAATATGTTGGTTATTTAATCACTGAGTTATTGAAACACAGATTTAGACAAGAAGGATGTTGTTGTCTCACATTGATAGGCTGAAATGAGGTCAATGGTTGCATCAATGTTTTTATATTCAATAACATTTGCCATTGGCTCTATAGGAGCCTAATTATTTGTTTGCAATTGACCTAGATAGAACCCCCATGGGACTAATTATGTCACATGTTGTCTGTTACATGTTATTTGTCAACACTCCTGGTGGCAGACACATTTGTCATGTTCAGCAGTGCAAACAAAGAATTTAAATTTGAATTAATTAACAAAATTAGCACTTAAGGTACCTACAGAACCAGAAAATGTACGACCTCTGACCATCAAGTAAAATATGCGGTTCTTCTCTAGCAGAAGCCGATGGAAATGCATGAATTGAGAACATGAAAACATTAGGAGGAGCGACACTTGGAGAAATTGGCTGAACAGAATATTGGAGAGGATGATGGCAATGATGAAGATGATGATGATGATGGCGTTGATAAACATGTGCAGCAAAAATCAGTCAACAAAGGAACAGCTTCATCAGAAAATCCCAAATAATTAAAAAACTAGACATCCTAGCGAAAAATGAAAAACATCTTCTGAAAGCCCGTTCAAAACTCTCTAACAGACTAGTTTCATAAAATACCTTAAATTTTTTGAAAAATTACATTGTTCTTCATTTTTTTGAAATTGAAAGACAAACAACCCAAAAACGGTTAACATGATAAAAAATTGTTAGACTTCATTAGAAAGAGTGTACCTTAAAGAATCCACATGCAAAAATTCAAATTGTTTGCTCTTCCTGTTCAAAATGGTCCCCCAGAATGATTGAGAATGATGAAAATGTGTCAGATCTGCCATTTTGATAACAACTTTCAGTTAAGCAGCATTCAATATAAGGTACCCAAAGAACACTAACACATGAAAAATTTCGAAGCAATTGGTTTGACAATGCGCCCTTTACAGGTCAAAACCTTTTCATCCTGAAATCAAGGTGCCCAAACGCAATGGCTGATCTTTCCTTCATGTTTGACCGGAAGTTGACAATTTACAGCACGTTTGTACCGTAGTACGTGTCTACTATAATAAACCTACCGATTTTCAGCCGTGTGCGTCAATAACTGTGACCTCTTTGAATCTGAATTCTAAAACAAAATGCCCGCCACATCCGTCATCTTGAATCTGATCATGAGAAAAAACAATTTAGGCTTCGAGCTATTCCAGAGCTAGAGGTTGTGTGTAAATTTCGTGCGAATCAGACAAAACAAAAAAATTAGTGTCAGGCGAATGACATAAATATATTTAGTGATTGCAAATCGTAACAAAACCCGTTTTATCAGAGTGGATTGAAGCTTGGTTCTGAAGTCACTAATGGTGGCCATTGGAGTGAGCTGCTGCAGTTCTGTACACGGGAGCCACATTTGTGTTGTGTGGATTTTGGGTGTCATAATATTACTCCATTGTTGGATTAATCAAGTACGTAATCCATTGTCAATGTGCCAGAACTTATTTAAACTAAACTGTTGAAACATTTCTTCAACGAATCCAGGGATCTAGTGCATGCAATATCTACATTTGAGTGTGATTAATAAATAAATAAATGAAAGCGCTCCGAGGAGCGAACCTTGGCGAAATTAACCAAGAAGATGACGATAAAGATGATGACGAAGATGACGAATATGACGACGATGGTGGCGAGGTTGAACAAAAGAAGTAATAACAACATACACATGACAAATGTTGAAGTCCGAAATCAGTAAGAAAAAGGCTACAGTTTTGAGCGACACTTGGCGAAATTAACAGAAAAGACATCACGACGGAGATGATTACGAAGATGATGACGATGATGACGAATATGATGACGGTGGTGGCGATGATGAACAACATCACAACATTCATATGACGAACTTAGATGTCATAAATCAATAAGAAATAGGCTACAGTCTAGTTCAATAGAAGATAAACCAAAATCAATGCAGCAAGAGCGCTCAACAAAGGAACAGCGTTATCAGAAAATCTCAAATAACTC
>NMRA01000843.1:0-16887 GCA_002633005.1 Phoronis australis
TCACTAAAAATGCAGGAACTATCTAAATTTGGCGAATGCACAACTCATAGCTCTGAACGTACCCCGTGAATCTTAGTAAAGGGTCTACATTCTCAAAATTCGAGCACCCCCATTTTTAGGTAGGGTGCGCGCATGTCATAAACTCACGTTGTTACGCTAACGCTTATACCGGAACTACTTGCATTTGAACCAACGTGTGTTGAATTCCAGTGTAATGTACATTGGGCATTGTATTTAATAGTGTATAGTTTTCCATTCATAACTTTTAGCCTTCTGTGATAATAAATTTGGGGGTTTCATTGTCCCAGATTAAAATTTAAAACTACCTGAATCAATGTTTTAAGATCGACTCTGCTCCATTGCTTTTAACCTGGTTCCCGGGCCTCACAAGCTGACGTCACGGATTGCTTGTGAAGGCCCAGGTACAGGGCACTAGAGCGATGGTTTTCATTGGCTGTCAGCTGGCAATTTTTAACCAGGAAGTTTGCTCTGCGCATGCTGACATCCGGTATTATGTTATCAGGTCGCTAGGTGTCGCGAGAGTCAAAGTTATTTTACGACTGGGTCGCGTTTGCGGTCGGGGGTAACTCTCTGGTGAGGTAGATGTTTATATGTTGTGATATTACCAACAAACTGTTGTGAAATCATGTAATTATCGATTCCTTATTAGGAAAATAAACCTGAATTAACAATGGCTTCACTCTTTTGGCATTTTTTCAGTTTCTTTGTTTGAACGCTGTTTATGAATTGAAAACGGTCCTGAAATCCTGGATCCTTCCCTGCTGTAAGATCTTACCGCAGGGGATGATACAGCATTTTGAGTTAGGGGGTAGGGGTAAGGGCAGAGTATTTTGCCCGTCAAACATTTGCACCCCCAAGCTGCCAAATGGAATCTGGGAGAATTTTAGGCAGGCCCGGCCATGGCCTCCTTGCCGCCCCCCCCTCCCCCCTATGCGTCTCTGTACAGTGTTACAGTAGATACTTCTGGCACCCAATTTCCACCACTTCGCAGCCTACACAGTATTCATCCCCTAGAACGCCACAATTTTCGACCCTCCAGGTAGCCACGATTCTCAAGCTACACCCCTCACCTCGTTGACATTCTAATTTTTTCAGTCTTCCCCATTTCCCTTTTTAAGGTGGGACCCCACACAACTTGAGGGTCCTAAGCCATTCAGATCACCTTGGGTATATTCAGGGCCTCAATTTTCTCATTGGAGGTGAATTTAACCTGCGTGATCATCAAACATAGTGGAGAATGATTGGCCATGATAAAGTTCGCCCATGCACTGAAAACATTAAACTTCCAAGGGCATCCAGAACACCTCGGGTGTTTTTGTAACCTCAAATTTCACCTAATAGGTGAATGCTCTCTGCATGTGTGCGGACTTCAGTTTGCCTATTATTGTCAAGATTGAAAATCACGTGACTTGCCATATTTTGGATAACATTCATCTCCGAGAGGATAATTGAGGCTACGAAAATACCTGAAGTGTTTCTAAGAAAAATTTGTAAATGTAAATAGGGAAATAGCCGAGGTGCACCCGATGTTCCGAGGGTAAATTTGTAGCTACGAAAATACCCAAGAGGTGTTCCAAATGGGCCATAACCTTTAGTTTTGTACATAATCGAGTACTACATGTAGAAGAATCTCCACCCATTTAGACAGTGGCTAAAAAGACATTATGTTTGTGGTCCGAGGTTTAGACTTAAATAAAATTGTAGCCTAATGTTTCAAATGCACAATCTTTTTATGAGAGCTAATGCTATCAAATGAATCCTTTCGTAGTGATTCTTGGACAGCTGTCTTTTTCACCCATTAAGCTTGAAGAAGTCAGCTCAGAGATTCCTGTTGTCAAAAATCAGTCTGGTGTCCAAGGTTTTACAAATACAGGTATCGTATTAAAACCCCTTTTGCAGTAGGAAAAAGGTACCATTTGCAGTGTTTTTAACTTCCAGAGTGAAGCCCGTTGTATTCATGGGAAAAAAGTTTGCTTTGGTAGGGCTTTTTCAAGCACCATTTTGAAGAGAAATTGTTTGAGAAAAATCACCCAGTTCAGTGTCGTGTCTTGTATAAACCTATGGGAGTACCCCCCTTGGAATGGTTTTAGGAGGGTGCTATGAAAGCTCAAGGATGGTCGAATGAACCCTATCCCTATACCTAACTATGTGTGTTGAACATCTTGGAAAGTAAAAGCACAATTGTTGATTTCAGAATGCGCTTATCAGATGGTGTCTTATAGCTTCCAGATTTCCTTCGAATTAAATCCCTTTAAGTTGCTATAAATGGGTCTTATGTGAAAAAGAATAAATTTTGATCTGATCAACTTACCACTACATACAGGAATTGAAATGACAATAAGAGGAATTTTTTCCAGGTGATTATCATTTCACAAATAGGCTTGTGTGATAAAAATATTTTTGTGTTGTGAAATTAAACTGAAATAAATGTTTTTGCATGAATCAAGCCAAAAATGATGATAAAAAGAAGCTGGAAATCAAATAAAAGGAAATAAAAACAAACAAGGAAAATTCCAAGCCCTATATAAATCCCTGTCTCAACTTGTTCCTTAGTGGACTTGGAAGAATTCAAACTTTGTTATTGCTCAAAGCCATGGTTATTGCAACAGGTCTTAAGCAATAACAAACTATCCGTTCAACCGAAGCCAATATACCACATGTAATGTCAGTAAGGAACAGTACAAGATCAAGAGTCTAATCACAAGCACACACATGAAGATGAACATCAGACACTAGTATCCAAATCCTCTACCAATCTTCATGGGAGTGCTTGTGATTTTTGCCAGTAATTTGGCCAAAAAACAACATTGTTTGTACCAGACCAATCTTATATTCTTACATGACGGTTCTAAAAAGAGTTTGGGTAAATAGCAGCTTGAAAAATGGTACAATTTGTGGATATGGAATGTCAAAAAGGTTCATTTTTCAACAGTTTAGTACTTGGAGGCTCTGCATGAACAAGGGACAGGGACAGGGAAGCTAGGCAAGAACAAAATGGAATGAATTTCTATCAGGGGAAGGGTTTGCAATGAGGATGGGATAGCCCTGTTGTGCGCCCACGGCTATGTTAATGCCCAGACTTAGTACTTCAGTCTATCGCTAAACTAAACCATATTTGTAATCAATACATCAGCAAAATAAAGTTCCCGATGGTTAGATACATTT
This sequence comes from Phoronis australis, assembly GCA_002633005.1. Classification (NCBI taxonomy): domain Eukaryota; kingdom Metazoa; phylum Phoronida; family Phoronidae; genus Phoronis; species Phoronis australis. The sequence goes on from NMRA01000843.1 coordinate 3,187, forward strand.
CTTGGCATTTTGTGTGTTTTGTAGCTTATGAGTATACTATTTCTAGAAACACATTAATGATGTCAACGTGAGGGTGTTTGCCAGTGCGAATGTTCTGAAGCATTTCACACTGCCCAACTCTTGCCACGAGGAGGCCCCCTCAGTAAGAGTCAAATTTGTAATTTTTGAAAAACTGTTCGAAAAGACCGAAATGTTGACTAAAATCACTGCTGTACTATGTAGATCATAACCACAAGAATGAAACACTAGCATGTTGTTCAAAACACTGATCGAACACAATGGTAATAGTCACATGCAGTGTTTTCAACTGCACAACAGGAACCTGTTTTTCACTGAATAGCAGACATTAAAACTTGTTCTCAAAATGCGGATTGCCAGTGAGTGACTATTGCCTGGATAACAATCCTACATATCTAACGCGCAAGAAACCGTCAATTTACTTTAAGTGACCCAACTCAAAATCTTTGAAGTACCCTGAGCTCCCAATTTTAAAATATGAGATGTTTTTGCAACTAGTCATTTCAACGAATCAGGTTTTTAAATCCACTTGCTAACAATTTCTAACTCCAGGATGCTTTGATTACAGCGAACCTTAGTGGTTTCGGAATGGTTTAGAATGGTTCCAAGACATTGTTTTGCAATTAGACTGAAATTAATAGATGATTGTTGCAAACTGCAACACTTGATGTCATGTGAATGTAGAAAGCAAAAAATGAAACAGTCGACGAGTCGGAGTCCACGAGAGAGAGGACACTTGCATAGATTGCATATGACCAAATGTGCCCCTCTGACCAGTGACTCAGGCATTACAAAAGTCAGCATGAAAGGGCGAATTTCCAAATAAATTCCACACAAAAATATTTACTTTTTGGTTTGAACTGTATAAAATGATCCATTTTTCGACCAAAACCACTGAAAGTTTCATATACAACTGAGACTTGTTATGTTAAAAAGAACACTGCCCAGAGAGATTCTTGCTGAAATTCAATTCCCTGTAAATAATAACTTTGCTTAACTATTTTATCAGAAAAGTTGACTCTTTCATTGAGGCTCTCACCAAAATGGGTCAGTTTTAATGACTGTGCCAACTCACAAAAGGGTGAGGTTTTATCTTGCTGATTATAGAAAAGAGTGGGTATAATCATAATTTCACAGCAACAAACAACCTCCGAAATAATTGAATACTCCGTATGACTGTACGATTGCAATCAAAGGCATGCACTGCTGAATGGCACCGCCAAAAGCGATAAAATCAGTCATTATAACACTATTGCTAGACTGATTAATGTTTGCGTGTTTAGGACCATTGACTGTATTTTTATGCTCCTAACTTCTGTTAGAAGTGACATGTGTGCCAGTGACAGTGTATTATATCCTTATCTGACCCACCAGTTCAACCTTCACAGCATTCACGGGAACTTATATAACACACATGAACATGTTAACATACGAGAGGGTGTGCTCTAAAAAGATCGAGACTCAGCAAGTCCTTTCCCGCTATTCGGTGATAGTACGCGACTGTTGTTGTGGGTGGCCTAATGGAGTAATGGTATTGGTAATGGCATATTTCTTCCACAAATTAATTAGTAAAAAATCACATTACTTCAGAATCCAGCATAGTATACTGGACAATTATCATAAAATGTTTCGTATACGTTACTGGTGATGTATTCCTTGACTCGTTAGCATTGAAATGCGGGAGTTCGATGAAAACAAGAGAGATTTAAACGGCTGTAAATCCATCGACATTCTTTTACTGGAAGTCGCCATGTTGGTGAACTAGTTTGCACTGAGCAAAACATAATGGTAATAGTAACATACCGGGCACCCCCACTTTGAGAACCAGTGTTTTCTACTGTATAACAGGAATCTGTTTTTCATTGAATAGCAGGCGTTAAAACTTGTTCTCAAAATTTGGATTGCCAGTGAGTGACTATTGCCTGGATAACAATCCAACCCAAGTAACGCACAAGAAACCGTCAATTTGAGTTTAGTGACCCAACTTAAAATCTTTGAAGTACGCTGAGCTCCCAATTTTGAAATGTGAGATGTTTTTGCAACTAGTAGTCATTTTAACAAACCAGGTTTTTAAAGTTTGCTTGCATACAATGTCTAACTCGAGGATGCTTTGATTACAGCGAACCTTAGTAGTTTCAGAATGTTTAAGAATGGTTCTGAGATCTTGTTTTGCAATTAGACTGAAATTAATAGATGATTGTTACAAACTCTACAACACTTGACATGTGAACGTGGAAAGAAAAAATGAAACAGTCGACGAGTCGGGGTCCAGGAGAGGAGACTTGCATAGATTTTATATGACCAAATGTGACACTCTGACCAGTGACTCGGCATTGCAAAAGTCACCATGAAAGGGCGAATTTCCAAATAAATTCCACACAAAAATATTTACTTTTTGGTTGGAAATGTATAAAATAATCCATTTTAGCACCAAAACCACTTAAGGTTTCAGATGCAACTGAGGTTTGTTGTTTTAAAAAGAATACAACCCAGAGAGCTTTTTGCTGAAACTCAATTCCCTGTAAATAATAACTTTGCATAATAATGTTATCAGAAAAGTTGACTCTTCCATTGAGGCTCTCACCAAAATGGGTCAGTTTTAATCACTGTGCCAACTCAAAAAAGGGTGAGGTTTATCTTGCTGACTATACTAAAGAGTGTGTATAATCCTAATTTCACAGCAACAAACACCCTCCGAAATAACTGAATACTCCGTACGACTGTAGGATGGCAGTCAGAGGCACTGCTGAATGGCACCACCAAAAGCGATGTCAGTCATTATAAAACTATTGCTAGACTGGTTAATGTTGGTATGTTTAGGACCATTGACTGTATTTTTATGCTCCTAACTTCTGTGGGTAGTGACAAGTGTGCCAGTGTATTATATATACATTACAATGACAATGTCAATGAATAGCAGTATTTCAGCATATATCCTTATCTGACCCAATTCAACCTTCACGGTAATCACGGGAGCTTACACAACGCACATGAACATGTTAACATACGAGAGGGTGTGCTCTGAAAAGATCCGAGACAATCTCCCACGGCTGCGACGCACTCAGCTACTCCTTTCCCACTATTCGGTGCTGTAGTACGCCTAAAATGACTGTTGTGTTGAGAGTTGTTGTGGGTGCCCTAATTTCCTCCACAAATTATTTCGTAAAAAGTCACATCACTTCAGAATCCAGCATAGTATACAAGGTTATTATCATGAAATGTTTCATATACGTTACTGGTGATGTATTCCTAGACTCGCTAGCTTTGAAATGCGGGAGTTTGATGAAAACAGAGAGATTTAAACGGCTGTAAATCCATCGACATTCTTTTACTGGAAGTCACCATGTTGGTGAACTAGTTTGACCTATTATACAACTGACCAATAGAATGCCTTGTTTCTTGAAATCGGAACAGCCAATGATATTCCAAGAATGCGGATGGAAAAGTGCCCTGTAGCAGACCCCAACCAATCTCGTGGGTCTGTGTAGGAGACTACATTGCTTTGCGACTTTACTCGCTAGTATAGGCTGACTGGCGTGGCTTTCACACTGAATTTCGTCCCAGGGGGTGATTCTCAACTGCAGTTTTAACGGGGATGCAGCTGGAAAATCAAGACACTCGCCCATCTGGGAGTGGATGCATCAAAAATTATTTGGACGTAGCTTCCTCGAAATGTCACCCTTCCAGTAGGGCACCGTTCCGGAAACATCGTTTTTGTAGAGATTTATTCCATATACCTAAATCCTATCGTAGAAACAGGTGGATTTATAAACTGTTCAGATTGAAAGAGTACATGGAGATATGTGATGTTAAACATAAATCTTTTGTAACCAGTTTTAAACGTAACATTTTTTAAAACCATTCTGAAGAATTGTGTAGTTGGTGGAACCTTGTGTGCCTTGGGTAGTTTTTAACTCATGAAGTGGCACTTTGTAGCGAATCAAATCCTAAAAGCAACATTTTGCATTAAAGCACTATTTCGTACTAGGGAAACTGCAGGCCCTGAAAAGTTACCTTTCTGAGTGGCATGTCTCGTACACCGCTTTTATGGGAGTAACCCCGATTGTTTGTGTGCGACAGTTGTCCTGTTGTTGCAGACAGCTGTCAGTTTTTCTGAATCCTTGCCAAGTAGATGTTACTTGAAAAGCTATTCTCCTGAGTGTAGAGGCAAAAAACTGAAATACATTGGAGGAGTAACCTCTAAAGCAAAACACCTGGAATCGTTTAAATCTAATTAGCAACTATTCTTTTGTACTTATATTTGTTCAACTTGACGAACCTGTATTCTAGAAAAATTGATTTTAGAATTCCTAAAGTAGTTAATTAGTATGATGTCATTATTTAGTTGCTGACATAACCTCTGAATCAACACTACGCTCAAAATTTAGTTTTGGAAAATTTTTCCTCAAATATGAAAGATTGATTTATTTGTTTGAAATGTATTGATTATTAGCCACCTTGTGTGATATTACTTTTGAATTTTTTTGTATTTTTATAATGGGCGCGCGCGCGTGTATCCAGTGTATTTCTGTCATTGAGACAAGGAAGTATCTGTTTCTGCGGAGGCTGGAAACGAACATGTGGCTTCTCAGGACAATATTTGTGAGTTTTGCTTTCTGGTGGATTGGATTTCTTTCACACTGTGTCCAGTCAAAGGTCTATTTCAAAAGGAAGCAGGCACTCCAGATCACCAACTTGATGAAGCATGAATTCTTGAACACGAGTGACTTATCTGACTGCTGTGTGGCATGTTATGGTGAACGTGAATGTACCGGTTTTGCTTTTGACGCCGACTCCATGACCTGTACTCTATACGTCGTCGAAGTTTGCAGTGCCGACGAACCACAGCGGAAGGATATTGAGATTTATGTTAAGGTAAAAAAATGTTAAGCACCTTTCGCACTAGTTGTCGAAGTTAATAATTATGTGCTGATTTCGGTTGACACTTTCAAAACTCTAATTTTAGGTTTGGCCAACACCAATAAAATCTGAAGCGTTTTATTTGAGTCACTGATGGTTTCATTGTTCATTTTCGGGTAACGAAAATAGAATCAAAAGAAAATGTTTTGTGGAAGCAAGAAGCTTGATTCGACTTCCGTTTTTAATCACCTAAATGTACACGATTCACAGTGCGCAGAAGCAAACAGTATTTTCACATGTTTTAACAACGGTCGTTCTAAGAAGTGAACACAAATTTAAAATAACGATTACACGGACTTTGGGCCTCGCAGGACTAATTATAGATTAAGCCGAAATCACAAACTTCAAGCTTGCATAATAATCCAGTTAGTGACTGTGAGCCTGTCCTGAAAGCTATCTTTGTATGTAATTAGGAACCTGGACTCACTGCATTAAACAATAAGTATGAAAAATGTATGTAACGGGGCGCGTGCTTCACGCACGTAATCTGTTTGTAAATAAGTATTTAGTAGTTTCTTGTGCATTGTTGCAGAGGAATGAGACACGTGTAGACTTGTGTTTCAGTTTACTATTTCACGAACCACAAGAAAAAAAACACCCTATAATATAAGACGATGGAAATGGCAAAACTATTACAATAGCCGCACACCACACATACCATCAACAACATAACAGAGTACACTGCCTTGTAATTTAGTCGCACGCATTAATGCTGAATTACGCAAATTAGACAATGTAAAGTTACGCTGCCATACCATCCAACAGCGAAGTACACAACGCAAATGCCAGTAGAATTACAAACATAACGCGTCACTACTTCTGAGTGCGTCACTACCTGGGCTGTATGAAAACATATCTGTAAACAACGAACACTAATATCACAACAGTAGAGAAACTATGAAACTATTACAATTCGTAACTTAAAGTTGCATGTCGCTCTCTTTAGCTGGCTTAAAAACAAAAATTGGGTTTGGATTTTTACTCTGATAAAGTTAGTGTCATAGAATTCTCTTCCTTGTATGGATCATAATTCCGTTATCAACTCAAGTCTCAAACCAATGCGCCGCTTGACTTCGCAGTTATGGGCTTGTCAAGCCCAATACATTGTGAAACGTTTTCTTGAGTCTTGGTAGTTAAGGAGATCTCGATGGTGACCGAAATAGAATCCTATCATTATAAGAGATATCAGACCGAGTTTTGATAGTAAAAGGCTTAAAATTCGTTTCTAGCGGGATTTAACTGCCTTGTCGTTTTCTTGTATTTCAGCAAACCGACTTGATTAAATACCGACCACAGCCAGGTAATAACAGCGACTTTCAATTATGTGTTACGTTCAAATGTCGAGTATTTTCATTTTATTCCTTGATTTAATTGGTGATTGAGAAATACTCTTATTTTTGGAGACAATACCTTAGGAATACGAGTCACGAACGTTGAAACCATTTAAAGATCGTATAAACCTATCTCGTGTCCTTACAACCAATATCGTTATTTCAAGAAAAGCCTGGAGAGTAAAGTGGTGTCCAATTTCATTCACTGTGTTTCAAAGTAGCTCCGAACAAGCTGGCACTTTACGTTGGACCACCTTGCGGCCAATTTGCCGCGTACTACAAAAAGTTTACAATGCTAGTGCAACCTTTAGCATTTAATGACCAGGCAATCGGGGTTTCAGAGTTCAGATTGAAGAATTTAAAGAAAGTCTTTTCATTGATTCTTAAAGTTTAGTTGATCCTGATCCCCTGTGCAGGCTACGCAACATGTGCTGGCTACAGTCGCCGGCACATTGCCAACGTCTAAACCCTCCGAGTTTTCTTATATCGCTTTGGAGTGTGTGGGCAGGTGCTACGACACGACTTATAAGTAAAACCTCGTATGCTATACTTGTCGAATAAGGATGTTTCTTTTTATNGTGTTTTGAGCAACATGCTAGTGTTTCATTCTTGTGATCTACATAATACAGCAGTGATTTTAGTCAACATTTCGGTCTTTTCGGACAGTTTTTCAAAATTACAAATTTGACTCTTAATGAGGGGGCCTCCTCGTGGCAAGAGTTGGGCAGTGTGAAATGCTTCAGAACATTCGCACTGGCAAACACCCGCACGTTGACATCATTAATGTGTTCCTAGAAATAGTATATACTCATAAGCTACAAAACACACAACATGCCAAGAAATTTATCTAACCATTGGGAACTTTATTTTGCTGATGTTTTGATTTGAAATATGGTTCAGTTTAGCAATAGACTGAAGTACTAAGTCTGGGCATTAACATAGCCGTGGGCGCACAACAGGGCTATCCTCTCCTCATTGCAAACCCTTCCCCTGATAGAAACTCATTTCAGTTTTGTTCTTGCCTAGCTTCCCTGTCCCTGTCCCCTGTTCATGCAGTGCCTCCAAGTTGCCTCACATTACAGTCATTGGTTGCCACTAATTTCAAGTTTAGCAACCTCTTGAATAATTCTGACTACACCAGTGTTGCTATGTGAATAGGTTACTAAAGACCCGACTGCCATTCAAGTTTCACATTCCCTGCCTTGGGAAAGCACTGACCATTATGAAATTAACACCTGGGCCCTGGGTTTCAACTTTTTGCTCAGAATTATTTTTGTTATTTTCTATGAACTCGAGATAAGTTTCTTTTATTCTATGTGCTTATTGATGGCAATTAATGATCCCAGCATTAGAGCTAAGAGTTCGAGTAAGAGGTTTTGCTAGAAATCTAGAGTTTTTACTCAAATTTTAGCTCGAATCTAGTGGTAATTAAGTACTATCTTGATCTCCCAAGAAAGTGGAGTAGAAGTGACAAAAACAATTTCGAGTTCGATTTGGATTGAAAGTTTCACTCTAGAGGTGTATTCCCAAAACATGATCGCATAATCCCTTTTCAGGGTTTTAAGTCAATCCATACTAGACTGGGTTGGAATCTGTTTAGCCCAAAAAGCATTTAAATGCTATGTGGAGAATAATAAAACATCTGTACTAAACTGTGTTGAAAAAATGAACCCTTTTGAAGTTCCTTAACCATTTTTCTAGCTGCTATTAACCCAACCTCTTTTTACAGTCGTCATGTAATAATATAAGATTGGTCTGGTATAAACAATGTTGTTTTTGGCCAAATTAGTAGCAAAGATCACAAGCACTCACATGAAGATTGGCATTGGATTTGGATACTAGTGTCTGACGTCAATCTTCATGTGTGTGCTCGTGATTAGACTCTTGATCTCGTACTGTTCCTTACTGAGATTACATGTGGTATATTGGCTTCGGTTGAACTGATAGTTTGTAATTGCTTAAGACCTGGTGCAATATCTATGGCTTTGAGCAATAACAAAATTTGAATTCTTCCAAGTCCACTAAGGAACAAGTTGAGACAGGGATATATACAAGGCTTGGAATTTTCCTTTTTTTGTTTTTATTTTCTCTTATTCGATTTCCAGCTTCTTTTTTATCAACATTTTTTGGCTAACTTGATTCATGCAAAAACATTTATTTCAGTTTAATTTTACAACACAAAAATATTTCTATCACACAAGCCTATTTGTGAAATGATAGATCACCTGGAAAATTTTCCTCTTATAGTTATTCCAATTCCTGCATATAGTGGTACGTTGTTCAGATCAAAATGTATTCTTTTTCACATAAGATGCATTTATAGCAACTTAAAGGGATTTAATTCGAAGGAAATGTGGAATCTAGAAGACACCATGTGATAAGCGCATTCTGAAATCAACAATTGTTCTTGTACTTTCCAAGATGTTCAGCACACATTGTTAGGTATAGGGATAGGGTTCATTCCACCATCCTTGGATTTTCTGAGTACCCTCCTAAAACCATTCCAAGTGGGTACTCCCACAGGTTTATACAAGGTACGACACTCAACTGGGTGAATTTTCTCAAACAATTTCTCTTCAAAATGGTGCTTGAAAAAATCCCTACCAAAGCAAACTTTTTCTCATGAATACAACGGGTTTAAATCTGGAAGCTAAAAACACTGCAAATGGTACCTTTTTCCTACTGCAAAAGGGGTTTTAATACGATACCTGTATTTTTAAAACCTTGGAAACCAGACTCATTTTTGACAACAGGAACCTCCGAGCCGACTTCTTCAAGCTTAATGGGTGAAAAAGACAGCTGTCCAAAAATTACTACGAAAGGATTCAGTTCTTAGCATTAGCTTTTATAAAAAGATTGTACATTTGAAACATTAGGCTACAATTTTATTGAAGTCCAAACCTCGGACCACAAACATAATGTTTTTTTAACCACTGTCTAAACCGGTGGAGATTCTTCTAGTACCAGATGTGCACAAAACGAAAGGTTAGGGCCCATTTGGAACACCTCTCGGGTATTTTCGTAGCTACAAATTTACCCTCGGAACATCTGGAGCACCTTGGCTATTTTCCTATTTACATGTACAAATTTTTCTTAGAAACAATTCAGGTAATTTCGTAGCCTCAAATATCCTCTCGGAGATGAATGTTATCCAAAATATGGCAAGTCACGTGATTTTCAATCTTGACAATAATAGGCTAACTGCAGTCCGCACACATGCAGAGAGCGTTCACCTATTTGGTGAAATTTGAGGTTACGAAAACACCCGTGGTGTTTTGGATGCCCTTGGAAGTTAATGTTTTCAGTTCATGCTCAAACTTTATGGCCAATCATTCTCCACTAAGTTTGATAATCATGCAGGTTAAATTCACCTCCAGTGAGAAGGTTGAGGCCCCGATCTGAATGGCTTAGGACCCTCAAGTTGTGCGGGGTCCCACCTCAAAAAGGGGAATGGGGAAGAAAAAATTAGTATGTCAACGAGGTGAGGGGTGTAGCTTGAGAATTTTGGCTGCCTGGAGGGTCGAAAATTGTGTTGTTCTAGGAGGTGAAGACTGTGTAGGCTGCGAAGTGGTGGAAATTGGGTGCCAGCAGTGTCTACTGTAACACTGTACAAAGACGAATAGGGGAAGGGGGGGCGCGGCAAGGGGGTCATGGCCCTGCCTAAAATTCTCCAAGATTCAATTTGGCAGTTTGGGGGTGCAAATGTCTGACGGGCAAAATACTCTGCCGTTGCCCCTAACCCCCTCCCCCCTAACTCAAAATCCTGGATCATCCCCTGCTGTAAGATCTTACAGCAGGGGAGGATCCAATTCCAGAATTTCGTGACGTTTTCAATTCATAAAAAGCGTTCAAAAATGAAACTGAAAAAATAGCCAAGTGAAAAGAGTGAAGCCATTGTTAATTCAGGTTTATTTTCCTAATAAGGAATCGATAATTACATGATTTTACTTCAGTTATTTGGTAATATCACAATATATAAACAGCTACCTCACCACAGAGTTTCCCCGACCGCAAACGCAACCCAGTCGCAAAATAACTTTTTACTCTAGGGACACCTAGCGACCTGATAACGTAATACCGGATGTCAGCATGCGCAGAGCAAACTTCCTGGTTAAAAATTGCCAGCTGACAGCCATTGAAAACCATCGTTCTAGTGCGCTGTACCTGGGCCTTCACAAGCCATCCGTGACGTCAGCTTGTGAGGCCCGGGAACCAGGTTATGGCCGTATTTCCCTCGACAGATTCAACGCGCGTGGGATAAATGTGCGTATTCGGAATTTAGGGCATAAAGCCAGTTTGAATAGAAGTTGGCAGCAAAATTTTGCAAAGCGGTAGAGTAATAAAAAACTGATATGTCAACATAAGTATTTCAGAGACAAAAGAAGAATGGACGACACCAAAAACACCCTGTACTGGTTGGTAAGGCACGCACATATATTTCGGTTAGCCGCGTGTGCCTGTGAACACCACTGTTTGGGCGGTCGAAGCCGGAGGTCGCCTTATGCATTTCCACAGACCCAATTTCCCGAAAGGTGGTTGGAATTGTTTGCTTCACGTTATACCAAGGAATAATAATTACATCAGGAAAAGATAACCACTTCCTGGAATTACTTGTCCTAGTACTTAATTCATCTTAGCCTGGCGAACTGGTAATTTGTACAGTTTGAAGCGACATGGTCTCACAGTTCAAAATATTGTGTTATATACTCTTCTGTAAAACAACTTGACACGCCGCGGAACTAGAGTTTTAAGAAGGCGTTCGCATTATTAATTTTTACCATTATTAATTTTTACACCACTCAATGTACCCCCTTTTATGCGACCATGATATGGGGAGTCGCCGTTTTTTGTGTCAATAACAAGCACACTTCCATATTATAGGTCATCCGCAACGAGGACAAGAAAAATGTTCACCCACAGAAACAACGCATTGAGACACTGTAACCATTTCAAACAATAAAGTTTTGATTTATTTCAAAATATATGTATCACCATCACGCAGTAAAATCACACCGTGACAGATGAAGGGGAAATGTCTAGCAGGTACACAGTTAGGACAGAAAACAAAAATGATGTTTTTCCTCAAGTAAGACAGTTGCAGATTTTAATAGCTTACCAGGCTACAGAACATTCGTCTACCGTCTCAATATAACATTGCGGGGTGTAGCATTCTTGATGTATCCCTACCTTCGATCCTGTTCTATTCTTAGTAACCGGGATATATTAATATATCTTTGAAATAGTGGTCACTCTGCAAAAATGCACAACTATTAATCTTGTAGTTACGTTTTGTGTTCCTTCGATGCTAGAAAACGACAGATGTCTTGGTCACTAAACCCTTAAAGACATATCGGACCGATGGCGCACCCAAAAAATGTCCGCCTCAGTGAAACAAAAAGTCCGAGTAAACGAGACAAAAGTCCACGGGAACTCGGAGGATACACTATTCGTAAGCCTGAACCTAGTGGCCCCGTTTTTTGTTTTCTTTTTTAGTCCTTGTTGATATTTTTCAGTAAAAGGTCCACATACCGAAAAATTCAAGCCGCCTATATTTTAGAATAGGTGCGCACATGCGGACTAAGAAGGAAAGTCAAGTAAAAGACCGTGACTTAAGTGGGTGTTCTAGGGACCAAATTAAGTTGTTTCTGAGACGGGATTCTCACCCACAAAATCATTTTATTTAGGTTTCAATATTAAAAGCTCGAACGATCAAAAATTATATCATTGATTCTGGGTCTAATCTTTGTACTAGAAACTTTTTTATTTTTTATGTTTTCTGCAAAAACTAAAGACCCTTTAATTCTGTGCTCAAGTACGCAATGATTTTTTGGATGATTTTTAAAAAATCCTTGTTTGCAGTTGGTGATTCTAACATGAGTTTTTACTTGAAATCTCGCGTTGTTATCAATATTGGTTCCTCGATACTACACTGTACACACGCATCTCCTCTAACATGATTCATCAGCAAGATGGCGGACCACTCCGCCCAACGAAAACCACGTGACTTCAACTCTAGTTATATTTATCTCATTGACGGCGACCTCAAACCGCTGAGAGCACTAGTTTTTGGCGTGAAGACAGAAACCTTTATCAGTAGGCTTGTAATAAACTGATATAGACAATTCAAATGAAAAATGGTTCACAAGCAAATCCAAAAACGGAATCTCGTCATTTACAGCAAGCTCGTACGTAAACGTCAATGCAGAGTAACGCTCAAGTTCATCACATACAAGTCATGAAAAGCACAACAAAAATATCACCTACATATCGTACATAGATAGGAATACCACCAATCATATTGCTACCACTCTTTCCACTTCAGACATATAAAATTCCGAAAAAGTGGGACCCAGCGGAGAGCCTATACTCAAACCACCTTTTTGTAGAAACAACGTACCATTTATATGGCGAGTGGTACTTTGATAGAGCAGATCGCCAGCAACTCTCTCATATGAGTTGGTGAAATCTTGACTGGCTTTAAATGTAGGTGATGGCATACATTATCCAAAATGATGGCAATTGCCTTGTCAACAGGCACGTTGGTGATCAAAGACTCAGCGTCAAGCGACAAAGGTTGATAACGAGGGGATATCAATGAAATCTTCACGAGATATAAGGGAGTAACGTCTCTGAATATGCGCTTTTGAACTTACTTTAAACACTTGATGGAACTGTGCTCAACCGTCATCTTCAGTTGGTCTCCTACTGTCCTTAATGGTTTCGTCCCTAAACCAAGACCATCTCTAGTAGGCGGGACAACAGAGTTGATCAGGCTCTGCTTGACGGTTGTTGATGGTATTGCTGTTGGTGCTTCATCCATATCCAACAAGATGCCTGTTCAGCTTCGGTGGCCACATCGCGTAGAAGAACCTTCTTTCCTGTCGCAGAGACGCCCAGAGACCTTGCCATAGCAGTAACCGAGCTGGCCGGAAAACCACGGCAACCAACCTCCACAGAAAAACTCCAACACCTCCAGCCGTTAACGTGGCAGTCACTCCTCAGATCAGTATATTTCAGGTTCTTCCGCTCATGTGCCTCTTCTACCCTACTCTCCCACGGAATGGTGAGCTCGATCAGGATGATCTGGTGGGAACTGTCCGAATAAAGAATCAAGTCAGGGCGCTGGGTAGTCTGGACAATGTGCTGTGGGAAGGATGACTGGTGACCGGCAAGATCAACCCACAATTTCCAGTCGTTGGCTGTGTGAAGGATGCCTTTTTGCGCTGGTGACTTCTTCTTACTTGCCTCATCGCCACTTCTTCTGAAACTGATAAATTCGATCCGGTGGCTTCTTGACTTTGGTTTACTCTTGACTTCGTCAACCAACACCCTTGCGAAAACTTTCAGTACCTGGTTGTGCCGGTAGGTGTACTTTCCTGATGCCAAAGACGCGCTGCAAGATGACAGAATGTGTTCTAAAGAACATCTGCGT
>NMRA01000843.1:17749-30896 GCA_002633005.1 Phoronis australis
CAGATTCTTCTTGCCCTTCTTCGCTCGGTGTATGAGTTCACTTATGATAGAATTATGTTCCAGGCATCCAGAAAAGCCTGGTACCCCGCCTTTCTGTGAAGATGTGTCAATATACTTGTTCTTGATCATGAAGTCTGTCATTCTGCCGGATAGGATTGCTAAGTAGATCTTTCCTTCCACGCTAAGCAGTGAAATTGGTCGAAACTGGCTAATCTGCTTCGAGCCTTCTTCTTTCGGAACATAAACTCCTTCAGCTCGCCCCCACTGGGCTGGAACTACGCCCTTCCTCCAGAGAATCTTAAACAGCTTCCAGAGCCTTTCTCTCAACTTGGGACTCATCTTATAGACCTTGTAGGAAATTCTACTTGGACCAGGGGCTGATCCCGATCGGGCTTTCTTCACAGTGCTATCCACTTCTGACTTCTTGTTATGTTAGCAAGATGTTAAGCTGTCTCGTAAGCTGGCCTTAGGACTTGGGATGCCGTAGTTGAACATTTTTGTGTGTTTTGGGTTACCATAGAGATAACCTTCAGAGTAGTCACCTTCCATTTCTGAGAAAATGCGACGAGCTGCCGCGTGTTTTGTATGCCTTCTAGCTTCACAGTAGACCCCTCGACATTGCAGAGGAAGTTGACTTCGCAGTGCGATTTTCCATTCATTAATCGTTTTCCTCTCCCACTCCCACCCCACCGATCTCCATGCAAGATGCCATAAAAATCAGTGTTATCTGTGGGGAAGCCCGTCTTAGTTGCTCGGGCTACAACATGGACTTAAAAACTTCCTGGTTCATTGTGCTGTTATAATATTTTCAGAATGTAAAACAAAAATTATTAATATCACAAAGCAACTTAAGCATTCCGAATGGTATTCGTTGATAAATGCAAGTTGGCCGTCAGGTTCACTTGAAACACATTGTAGAGAACGAAGGAATGGACAGGGAAAACCGCAGTTTATGATGTTACACATTTTGATTACGTCATCTAGCGGTAGACATGAAGCTGAATGCTACTGTATGCCAGCAAATATTAAGCATCAAAAGGTTCTTGAACGAGAACCTTTCTGCGAATTGAATTAGTTTTGCTTTTTCAGTGCGAAGTTTTGCTTAGTGAACGCGAACTTACATTGTATAGTTCTTTTAGAAACGGTCATACTTCTGCTCTTATTCAACGCGTACTTTGGTTAATCAAAGCGTTCTGCAGTTTTACTGAACGCGTACTTTTACTCAGTTCCTATAGTCTAATGACGACAGTGCTCTCAAATCTCAAAATGGCGGAAGATTTTCTACAAGGGTGTGCAAGGCAACTTTTGTGGAATGTTGCAGATTCTTATCAAGTGACGAGTAAGATGGCGCTGTTAACTTTGTTAGGAACAGTCAACCCGCTCATAGGTACTCGTTCAAGAACCCTTTGGCGATTTGTAGCGAAACGGCGTCGCTTGTAGGGAAAACCCATTTCATATTCAATGCACAGCAGCGCCACTAATATGCGAATCACAGTACTCTGGTTGGTGGCGACTGCTCCCGGCTTTTTTAATAGCATTTTGAAAACACGTTAAAGTGTGCCAAAACAGCTACCCCTTTTTGGTAACGTCTTCAGGATGTTAACTGCTACTTAGTCAGAACACTTGAAAACTGGTTGAGTAAAGTGACGATTTTAAAGGGTGTAACTAAACCATCGTCATGTACAAGAGTACTGTAACCTCTGTATATTCCATTCTAAGGAACCTACTTCAACGACTTCTGCCTTATCGGATTTTGTCAACTTGCTTTCGACGCCCAGCTAAATGTAAAAAGGAATCTCTTTGTCTTTAAAGTCCGTCTCTCAAACTGCCCATGTGGTTCCAGTATCCGAAAATACTTAATAAAATGTTATTTTCGACACCCTTTCTTTATATTCTTTTCGCCTTTCTTGCCAAAAGCGATTTTTTAACAGTATTTGTCCCTTTTCTGCGAGCGTATAATTACCGGCTGTCATCGGTTATTTCCGTACCCACATTTCCGGCTCATCAGTTCAGGAACTTTTTCCTTGTAACTGAATGTGCTATGGCTTGCTCGAAAAGTCTTCATTATTTTGTTTTATTAGTAATATCTCGTGATTCGTTTGTGTGTGTAGTGTATTTATAGTTTGTAGTTAGTGGTCATTGAATTTTTTTGGAATGTTACGCGTACTTATTATGGTAAAATAGCATTGGTGTTTAGGTCCTTACGAAGGCCGGTCGAACCTAGGAACCAATATGGGTCGAACCAATTTTTTTTCGTTTTGATTTTTTTCTCGTTTTGAAAAAGTACTTTGCCATCATCGGAAAGTTAGTGCATTCTACTCAAAAAAAATCGAAAAAGTATCAAAATCGGTGCAAGCAGTGTAAAGATATTGCAATTTTTTTGGCGAAATTTGGGTCACTTTGTTTGGATTGCGTCGGCCATATTGGAGGACAGCGGGATAAGTTATGAGTTTAAAACTTTGTGTAAATTGTTTTCGCCAACAAATTACGGTGAAATTTAGTTAGACAATATCTTTAATTACTATTTTGCACGATTCAACAGTGTTCACCAAATTTCAGGCTCGCAGTTGTTATTCAATAAATGATAAATGTGCTCACAATTCCCGTTGGTCTCATTTCTGGTGGCACCGACAACATGGCGACTTTTGCTGAACTGAAAGGCATGTGCAATCGGCTACTTTGTAATTTGTGAAGATTAACGTTGATACATTTTGACAAACGTTGCTACAAAAAAGGAACTTTGTTCAATTTTCGTGTTTTTTGTGCAAAAATATGAGATATATTCGAATTATTTTACTGTGAATTTCCCATTCAGGTGTTCTTACACTAAGCTAAAAATAGTTGAAATAATTTTGAAATGGTTTTTTGTTTGACTGTCAACTGCTGTTCAGGACTTGATTAGGTGTCACAAAATGATTCATATTTTTCTAAATTTTAAGTCTCAATTGCTTTCAAGTCAGGTTTTGTAACTTATTGCTTCTTAATTCAGGTTATCAAGTCAACAATATGAATAATCTTAAGTTGAGAAATAAGCTATGTTCGATTGTGAAGCTTCAAGCCTCCAATTCTTGTTCCTTTCAACTTCATATTTTTTAATCATGCTTGTCAAATTCTGGTGTGAGGAAGCACTATTCGGTCACCATGGTAATAGTTACATGTAAGTCCACTTTCACAACATGGAAACTTTTGCTGTTGCATGCGCGCACCCACCCATTTGGCGAAGTGGGCAAAAAGGTCCGCTCTCGAGAGATAAAAAGCCGGAAAAAATGGGACAAAATTCCACTAAAGAAGCGCAAACGCGCAATTCACAGTGGTACTTCCGTTTTTTTTTTAGTCCGCCGACTCTTTATTTTAGCAAAAGCCCCACATCGCCGGGAATTCGAGCCCCCCATATTGAAGGCTGGGTGCGTGCATATGTTGAATAGTTTTTGTAATGCTAAATGTTGTAACGTATTGTATATTTTTAAGTTACTTATTATGTTAAAAGGTTGAATCATTTTGGCTTAATGAATAAAAATGATAACATTTTGTATTGGACTTGTCATACTTATGTGCTCAAACGAGCCCCCTATTTAAGTTGGAGAAATGGAAAAAGTCCTGCCTCAGTCAGAGAAGCACGAATTCTGAAAAAATATAATAAGACAATATTCCACTAGAAAACAGGAAGTACCAAAATTTAGCGTCTGCAATTCATAGCTCTGAACATACCCAGTGAATCTTATAGTAAAAGATAGACATTCCCAAAAATTCCAGCCCCCCCCCCNGCACAAAGCTGTATAGGCCTGCATGTACTAACAAGCTGTATTTAAACGATAGTCTTCACTGGTAGCTGGCACTGAGGCTAGCTAAGGTCTGCCGCGGCAGTGTGACACAGGACTAACCAGCCCGTAATTTCATGCAAGTGTCTGAAACTATCTTTGAATATATGAGGCATTTATGATTTGAGCATTTTACTTCGACAAAACAGCTTGCAACCGCATGCATTTACCGTTCGCCAGTGTCTGGTCTCGATCGGCACTGGGTCCGATACGCTGCGGTCCCGAGTCTAGCAAAATAATTTCTGTCAAAATTTATTCGCCACATTTCTTCAGCAAATTCGATAAAATTGTCTGTATTTTGATTCTATTAAAATTAAGGCGCTGTCGATTATTTTATCCCCATTTACAGGCTAGTAACCAGCACTGCTCCAGTCACACTGACGGCGTTTTCTTAACCTGGCGTGCGTTCAGTAGATGCTAGGACCTACGCTAGGACCTAGCTAAAACCTAGTCAAAGTCACGTGTTCTCATTTAAAATGCACGGCAATATCTCACATAACCTCGCGAAGTCTTGCTTTTTATAGCGAAGTCCTAGCGTTACTGAACGGGAGGCTGGGTTCCTGAATGAATTGTACTTCCGGGTTCGCGGCAAGTTCAAAATGGCGGTCGTTCTTCGGGTGCGAATCGTGAGTGGCGCGTTCATTTAAAATTTTTTCGATTACGGATTGTGTATTAGTTATGGGGTAAGTACTTCTTGGATCCTTATAACATCCTCTAACCATGTAATAAGGGTTAACAACGTGTGAGACCAGGACTTTAATCACCACAAAAATAGAAGTACCGGGATGTAAATCCGCACTGAATGACAGCATGTTAAACGTTTTAATTAAGTACTGAGTAAAGCAAAAGCGACGAAAATGTCACCAAAATTACAATAACGTAAAACGTCAGCATGCTGTATTTATTTGAATTACATACTTGCACATGGAATTGTTTGATTGAATTAATAAGCTTCTTCGCAGTCCAAACGAGTACACTGGGCGACAATGCGTGACATTCCTGTCTCGGACTTTTCAAAGACAGCTGAAAGGGATATTGTTGCTTTCACGACCGAAAAGCATTTTTGAGATTATTCTACAAATTTATCATTTTGGTATAGATTTTGAGGATTTTATGTCGAGGCACTCGCTCACTTTCATTTTTTTATTTTGACTATAAATGACCAGCACTCATTACATGCCTGAATAAAAATTAATGGGTGTTTTACGATTTGAAGCAATGAAATACAAAAAAATATATTGAGTGTTTCTGACAATGAAAGACATGTCATACTGAATCTTCTCACCTGTATTATTAGCCTAGTACGATCAGCGTGACAACAGCCAACACACACTCTCTTGATGCGAGCGCTATAATGTGAATACTTGCACACAGTCGTCTTTGAAGAACGGCTGGGTATCACTACAGAAAACAGATTACATATGTACAAAGAAGTAGCACTGTAGAACTACAGGAAGTTCTTTTGGTTCTATGGAGATATCAATGCTGTCCAATTGAAAGGGACCGATGAAGATTGGCTTATCAGTTTACCGGGCTTCAACTAAAAGGCAAAAAACTGACTTAGCAATGATTTTGTTCGTTGACACTTCCTGGTTTTAGGATAACTTAAAGTTCATTGTGAGTTGTTTTTTGAATTCGCAAACATTTACTGTGCTGCATATCGCTATGTGTTTAGTCTCAGAGTAATTCAATTTACAGAAAAGGGAAGTTTTTTTCCATCGATTTAGGCCTACCGGGAATTCCCTTAACAAGGCGCCTCAATTGTACGCTCATGGGTCTATTTACGGATTTATTTTTGAATCTATGCCACGCTGAGCCTACTTTTGGAATCTCAATGAAAGACTACTTTAAACTTGATTGTAGTTTGCAAACTTATGCACGTCATCGTTAACTCTTGATACAGAGAGAAATTAATAAAAATTTGTCCTTCATGTGAAATCTTTTGAATACCAGGAGCGATTGTACTGATTCATGGTTTAAAAATGTCAGAAATTCCGTAATACCCTTCAACTTAAGTGGTATTTGGAAGTCCATAGACCTCTTGCACACGAAGGGCCTAGTATCTACTAGCATATGACTCCAGCAAACGAAGCCATTTGGTCAGATTTACACCGTACTATGATACGATCTGTTTTGTATGCAATTTCGTCAATTCAGATAGTCTTGTATTTCTCTCATTTGCTGTTATTTTTTACAAATGTTGATTCAGTTTCTTATTTCTGGGCGGTGGTTGCATGCTCATTTTGTTTCAGACCAAATTTATAAGATACGAAAATAGAACAGTATAGTTGATACATAACCACAACAAAGCATTCTGCTCCAATAACAAGACAACTGTTTACATGGTGTATTTATCGTGTGTCTCACGTTACATCAGTTATCCTTGCAAGATCACTGTTTCGCTCTTTGTGTTCAGCTAAACTCGTCCTTGAATAACCAAATATGAACCAAATGTCCAAAGATCTACACCATACCTCAAGTGCTAAAATTCACGATGTATAACCACCAAAAACCTTGCACTATTAAATTCTCTGACCATGGAAACATGGGTGAAACCGTCAAAATAACCTGCCTCCATGCGGTGCTTGGTAAGGAAATTATAAGCAAAAATAGAATTTTGCGTAATGGCAGCCTTAATTTGCATATTTAAAAAGGCTCAGAGGTTGTGAACTGTCACATCCCTAAATCATGGTCACTTAACCTTAGGTTATATTATAAAACAGCAAAAAATATCAGTTAAATCCAGGTTGAGCCCCTGTCTCCCGCACTATTGGCATGGATCCAGTTGAGCCCCTGTCTCCCGCACTATTGACATGGATCCAGTTGAGCCCCTGTCTCCCGCACTATTGGCATGGATCCAGTTGAGTCCCTGTCTCCCGCACAATTGGCATGGATCCAGCTGCCCGACACGGAAACGGTATGTGCAACGACTGTGCGAAACTTTGCGATGAGCCTGGAGTGAACTTGAAGGCTACTTGTGGTGGTGATCGAAACTTAAGCAATTTGCATTTAAGAATTGTCAGAATACTTCACATTCATGTCCATCAAATAAAAGTTCAGTCCTGCGTAGACACGAAACAGGTTGTTGGCTTCCGTGTAATAGACGCAACCGTCAGCTTCACGTTTTTCGAAAACGTCACTCTAGTGTTGTAGTGAGTAGACTTGTCGTGACAACGCAATATTTAGAAGGAAGTTTGTTATATTGTAATGGTTTCTTAATTTCAGCTTTACCAGCGAGGGCTTTTGAATTTGTTACTTGTAGACCGGACTGTTTTGCGGCCTCCTGGCTCAATTATTATTGACAGTACATTCCCAACTTATTTTGGGGTGTCCAAATACAAAATAAGTATTTGGTATCTTCTCAGACAAACTGAATTAGTTACTTGGTGATCTGCCCCGTGGACGAAATAGGATGGCAGCACAGGCGACGAAGGGGCGGCATAATTAAAAGACACGGAGCAGCAAAACCGATGATGACCGTAAGGCGGTAGTGTCGCGGCACGAAATTTGTGGAACATCGTCACTAAGTTCTGGCAAGGATGGTCACTATAAAACAAATGTGCGGTTTCTTATGGATGTCTCAAACCTTATTAACAACAATTGGCCATTTTTACAATATTTCACATTATCTAGGGAAATACCCTTTCTTTATTCCCGGGTAACTTCAAAAAAATACATACCGTGTAGCGACTCACGAGAATAAAATTAAGATAAAACAGAACCACCTTGGAACCGCACAACTGCGTGCATACTTGTACCATGGAAAATGTCCGCCAGCAGGCCAGGACAATTTTCTAGAAAGAATTCATAAATGAACTCCATTCTCACTCTATGTTCTCTGATGATACTTGAAAGAAGCTGTTTGTGTGTAGTGCAACACTGCTTCACTTGTAATAGATAAGGTTACAATACCCAACAATGGAAGTTGAAAATACAAATTGAAACATGTTTTACTCGTCTCTTAGTCTACCTCTAGTGGCTGTCACGGTTTTAATAGGATGAATGCTTTCAGTCACAAAGCTGAGTAAATAACATGCAGCAAATTAAGTCAAATACTGGAGATAGGGATTGAGTTGATTTGGCTACGTTGCCGCGTCCTCAACTCGAGGATCTTCGGCAGGCCACTGAGGTGTCACGTGACTCATCATGTGATCGACAACACGCGGAATACTCTTCAGCGCCCTATCCCAAGTTCTCGGTAACAGAAATCTCAGGCCCCTTGTCTATTTAAGCTGGGATTCTTCACTCGTTCATATATTGCTTCCATAACCTGAACCAGTTTTCTTCCCTATCCAGAATTGTGACATTATCCGATGGAGAAAGAATGGTCCTTATCACCATGTGACTGAATACTTTCGAATCATTACGGAGGTTGTTGTGATTCGGCGGTACCAAAAGCGTGAAGAAAGCGTAAGGTAAGCGTTAGAGAGGCTTGAGGAAGGTGTTCAATAAACCGGAGGCAAGCGTGAGCGCTACTCGGAGAGTAAACGTGAGAAGACCGTGACAGATTTCATTCATGCCTGTGTTCCGGTTACGGCCGGGTTACGCTTAACCAGACCCGAAGAAGCCCGGATGAAGTCTAATAATTTAGTGACGGTACTGTAAGTATAGTTTATGATGTTGATGAGCAAGTAGTTTGTACGTCACTTTCTCGATCATAACTGGGACGCGCCCATATAGGCAAAGGGAAGCTTAACTGAGCATCGTCATTTAACGTAGCAATTAAGACTATTGATGTCACCACTTGACTTCCTTTGGCGTTTCCATATTGGTTTCTGTTAGATTACATATTGTATGATACTTGTGTGAAGAAAGCGTGAGGTAGGCGTTAGAGAGGCTTGAGGAAGGTGTTCACTAAACCGGAGTCAAGCGTGAGCGCTACCCGGAGAGCTAGTCTAAACGTGAGAAGACCGTGACAGATTTCCCTCACGCCTGTGTTCCGGTTACGGTTACGCTTAACCAAACCCGAAGAAGCCCGGATGAAGTCTATTAATTTAGTGACGTACTGTAAGTATAGTTTATGATGTTGATGAGCAAGTAGTTTGTACGTCACTTTCTCGATCGTAACTGGGACGCGCCCATAGGCAAAGGGAAGCTTAACCGAGCATCGTCATTTAACGTAGTAATTAAGACTACTGATGTTACCACTTGATTTCCATATTGGTTTCTGTTAGATTTCATGTTGTATGATACTTGTGTGATACTTACGTACCTTCATCCAGTGTAACCGCCACCACCGTAAAATAGAAGCTCTACCACAGCCGAACAGATGAGCGTCCCGGAGACGCAAGTTGCTCGCGAAAACACAAGACCAAGCTAGATATCACCATTAAAACTGAAAGGCAATTTGGCACAGACGACTAAGGCTAAGGGCCGAATATAATTGCACACAAAAATGACTCGTCAGTTATTAGAAAATCTCATAAACTATTCCCTGTCTCAGTCAGCATGTAAGTTAGACCACTGTTTCCGTTTTGAACAGGGAATAAATTGACGCGAGTTGTCTAGTGGCACTTGTTATTGATCTAAATGACAAGTTGCCTTCTTACACATGTGCAGTAGCCTTGACAATAGAAAGGGTACAACCATATCCTGAGCATGGTTTTGTACATGGTTCGCATGGGCAGAATTACCGATATAAGCACAGCTTCGAATATAGGCGCATGGGCCTAAATACGCGCATACATGGTCATAATAATGATAACATTATCTGTGCACGTGCGTACATGTTTCCACCAAACGCAAGCACTTTAATGGCTGTGAATGTAAGAGACATGTAGAGTAGATCAACCTTTTATTGTTACAAACACTCTAGGACATGCAAATACATGTGATGATGATGACATCACGATTCACATACACACAGATGAATTATGTGCTTTGAAAGCGCGGTGTTTACATCTCTATGTAGACAGTCGCTTAAAAGGTTTGTAACGTTTGACTTTTTACACGACAATGAAATAAGTGTTTATACTCGAGTGCATAACTAAGGGAATAAAACAATTAAGCATATTATAACCATTTAGCGCGACTGTGTTGTTTTAATAGCTGAGCCTTCCAATATTTTGTGACACCCTGTATTCATAAAATTGAGTGAACACCAAGAAGTAACAAGGTACGCTAGATGGGGTGCACAACAAAGTATTGCTTGTCACATTTTGACAAGTGTTTACACAGCCGATGACTTCACTGTTGGACCATGCAACACAACGGAACAATTACAAGTTGTATAAATATAAACAAATATGATGACACGAAATTTACAATGAATCAGGAATGAAGAAAATTAAAGAAACGCGTAGTGTTAAAGCACAACAAGTGGGGTAAATGGGTTACTGTATAATCACGTGATGTGTAGACAATTATTACATATGTACAACGACATACAATTGATGTCGCAGAATTCCAAATGGTGGCACT
Source organism: Phoronis australis (assembly GCA_002633005.1). Lineage (NCBI taxonomy): Eukaryota > Metazoa > Phoronida > Phoronidae > Phoronis > Phoronis australis. Next base: position 27,988 of record NMRA01000843.1, read on the forward strand.
GTTGTGAACAAATGGTAGATCTAGAGCGGAACTCAGTTAGCAGCGCGAGACGTCAGATGTCTTTTGATGGGCATCCCAACATTACGGACAGTATATTGTCTCCCAGTAACCCATCCCGACACACATGGCCAAAGACAAGCCCCTTGTTGTTGAGAGTACGACCCTGCGGTTTGATGGTCGACTTGAAAAGTTCAAAGTTTACTAAAATTTATAGGAAAATAAAACAGTATAATCACGAACGCCAGTACCGAGAGTGAAATGTCAACTGGGTTCTGCTCCCTACAAGGCAATGCACTGGCAAGACTTGCAAATTGGCTTATGGAACCCGTTTCACTAAACTGTTGCGTCTTAAGGAGGTAACTTTGTGAAATAACTGATCAGACAAGTTACCAAACAGTGTTCATTTTTGATCTAGAAACATGAAAAGTTCACTTGACCATGTAACCGACCATGCTGAAAAACGACCACAGCCCACACTGACCACAAACTCACTAGACTGATCACTTCGACAGCCTTGAAAACTATCACTTTGTACAACTAAATCGACTATCATGCTCAATTATCTAAGTTCATCACCACTTAGAATAACAAATAACCTTATGAGTGTACCCATGTAGGTTAGTTGGTGATCTAGTACCAAGCTTACTTGAGGCATCATAGATCACGCTACACGAGCTGGCTTGACCAAGACCATCACAGATCACACTACACGAGCTGGCTTTTTTCCACGGAAAATATCTGCACACAAGTCAGCGTGATTATTTTCTAAGAACTCGTAGACACACTCCATCCTCACTCCCTGCTCAATAGCATCAAGATGAAATTCCCCAGGCGCCACCCTTATGAAATGTCCGCACGAGTGCATGACGGCCACGCACGCCCGTTTTTTGTGGTCAGCTACAAACCCTGGACTTCCTGAGCTGCCGTTGCCGAATTTTTCGCTGGATTGGTAAAGCGCTCGCCGTTTGTCTGTTATTTTCTTGAACACGTCGTTGTTATATTTCCTGTGTAGCCCAAGGAGCTGTAAGTATAACAAGGAGCTGTACATGTAAGTATAACAAGGAGCTGTAGATGTAAGTATAACAAGGAGCTGTAGATGTAAGTATAACAAGGAGCTGTACATGTAAGTATAACAAGGAGCTGTAGATGTAAGTATAACAAGGAGCTGTACATGTAAGTATAACAAGGAGCTGTAGATGTAAGTATAACAAGGAGCTGTACATGTAAGTATAACAAGGAGCTGTAGATGTAAGTATAACAAGGAGCTGTACATGTAAGTATAACAAGGAGCTGTAGATGTAAGTATAACAAGGAGCTGTACATGTAAGTATAACAAGGAGCTGTAGATGTAAGTATAACAAGGAGCTGTACATGTAAGTATAACAAGGAGCTGTAGATGTAAGTATAACAAGGAGCTGTACATGTAAGTATAACAAGGAGCTGTAGATGTAAGTATAACAAGGAGCTGTACATGTAAGTATAACAAGGAGCTGTAGATGTAAGTATAACAAGGAGCTGTACATGTAAGTATAACAAGGAGCTGTAGATGTAAGTATAACAAGGAGCTGTACATGTAAGTATAACAAGGAGCTGTAGATGTAAGTATAACAAGGAGCTGTACATGTAAGTACAACAACGTGATTTCGTAAACAACAGGTTAAGAACATGCAAGATGCAAACTGTGACTGACGATTATTGAAATAAAACAATAATCGATATACGATTTAATTTTAAGAATATATTGAAGGACATAAAAATGTCAACCTTGTTTCCAAGAAAACTGAAAGAATTTAAGCCAGTCGCCTAAGCATCTTTTCTCTGAACTCACGAGAGAACACCGATATATTTGAATTCAGTGAAATCTCTTATCTCACTAGCACTCGACTGGCAAATTTCTAGTAATGCTACCGATATAACTTATGTAAAAAATCGTCCATCCTAAATTGTACTGTAGAACTAGTTTAATTGGTTGTATTTAAAAATGGACAGGTGTACACCGTAGGTCACACCCTACTCATTCTGAGTGACATAATCAATGTTATCGCACCTTTTGTGTATTGTGTGGCGATGTACAAGTACGGTCAATTGTACACTGAGTATCCAAAACTTTCCCGTCACCAGTTGGATGTCCAACAAAATGAATACATTCCTGCCCATCGATAGTCGCAAAGTCAGTAATAGGCGGTGGAAGCGAGTATTTATTGGTCGTCTCACACTCGCTGAAGGCTATTGGAAGTATCGCGTCGAAATCAAGGTCTAGGACGGCCACATCGAGGTCCTCGCAATGAGCCAATATGGCGCGGATAGGCGCTGCTCCGACACCGTCTGTGCCCAACAAGCGAGGCTTGTCGAAATGGAATACTGCCACGTTCTCCTTGGCTGTAAAGTACATATTTGAAATGATCAACAAACTGGTGTATCAGCTCATTAATGCATTATAGAATGCACTAAATGACTCCACATGACGTGCTGTAATTATAGATTACCCGAAATACATACATGCAGGAATACTACAGTCATACTTTATCTAGAATTCATTTCATCTTTGAATGTTTCTACTCGACTTTTGGTCTCGTTGGGATATTTCCAGATGAAACGAATTCAGGAAAAAAAACCCGGGCCTGCAAAGTGACCAAGATAATCCTTGATGTTAAGTATCAGTCCACGGATCCACCGACCACTGTACAGCCAACAAGCGGCAAGGTGGGGGGTCAGCCATTCAGATCCATGTTTAGTCTGATAAAACACATTAGGGATGAGAGAAAATGGGTGAAGTATGACACCACAAAGTTTGGTGGTTTAGGAGATACAAGGGAAGTGTTGTGGGGGGCAAAATGAGGCAATTTCTTGGTGTGGAATGAGTCATTTTTGACCAAATTTTCTACTCCAGTTTCTGCTTCAAACAGAAT
>NMRA01000843.1:34216-57847 GCA_002633005.1 Phoronis australis
AAACCTAACGGTAAAGGGTCGTTACCGGAAAGCGGCGGCAGGCTGTGAGGTAAAGCAGGAGGTAGCGGTCCAAGTCCGGTGGCGGAGACAGCAGTAGGCTGAGGCGCTGGTGCAGGGGCGGTGGTCGATGAAGAAGAGAGCGATGGCACAGGAGTGGATGGCAGCAGTAGTAACTTTATCTAGAATTCATTTCATCTTTGAATGTTTCTACTCGACTTTTGATCTCGTTGGGATATTCCCAGATGAAACGAATTCAGGATAACATATTATAGTAGTATACCTATATACATGTATGTAAGATAACCTATTTAGGCCTAACACACACACACGCACGCACGCACGCACGCACGCACGCACACACGCACGCACACATGTGTGTGTGTGTGAACATTTGTTTCGCGGCGATATCTTATTGTTATATGTGCTTTGGCGTGTTGTTACATGAAGTTATATCTATATCAAGCCTACTCACGCGTGCAAAGTGACCAAGATAATCCTTGATGTTAAATAACTACTAAAGTTTTATTTCACATTGAATTTGATAAGAATTTTCACTTTGTGAGATATTCAAGTTAAAACGATGTTCAATCATAATAAAACTTGATACGCATGTGCGTGCAGCAGTGTGTCGCTTTGGCTTTGATGATTATCGTAGATTCCTATGTTTATTTTCCTGTCGCATGTTTTGGAATGAAAATACAGCTGTAGTAATAGAAATGTTTCCCTGTTGATGACAACACAGGAGAATAACGGTGTTTGAGGCAAAAGGAAAGTATCCCAAAAAGCAGATTTTACGTTACCAGGAGAGCCTAGGAATGCTGTGAGCACACGATTGTCTTTAAAAAATGCATACTCGATATTAGGCTGCAATTAGCTGTAAATAGTATTATTTCTAAGTTAATATATCCTGTATCCGTCCATAAGAAAAACGTTTTCGTTTGATTTGAATGTGTTGTAATATCGTGTATCAACCCACTCATGGAACATAGGACGCAATAAATGACTCCACTTTAACCTGCAAAAACATTTTGGTCCTTTAAACAAGGGCAGGAATCAACAATTGGTCGGAGTTGGCGGACTTGAAAACCAGTCGACTGGACTGCAAAAAAATGGCCGGGGTCAAACATGTTGTCAGAACTTCAAAACGCGATAGCCTCACTTAAAAAGAACTACTTGGCTGGACCCAAAACACGATGGCCGGTGTTATAACCAGTTGGCTAGAGAACACACACAGCGGTGGGACTTCCTCGGAATTTGGATTTGAATGTCTCGAAGGATTCACGTGTCATCTAATGTTTACTTTTCGTACCCGTTTGTTTTGCTCAAATTTTTTCGGCCATTGCGTTTGACCATCGACCAAACCGCTTTAATTCCGGCCAACCAGTTCTATTTTTGGGTTCGGCCATCTGGTTTTGGGGTATCCGCCAATCCGTTTTGAGGTCCGACCATCAAGTTAAAACACCAGCCATATTTGGTTTTGCACTCCAACCAACTGGTTTTGAAGTCCAGGCAAGTGATTTTGAAGTACGGGCAAGTGGTTTTGAAGTACGGGCAAGTGGTTTTGAAGTCCGGACAAGTGGTTTTGAAGTACGGGCAAGTGGTTTTGAAGTCCGGGCAAGTGGTTTTGAAGTCCGGGCAAGTGGTTTTGAAGTCCGGGCAAGTGGTTTTGAAGTCCGGGTAAGTAGTTTTGAAGTCCGACAATTGGTTTTGAAGTCCAACCAATTATTGATTCTCCTTCTTGTTAAAGCTTCATTTCACCTGTTTACTTAGATAAAAAAGAAAATCGAATTAGACATTGTACTCCCCGAGGTCAGTCTCATTACATAAGTTTCTTTTTGCTACAAAGAAAACACAGAAACCATCAGTGACACAAGAGAAAACGCTTCAAAGTTTACTACAGTTGAACCATTTGAAAATGGCGCTGCCTTTGACTCTAGTCGTTGTGGGTTACGAGGTTCTTGTGGGTAACGGAAACGGAATCCTATCACGGTCAGACCAATCTTGACATAGTAAAACGAGCAGTTCGATTGATGCTTTAGTTATTTTTTTTTAATTTGAATTATATGCGGATTTGATTTGGATAGAGCTCCTCAACATTTTGAATGTTGCCCTTTACAATGTATCAATTATTTAACTTTGCTTCCACAATTAATTGTCTACACTTGTTAATTTAGATTTGTAATAGTACAGCTCACTCCACTTTGACCATAAATTGTCAAATATATTCATTTATACCTTTAAATGCATTGGCTTTATTTTGATCAACACAGTTTTGTTATTTTATATTCTATACCAGGGTAGCCATTTTGATGTTTTTGCCGTCTTATAAGTAATATTAGTTGTCACAGTGTTTAATCCAGTTAAGTTGGAAGACCTTCGACCTGCACCTGCAACATCCAATACACTGACAATATGAACAGATGAGCGTGTTTATGGCGGGCTGAAAAATGAATTAAAACCGTACCTCTACACTGACTGTAAAAATAATTCATTTGTATATTGGTGTACAAAATTGGTAGACAGTCTGGCAACCATGTATTTGTGAACTATTAGACAGATGGCGCTACCAACACATAGCGTACATCCAGGCTAAGGCGACACAGTCACCGAGTGCCTTGACGCAGACTAGACTGGTCTCTCACTAGTCAGAAAAGTAACAACGTAGTTCATGCTTGAACCCCAATAGTTTTAAACTACCAGGCAGCTATACATAAGTTTATTTATAAATAAAATGTTGTTCAAACAATAGCAAATTTGTACTTACGTTCATAACTAAGTCCTTTTAATACGTGACAGTTTGTCATGACGTAAGTTGGACCAACACGGAACCCAGATCCCACTCCTGTGCCGTCTGCTTTTGCCAATAACACTACGGATTGGAGAGCGTCAGAAAGAGACTTGTGTAACCGTGCCGACATCACGTTCTTACCAGGAGCAAGGAATTGTGTCGTTGAACCGGTAAATTGTGTAGGAGACTGTATGAGTGGGAAGTAATCTGGAAAATATAGAGTTGGTTCATGTAGGAACTCTTACGCTGAAACTGGAATAGAAACAGAAATTCGTTTATCAAATTTGACTCCTTCCTTGAACTTTACAATTACCTGACTGCCTGATAACCAACTTCAATATGTCCAAGTCACCGTCGTTTCTCCTTTTTACTGTGAAGCTGACTTCCGCCTCACTGTCGGGGATGGTTTTACCTTTTGAGCAGGCATAACGTTCGAGCATTGAACTCAACTGCTTCTCATACGGTGCAGCACTCGCCCCAAGACCTTGCTCCGATGAATCCGCAGTCGCTCCTACAGGCACGTGGGATGGCATTTCATCAGCCTGTTCAACACTTTGGTCCATCCTTCGACCATTTTGTTCCATGTGTTGCTGAAGATGACATTGTGAAATGAAAGCAATTGGCTATTTTCACACACCAAACGCTTCAAACGACGAGCATGCCCAAGCACTACGAAACACTATGAAACCTCGTCAACTTTGATTATCAAAAGGGAACAGTCAAGACCAAATGTCCAGTTGTGCAACTATGTTTGAGTGTTAACAGCGGCCTTAGGTAACTTTCACCTCGAAAGTTAACACACTGCATTAGTTCTCGCTGGTTACCAGAGTGTCAGCTAGGGTAAAAGAGCCGGAAGGTATCATTTAATATTCCTAGGAAATTTTTTTCACCTGCATTTCTGATTGGCTGCTCTAATTGTCAACAGGTAGCGCTTCATACGTAAACAAGCCGGCATGATGGAGGAAGTGTAAATGTGGATATAGTTTGTGGTCAACTGAAGACAAATCGGTGCTTAATTATGGGGGTATGTTCAAGACGATTTTGACACTGTAGAGAGAAAAATTGGTTCATAAAGATGTTCACAAGGCTAAAAATTGTTCACAGTCCGCCATCACCTTTCTTTGTTGTAAAGCTAACCAACGACTGCCGAGACTACATCAACTATGACACATGCTGCTGAATGATAACTGCAAGTACCTTTCCCCCTAACGGACACGCAGGGAACCAGCGAATGAATTAGTAATTCGTCACGTGCAATCAAAGACAAGTTTACATTGAAATATACCTGTTCCAAACATGTACGTGGTCACTTGATAGAAGTCTGCAACGTAAATTCTTCAAAAGTTGCCTTGCGCCGTGTAGAAAGTCGTACGTCCGTCAATTTGAGATTTTTGAGTTGGGGTGTGATTGGACTATATGAATTGACTAGACGTATCGTTGAATAATCAAAGTGTAAGTTGATTAAAGAAAACTACGCGTTGGATAAGCTAAAATGCGCGTTGAGAAAGAGCAGAACGATGGTCGTTTAAGAAACAAAATTATGCGTTGATTTAGCACATTTCGACGCGCAGAAACGTACGCATTTAAGAACATTTTGATGCTTAATAAGTGTAGATTGGAAACATTCCGGATTAGTCTATATGTTGGACTATTGCAATGGCGTCCGGAGATTGTGTTAGAGATTACAAATGTCATTTCAACAGGAAGTACTAGAGCTGCAAACGCAATTAACCGTCATGAAACGGAAACGGTATTGTTTTTTCGTCTCTTGAAATACAAGAAATGCATATAACTGCCATGCTAGCAAAATTCGGAAACCTCTACCGATCATCATGATCTATTGATTGCTCTGATTACGAGTTTGAATTGGATATGATTTTCCGCCAACTAGGAGCACTGCTCATCTTCAACATGACAGTACCACCCACCATGACATTGATAACGCGCAACTGACAGTCTATAGACCAAGCAACAACCGTGGCCTTGACTCACGCCGACTTCTTGTTTCCTGTCCCCTTTTCATATTATGTCCGTCACGAGGTATGTGGCGTAGCTCCCTCTGGCGATGCTTTAAGTTACAAAACGAATCACCTGGAGCCTGTGGATATCGTTTTAGATGTGGTATGGTTTCTTAAAACGCTTATTCTTAACTCTGCACGTGAGATATGTTTCTTTGGGTGGTCTGATGATAGCAGTACTAGTAGTAATGAGGACCAATATTGACAATGTGGTCGTGATATCAATAACAAAAACAACCAAGTTACTAGCTATGATGATATCGTCTGCGTATCAACTCATAAACTGGTTCATTACTTTGTACCTTAAGGAGGTTCTTTATTTCTTCCTTCCAACAGACATCGTAAGCAGTTTTTCTATTCTGTAAAATACGTATTTTAATTCAGATTAAAAATTAAAATTAAAATGGGTATTAATTTTAAGTCAAAACTGCACTACACAAAACACTTGACCTCCATATGTATTCATGTTCATACATTTTGCCGTTTCTGCAAGGTTTCATAGTTTGGAAGTTGAGACAAATCTAAGGCTTAAATCAGTTTCTTGAAGAGACCAGGGTGTGAACCACTTTTGGTTCATGACCTACACTTCGATGAGTTGTAAACAAAGCGTATGGATCAGATGACGACGCTGAAAATTGATTATAAGCTACAGAATGACATCATCAACTGAAGTCAACACACGCTCTGCATCCTTATCTATTATGGTTAAACATATTTTCAATAGGTTCGACTCATCTGCATGAGGAGGATACATATACTTGAGCACCCCGTCAAAGACAGTTGAACTCACGGTTTCCTACAGCTTTGTATTGCATGCATGAGTCTTGTAGAGTAGTTATATTGGAAAATGCCCTGAGGCTTTTGTCTTTAGTTGTTCACCCTTGAGTGTAAATAAAACTTGCTGAGTAACATTAGTCAATAACATTATATTATCTACTGCACAAAAAGTGGCTAAACCTTTATCTTTCCAATTCCGTATATAGTCTTACAGTTAGCATAGTTTGCCAACAAAGTCTTCCTAAACATGCTAAGAATTATATGGTGACACTTGGCTTACCTCACAGCCCAACTGCCACCTGCTGGTTTAGTAGTTGATGCAGTTATGTTGTACATCCACCAGATTTAATGAGAAACATAATGTATCAATGTTTTATAATGTTAGGTTGCAAGTCACATTTCTAGTCTTATTTTGAAAATTTCAAAACCTGACATCGTACACTTTTTGCGAACTATTCCCCTATGCTATTTAAACACTTTCAAAACGAAAATTACAAAAAAAACTTCTGTCGCCACCAATGTGTTAATGATGAGTCTAATTATCTAGTGACTGATAACATCAGCAGCCTGTGGCGTCCAGACCGATGTAATTGCCTTCAACTGCATTGTGTCTTTGATCTTTGCTGCAGACTTTACGGTACGTAAACTGGTCGATACGCCCAATGAAGGTCAAGTGCTACCTGAGATTCCTTTCAAAAAGAAATTGCATCATTCGTTAGATTTTTTTGCATGAAAATATACATATTTTGCCATCGTTTATATTGTTTATATCTTCTTCGAACCTAATAGTCTTCATGTTTGCCAAACTTTTATCTTCCCGTTTCCGTTCAACGCTATCACGTGGTTTTAACCCAGTCCAAACAAGATGCTTTCCCAACAACCTCTCCCTAAAGAAGTTGTTATTCTTTGAATCGCTGTTTTGGGCGAAAATCTCCGAGGTGAGCCTCACTGCGGAATGAACCTTCAAACCCCGCGGTCGAAGCCCAACAATGCTGTCCGGAAATAATTATTCTCTATGAATGATGGACTACGTTAAGAATATTTAAAGTGACGTTATTGGCGAGTAATGTATTTTTTACAATAGTCGCAGCAAGAAATCGAAAGCAACTGCTCGCCAGTCGCAGTCTAATACCGCCACCGAGCAAAATCTCACTAGTTAAATTTAGTAGCGTGCTTGATTAGTAAAAATACTGGCCCTACTTTCAGCGGATGTCTGCCCGAAAACAACGAGAATTGGAGACTTCTAACAAAATCACAAAAAACATATTTTGCAGTTATATAGGTATGGTGAAAGCGAAAATTAAAGAATTCTGTCTCATCCAACATTTACTGGAGAAACCAGAATATCTGCAAACAACTGAGAATTTGCGACAAAATCACAAGAACACTAAGGATTATGAAGGAACTTAGAAAATTGTCCAAATTTCTCAACAATCGGAACGATTGGTTATTCTTACAGCTGAACCTGGTCTGCCATCTTTGAGGTAAAACATTCCGAAGTTACATTATTTGTGGGAATTTTCCTTCACACTACCATTCAATGTAAGTTTTAGAGAAAAAAAATGATATTTTGGACGCAGAATGACGGTTTTGTGTGCACTCTCGTGACATTATTACGAGACTTATGCTGCAACTGTGCATGGAGAAGAATAAACGGGCTCAAGAACATTTACTGCGCAATGAATATGACGACTTTAATTTTTGATAATTTTAAATGGATTTCCACATGCTATCAGCAAAAAAATAATTTATGCCCGAGATTATCCCATCACAGAATATATAAATCAAACCACGACAGGAACATACACAGTCATCCAATCGGATTTAATATAAGCCACCGGTTTACAACACTTTGAGAGAAGTAATTGAAATTTCAAGTACTTTGTTCCGTCATTTTCTCATCTGGTGAGCACTTCGACCACTAAATAATCACCAATTATGAAAATGCCAACATCTTAAAAATTAAAAGTAAGAAGCACCCCAGCCACCGATAAAAGTACACGTTGGCCCTAAATCACATTGCTGTAGAAAAAAAACTTATTAACAATATGAAGGAGTTGGCTATAGCAAAAGGACTATCCTTCCATTAGGTCATACATTAGAGACTGCAAAATGTAACGCAAATAAATATGTTTGATGAAAAACGTCCCCCAAACGTGATTGTTTGTCAGTTGAACATATCTACCAAAATGATTTAGAACTTCCATTCTCTGTAGAATTACAAACATGCAGGAAAATGTTATGTCCAAGAACTCAGAATCACATAATTTCAAACCCAAAACTGTACTACTCATCACATGGTTGAATTTCACCAAACATATCGAAATTATTACGATTCGATTTATTTTCCGTTGTAACATGAAGTTAGTGTTAAGAACTTTGACCTAGACTCATCCTTTGTGAAGATATGAATATCTTCGTCTATTTATTTTGGTGTTTACATTTTTTACTTCTAAATCTATAGAAACGCACGTCTGGCGGAAAGTTTTGACCAAAACGTTTATTGCATATGGTGCACTATGACTTAAAATCGATTTACTGAAGGTATGAATATTTTTGTTGATCTAAGTGACTTTTTGTGTATGTGTTTCCATGGAAACGCACATCTAGAAGAGTGTTTTGACCAAAACTTTTTATTGCATATGTTTTTGATGCACTGTGTCGAGAACTATGTCCTTGTAGCCGAAATGAGATGGTCCTGTGAGGGGTAAACAAAATTTATTGACTGGATTCCAGACTAAAATGTTTACTTTATTTTTATTTCTGTGTTCAAGACCCGCTTTACGATACACTGTGATTTGCAGTCTTGTCACTTTTATTTCATTGACGACCCTCGTATCAAGAAAATGTAAAGACGAAAATCTACAACTGGTGGTACTTGGTGATGATCAAACGAGAGGAAAATCTACAACTGTTAGTACTTGGTGATGATCAAACGAGAGGAAAATCTACAACTGGTGGTACTTGGTGGTGATCAAACGAGAGGAAAATCTACAACTGGTGGTACTTGGTGGTGATCAAACGAGAGGAAAATCTACAACTGTTAGAACTTGGTGATGATCAAACGAATTTAATATCTTACATGAGATTCGACACTTCCATTGAAGTTGCGAATAGAAATAGAAATTTCAACGAAATATTTAAATAATCGAGTTTTACACGATTTTGATGTGCGAACCACAGACTGGCGGTAGAAACTAGTCGTCACGTAAATGTGATATATCAAGACAGAGTGTGTGCATTATGCTCGAGGAATTGTGTTGAGGAGGAATATCACTTTTTGTTAGTTTGCGACGCATTTTCCGAAATCAGAGTTAAGTTTATAAATGAGAGTCTCTGGACAAGTCCCTCTTTGTTTAAATTTCAGACTTTTATGTAATCCCGATATCTCAGTTGTGAAATATGTACACTACGGATCTAAAAAACGGAACAGCTTGTGTATTACTGACTAGTGTGCATAACACTCCAATGATCTTGTTTGCTTGTTTGTTGTACTTTGGGCCGATGGCCATGTGTACAAATAAAGGAACGAACGATAATCGATTTATTGTTAATACTCAAAAAGGAACGATTTTGACTGATCCTCATAGTGATCAACACATTTTGTGAGGGGATTATTTTGTATTTCACTGGCAGCTGCCACACCAGCGAATTTATTTGCGGGATACATTGTCGTCGCCCAGATGAGTATAGAGTCCTATTTACTGTCGCTGCTCGAGACACAAAAGGCTTGTACCTAACCGATTTGCGAGAATGTGAGTGTTTTGGAAAGAAATGTTCGAGTTTCTAATCAAACACGCATCCGATACATTAGGAATGTCACTACCATTAGCCATATTGCCAGTTTATTGGACATACACACGTTGCAATCCTGTAACTACCCTTGTTGTAAAAAGTACAACGCTTTGCGTTGAGAATGACTTCCAAAAAGCTTCCCCAATAACTAAATTTTAAATAAACTATACAAATGCCATTCTTTGATCTTTCGGTCATTAATTTTCTCATCAGGTATATCGTCTACATCCACGTCACACAATTTCCCCGAAACTTTTCCATTCCTATCAACGCTATGACGCGGTTTTAACCTCGTCCACACATGTTGCTTTCCTAACTACATCTCCCTGATAAAATTTTATTTTTCTTTAAATCGGTATTTGGGGCAAAAATATCGATAATCTTGTCGTCGGATGTGATCCTACCCACGTGCTGCTCAAACAGATATATATCTAACTTCTTTACAGATAATTCATTCATCACAAAATGTCACAGTTTCACAATCACTGTACTATAGCTAACACAAGTTACTGTTTGTGCATTCGTGGTGTGCTATTTGAATCGCTATTGGTGAGAAATATGATTTTCCTGAAGATACGTCCCAGACTGGCTGGAACCATCATGTTAGCAGCCAAGTGCTTTGCTGGCCATTTAAACCACACCTGGTCAAAGTATTCTACGCAAATGTTAGCCAGACAACGGCGAAATTCACTATTTGTAATAAAATCGCAATCATATAAATAAAGAACCATAATTGATTGCGGTATCTGCAAACACAACGCATCTCGTTTTATAAATCCGGTCAAACCTAATGACGTCTATCCAATCAAATAATAGTTCCAAAAATACATTTTCTTTTAACAATAAAAAATCAACAACATTGGAAACAGGATAGGGACAGTTATACTCTGTAGTTCTAGTTCATTTCCAACATCTCAAAAACAGCAGCACCGAGTTTTAACAGCGGCTTTAATAACACATTATCGTCGAGAAAAGTGATTTTCTGAGATAAGCATCTGCTTGGAATCTACTGTCAACAACCGTGGTAGCAATGTTACCCTCTGCTGGTGCAATTTCGTTGTTTCTCACATCAAAAATAACTACTATTACCGCACATGCGCGAAAGTATACCCATGCTTCTTAAGCCTTGCAATAGTACGTTAGTGGAAACGTTTCGCAAATAGGTGCATGTGCTTTAGCTTCACTAGTAGGTGCAGGTGCCTATCCTTTCTTAAACTTGGTGTTTTTACTTCGTTTTTTTCGTCAGTTCTCAGTACTTTTTATTCAATAGTTGATACACCTCAACGTCTTCCACTTTGTATAGGAAAAGTGTACTTTACACAAAGGCACATGTTCCTAAATGCCCGCATAGGCGGCAACCGAAACAGTAAAGATCATCAACTGTACTTATGGTACTGGGGCAGCTTTTTTTAAATCGATACTTTCAAAAAATCATAATGTGGGTCTCGTTCATGTGACCGACAGCTAGGGAATGATCGAGGGGTGGTGCACTGGAAGCGCCTGACAGGCACCGACGCGGTTCATCAAAGTTATTTTTCCTGCGTTTGGACGAAGCTTCAACAATTGACAGGTGATCTGATGAGACCGATTTGAACATCAGAACTATCAAGAATTGACAGTATGTAATAAATTCACCTTGTTTTATAAATCTGGTGAAAGTGCATGACTTCACATAAACCAGCCAGCATATAACCATCTGTCAGTGTAGCGGTTGATAGTGAACGGGTCCCAAGTCAATACATCTAGTGTCACTTTTGCGAAATTAACATCGAGAACAGTGTATGGTACAGAAACACCAGTCACAATGAAACCTGCGTTAACCAACCCATTTCATGAATAACATTTTTAGGCCGAAATGACTTGTCCAGTAATTAGGTGAAAATAAAAGTGCACCGAAATGGTTTTTAAAAAAGTAGGACATCTTTGATGAAATATTTCGGTTGAATGAATACTTCCTCTAACTAAATGTATCTTGTGACTACTGCTCACAAAACTGTACATTCATTTCCATGTGCACCGTCTTTTCATTCTCCAATGTTGGCAACTTTGGAAACGTTCCTAAATAACTTGAATTTCTTTTTGCTCATATCGTATGTGATACATATAAATGAAATATTTGGAGTGGTGTTTGACGCAGGTAATTTGGAGTGATATGTTCGACACAGGCAATTTCTTATAAAGTGGCAGCCCACACACATTTAGTCCAGACATAATCAAGATTTACCAAAAAGGCACCTTGTACGACAAAGGAAGGATATCGAGGGTCTTTGTTTTCAAACAAACAGGTGAAATACAATTTCACAATTTTAGAAGTGTTCGCAACTAACGGATCAAACTGGTTCACATTACAGGAAGATGACATCAGTGAAAATAAAAATACGACACGATAGTTTGAGCTAAGTGAAGCAGACGAAAGTCGAAAACATGGTAATGTTTCTTGCAACTAAATTCACGCAATAATCATTAACAAATTAGCTTCTAAACACCATTTAAAAGAACCTACACACATATCTTGGATTTACAGTGGACCAGAAAAGAAGATTGCCGCACGTAAATTAGTTTTACAAAGATCTGCTTTTTAAGGTTTAGTGCGCGCAGGCTTCTGATATAGTGAAAAAACGATTTTCCTTTCGAAGGTTGAACTTTGACCAATTCAGCCTGTCAGACGATTGTCTGTGTGGGTTTGTTTAAAAGGTAGCTATGCTTTGAAGTTGTGCGTAGATGGAGAGTGAATAATCAAATCCAGTAATTAATTTATTATATGATAACCCCTAATTAGACAAATGAAACCTATTGTTAATTAATAATCAACTACAAAGAGAAACTACGCTAGCGCCCTCTTTAAAAGATTACTTTAATCAAACAACCAAACGATCAAATGTCTTATCTGCTATCCACGCTAGGACTCTCCACTTGTTGGATGTCTGTCCTGTTGGTGAATCTTCGAACTACACACACTGTAAAGCGACAGTGTACTTGTTGGTCACCGTCTTTGGTGATTCAACACTTGCAGGCAATTTCTTCTACCCGCTACTCTTCTTGCTGGTCACAGTCTCTGGCTGATGACGCAACACTTCAGGTAGTATCTTACTACCCACAATGCAAGTGACAAGCTCTTAGTTAACTTCCGGTTCGTTAACCCTTGCCCTTGCCTTTCTAGAATCTTCCACGAGATGGCTCTGTCGTACAACTGCTTCTGTACACTGTAGCAAGTCTTTATGCTTCAACTACTTTAGCGCATCTGATTATCTTGCTGATTTCAGCCCATAATATAACATTCTACTTATTTAGTGATTGGCTAATAAAAACCACATGATCATATCCACTCGTATTATTGGCTGTTACAATTTGTTCACAGAATATTCTAGAATCTCTAGAGTACTTTGACCCCAGAACCCAAAGTTGTAAACACCATCTAAAAATAGATTTTGACGTTAAAATACATGTCAACAAGTCTGACCCCATGATTTAAAAGTACATATGCACAAATTTTGGGCAACTTAAAATGGATCTATTCTCACTAATTACTTAATCAATATTTATTCTGACACAGCCCTAGATTACCCCGTTACAGTATATATAAATCAGCCCATGGCAGGAACATACACAGTTATACAGTCAGATTAAATGTAAATCACGGGGTTACAAAATAACCCGCTATATTAAAGAAAACAGGCCTAAAAATCTTTAGGGAGATTTCCTAAATGCACGTCAAATTCCTTGCACAGTTCTGATTTAAAACCTGAATATTTTATAAGTAATGAGATGAGAAAATCTAAATTTGTGCCTGGTGTGGGCGATTTATTGCGTTCTTGGTCTGTTTTTAGATGATGTCGCAATGTTACGACAATTGACTTGACGTGTTTTACTGAGTGTTCTGGGAAGGTACATACAGTAAAGAAACGACTTCCTGTATAGCTTCATCTAAGAGGTAGATCATTTTGATGAGATATTTATGTTCAATGAATTCCTCGAACTCGATGTTCATATAAATACATTTATTGCGGTATGAATTAAACACGGAGTCCAACACTCTTTACGGCAGTCACGTCACAGCGGCCTTTAATGATTAGAAGCTTCACCACCGCTGCGTGTCCTACCTCTGACGCCATGTGTAGCGGTGTGTCACCCCACTACAGCAAGTTGATCAGCATTATATATAGCGAAATGGGTGGCTCAACAGGGCGTCACGTTTTATATTTTTCAAATTTAAAACGTCACCATCATTTGCATATTTATGACATCGGTGGATCAACAGAGCGTGACCACAACCTGACGTTTGAACTGCACACAACTTGAGCGAGATTTCTTAAATGTTCGTCTGATGTGTTGTAGTCGCGCATTGAAAACATAATTTTAAGTATGACAACTTGATGTTATATATTACAACACAGACATTCATTTAGTGAGTACTGTGGAAATGCAAGTAAATACTCATTGTACAACTCCATGTGACCTGGGCCCAGTCTCAAATCTTTTTACTCGAAATGGAACTCGAAATTATGTTTGGCATGTTTTACTCTACTTTTGTGCGAATTCAAGATAAGTGGCTATTTTTCTATGCTCAAGTGCACAATGACTTACTTGGATAATTTATGAATCCTAGTATGCAGTTCATAAACCCACCAACAACAATAAAGCTAAAAGTTCGAATTTAAACTCGAAAATTTCGAGTTTTTGCTGGACTTTGTAGCACGAATGTCAGGGTCTTCAAGTGCAAAGTTGGATTAGAAACTCATACGCATAAACTATACTCATTCGACCACTGTCTGATAACCACTTATATTGAGAGTTGAGTTCTTACAAAAGGAGCTGAGAAACTGCCAAAATCTTGAGTTCGTTTCAAGTACAAAGATTAGAGACCGGGCCCAGGACCTGAAAACTGTTTCTAAATACTTAAAACCGCGAGCAAGTCACGTCACGTGCACGTCACGTGGAGTGCAAGGAGAAATATCAAAATTACAATGAAATCATCAATGGTGATTGATTAATTAAATCACCAATGATTCAGCCTAGTCACGTGTTGTGCGTTCAACATCGTTGTGTAAACAAACAGTTCAATCAAACAACCCGTGTGTCATTAATTACCTCAGTGCGGACATTCACGTTGGCCCCGTGTTGGAGGAGACACTCCACTGTCTGTGTATGACCATACCCTGCTGCCCAGTGCAGCGGTGTCCAGCCCTCCTATGTAATATATAATGGAGATGTGTGAATGGACGATCAACGTTTGGAGCTTATTAACATACACAGGGGGAAAGTGAACTTGTAAGGTGACATAAATGAAACATCACTGACCCCTCCAAGGTGCTAATACTTGTAATGATGTCAACAGGGAAATGTTAAGTTTTACAACAAAACAACAGGTAACACAGGTAAGTCACACTGCATTGTCTACGCAGCTTTGGTGGTTCACGAACGGAAGGCAGACGACATTTAATTTGACATTGTTTGGGGGCATTAAATTGTAAAAATATCAACAAAATTTGTCGTCATCAGTTTTAAACATCGTTTGTGTAATCAACTAGATCAACCAAACAACTTGTGTGTCATTAATTACCTTATCACGGACATTCACTGTGGCGCTGTGTTCAACTAGACACTTCACTGTCTGTGTATGACCACGCCCTACTGCACAGTGCAGCGGTGTCATGCCCTCCTATGTAATATATAATGGAGATGTGTGAATGGACGATCAACGTTTAGAGCTAATTAACATACACGGGAGAAAGTGAACTTGTAAGGTGACATAAATGAAACATTACTGACCCCTCTAAGGTGCTAATACTTGTAACGATGTCAACAGGGAAATGTTAAGTTTAAGAACAAAACAACAGAACCTGGTTAGTGTTTCGTTTCTCTTTACTGGGCGGTAACACCTGTAGTAATTGTGCGCTGTAACGTGTTGGACAACCCCAGTGTAATGTATGTCTAGTGCTAACGAATTAGGGGTACTTTAATTACCTTATATATCATTTACCTGTACAGGTAAGTCATACTGCATTGTCTCTACCAGTCTACGCACTTTTGGCGATTCTCAATCAAATCTCGAATGGAAAGCAGACGACATTTAATTTGACATTGTTTAGGGACATTAAATTGTGAAAAATCAACAAAATTTGTCGTCATCAGTTTTAAACATCGTTTGTGTAATCAATTACATCAACCAAACAACCGGTGTGTCATTAAATACCTTATCACAGACATTCACTGTGGCGCTGTGTTCAACTAGACACTCCACTGTCTGTGTATGACCACACCCTGCTGCCCAGTGCAGCGGTGTCTGGCCCAACTATGTAATATATAATGGAGATGTGTGAATGGACGATCAACGTTTAGAGCTAATTAACATACACGGGGGAAAGTGAACTTGTAAGGTGACATAAATGAAACATTACTGACCCCTCTAAGGTGCTAATACTTGTAATGATGTCAACAGGGAAATGTTAAGTTTTACAACCAAACAACAGGTAACACAGGTAAGTCACAATGCATTGTCTCTACCAGTCTACGCAGCTTTGGTGGTTCATGAACGGAAAGCAGACGACATTTAATTTGACATTGTTTAGGGGCATTAAATTGCAAAAATACGAACAAAATTTGTTCTTCTTCAGTTTTAAACATCGTTTGTGTAATCAACTACATCAACCAAATAACCTGTGTGTCATTAATTACCTGAGTAGTGATATTCACTGTGGCGCTGTGTTCAACTAGGCACTTCACTATCTCTGTATTACCACACGCTGCTGCATAGTGCAGCGGTGTCATCCCCAACTATGTAATATATAATGGAGATGTGTGAATGGACGATCAACGTTTAGAGCTTATTAACATACACGGGGGAAAGTGAACTTGTAAGGTGACATAAATGAAACATTACTGACCCCTCTAAGAAGGCTATAATACTTGTAACGATTTCAACAGTCAAGTTTTACAGGTGATTTTAAAACGTTGCAATAATAACATGGTGCAGACGTGGACTGCCAGAAATTACTAAGCGCCTCCATAACTTGACAGCGACCCCTCCATGTTGTGTTTATGCTCCGGTTTAGTGGCTTCCTGTTTAATGTAAAGTTGTAATGTTGAATGGACGATTGCCATGAAGAATAAAAAAGTATCAACGTTAAGTTGACATATATATTGTTGACACGATTCAAACCTCACTGTTTCTTAACATGCATGTACCCTACAGCTTTTGTAATAAAGATAACATGGCCTTATTATCAAAATTGTATCAAGTACTTTCTATTACCTTGTCTCGCATGTCTACATCGGCCCCACCCTGTAACAATACCCAAACCACTTCTGTGTTGCCCCGCCATGCTGCTTCGTGTAGTGGGGTCTCGCGGTCCTGCAGAAACAATGAGCAAGTTATAGCAAGACTCACAATCACTAACTTCACAGTGCATCTTAATTACTCGTCACCGAAACTTTTAAATAACACATTTGCAAATGAAATTACCAATTCTACTCCCTGTTTAAGAGGTACATGTAATATAACAGACGTGGTTGGAATAGATCATCATTTTTAAAGAACGAGGTTACGTCGCTCTCGTAGTACGTTTGATAATGTCAATAGTAATTCTCAGAGTTAAGACGCAGCATGTTCTTTTATAATATGAACACTTTTATCAAAGTCCGGACGACTGGTTGTAGCCAGCTGACTGTTATTGACGAAAACGTGACCTTGATATTCACACTTAAGAATCAACTTAACGAGGACGATTCCATAAGAGTAAAAGGTTTAATTCAATTTTGGATTTTAGCCAGCTAAACAGTACGAAATGCAGTTTGTCAGAAAATCATTTTTGGTAATAATATGAGGTAATAAGCGACTTTGTTGATATGCTCAGTACATGTACTGTGTAGGCTATACATGAAAGATGCGATTATATCAATTAAACCTGTTCTTATCAGTAAATCTACCCAAGACCAATCCATGCCGGGTGCATCAATTGAAAACCATGGTTAAACTAGCTTATGACGTCCAGTCTCAAGCAACTGGAAATTTATGCCACTTTTTCCGAGTTCCAAAATAATTTCTAACGAATCTCAGGAACAAACTGGAATAGAGAGATGAGAGAACATCAATACAGGGTTAATATATCAGAATGGGATATCTAAGTATGTCAGGAGAACATCGGTTAGGCAATGTTTCGTCTTGCCGTGGGTGCAATAATGATTAGGATCACAGCCACGGTATAAACACTACAAATTTAACACATGTTGAAACACATTTTACCAAAACCTTTTTTCTGATCAAGATCCCTGTAAATCAATCAATCATATAGTTTCCATTTCGATACAAATCCAAACAGTCAATTGCTCTGTTGTAGGTCTAATGAGACTTGAAACGACGAGACAGTGGTCTGGCCAGACGAAGCGGTGCTTTTAAAAAGAGCGCTTTGCCGGCCAGTTTTCACGTGTACACGCGATAAATTGATACATTTGCCTGTTCTTGCATATATTTAAAGGGGCATTTCATCATAATTGCAAGAAACTGATTAATACGGTGGCTGTAAAAGGATTGCAAGGCAACTTTTTTCTCCGTTGCTAACTCTATCTACATGTGTTGACTTAATATCCATATCGATAGAGTTGTTAGCTATCTATCAATAGAGACTAGTAAGTCTATAGACAGAGAAACTAAGTATATCGATAGAGTTAGTAAGTCTATCGATAGAGTTAGTAAGTCTATCGATAGAGTTAATAAGACCATTGATAGAGTTAGTAAGTCTATCAATAGAATTAATAAATGTATCGCTAGAGTAAGTAAAGCCTGTCGACAGAGCTAGCAACGGAGAAAAAAGGTTCCGTGCCGTCCTTTTACAGCCACCGTACTTATGTAACGGTATGATTACTCCAGTTTTTATGGCAAGCAACTAAGGAGCAAAAATGTAGAACATCTTGAGTATTAGCTTCAATTTGATTTTCCGCCACGACTAGCGGACCTAACGGTTACTTGGTCAAAAAAATAGAAAAATCATTGATAAGTACAAAATACGACGAGTAGTATTAAAATAATGAACAATTTCATAATAGAATAAAGCATCGATGCCTATAATAATAATAACATGTTCCGCAAAACATGTGTTTGCTTGAAAACTATCTAAATAATATCTTCAAACCTTTATTATTCATTAAATATTGACCCTCGTAAAAAGTCGCGTGTATGTCTAATCATAGAAAATTCTGGAAATTCGACATTTTACATTCACACTGAAATAACAACTCCGCCTGATGAAGAATAAGCAAACGTCATTGCGTTCGCTTTGAGAAATGAATATTTAGTTGGCAACATAACAGTGACGTAATATGTACAAAATGAAATCAATTGCTGGACTTAAGGATTGAGTTCGATTTTGCACATTTTATTTACTCAACTGGATGACTGAAAGCATTTATCGCATAATATTGACGAGAGCATAAAATGTAACAACTTCAAGTTTACGTCGCTCTCCCTTACTTTGCAACTGTCATTGGTAGCAATTCACAGACAAGACTGTCCTTCCAGTCAGTGACCTAGTGGGATGTTCACTCACAAGTGATCACTCGACTTTCATCAACCGAGTGCCCGTGAAAATCTTAATAACGTCTTAGCTAAGACCGGTCGCATGGCCATGATAAAAATGTTCCCATTTCAAGACCAAAGTTACGTCGTCTCTGTTAAGTGATACACTTTAGAATCTTGCAATGCGTTCTACTGCACAGGCCCTAATTCTCACGCGTAAAAATAGATGGCGCGTTCTACTACACAGGCCTTAGTTCTCATGCGTAAAAATAGATGGCGTTGCCTACATGCAAAGGCTGCTGAAATTTGCAATAAAATATTATTCGTGCTGGAGACGGTTATTTCAAATCACGTCACTTAAAGGAATGGAAAGAGATTAAGTAGGTGCTAAAAACTGAGTGAGTGCATACATTAGTTAAAAAAAGTTATCTTAGTACATTCCTCTTGCGCTCAAACGGCGATTGACCGTTGCGCCATTGCGACGGACATTCAAGGTGTTTGAAGGGTATTACGTAACTGTCACAACCGTCAAAACAGTGTGTCGATTTTTGGCACCTGGGACACTTTGGGTCACACATTAATAGCCAGACCAAGTCTTTCGTGTGATGTCATGACACAGACTTCAATTGTCTACCACGCTGAATGAATACATTAATGTAAATCCGGAAAATATTATTATTGGGGACAAATAAAACAACACAAGAATGAAAAATATTTTAAGCTGTACTGGGAATTTAAGGGTCGCAGCTCTACAAATAATTATTTCACAGAAGGTACCAGATGGGTACCTTAATTACAAGAGATAACACAAAAATATACCGTATGCCGTCTGAATACGAACAGTCCAGATCAACTGACAAATTTGCCACATGGACAGGGTTGCTAAAATAATCAACCTAAAAACAAACTTTGGTTCAATAACAACGTCAAATGATAGATAAGCAAAACCAATCAGTTCGATTACAAAGATCAAACCAGAAAACAAAATAAAATCCGCTGATTTTTCAACGATATAAAAACTGTATGTACATGTAGCTGTACAGCTAGTAATTTGTAATTCAAGCTAAACACGAAAACAACATCAAACACTTTCCAGATATAAATACTGTTTTCAAAACACAAAGGAATATTGCTCATTTATAAACAAAATGCGACCAACGAACAGAATGTTATTAAATCACCAGCTAGGAATCACAAAGCACAGCCTGTGTGCTTTATTCTTGGATAACTTCAAAAATATAGGATGTGCCATCTGAATACGAACAGTCCACATCAACTGACTAATTTCCAAGAGCTCGTTGCACAAGTCGGACATTTGCTAAAAAACAATGATATAAGCTACAGTCTAAAATGTACCGATCATATAACAAATAGCAAAATATTTAAACAAATATAAAAGACATGTCTCCTACAACTACTCATTTATTCAAAAAAATTTTACTTACAAATTGAAAAATGAATTTCATGTTTTACATTTAATTTCTAGATGTGACACGCTCGTTTGACGTGGTTTCACATGACCACCCATGAGCTCTTCTTGCTCTTAAGGAATATCGTTCACTCTGCACACACTATTTACTTCATATTACCCCCAATCGAGTAGTACAACTAGACGGTGTGTTTTCAACACCCCTAACCCCGGTGTTGTCAACGTAGAGTTCGCAAGTGTCTTGGGGCCTCTGTTGTTTCTGCTCTACATCAGTGTGATTCCTTCAGACATCAGCTCGAAAACTTCATTTATATGCTGATGAAACAGCCATATTTAATCCTAGGTACCCGAATTAAACACGGACCCATTTTCCTATGAACTTGAATGGTGAAATTATTCTAAAAAAACATTCGCACAGAAATTTAGGCATTATAAGACACGATTAACTTTCGTTTGTACCACACTGCGGGCAAAAAAATGAAATTTTAATCAACCTAAGCCTATTGAAAATTTAAACTCTTTGAACGCATTTTATATCATTTTGTACACCCCATTTTGACTTTGGTGACATAATATACCAAACAGTAGGACGTTTGGTTCAGCTGGACAGATAACAATATCAGGCTGATATAGCCATTACTGTTGTTATAAAAATTTCACATACAATAAAAAAATCTAAACTAGTCCAAACTGTTAATGCAATGAAAACTTCATTGAAATGTTTAAACACATAAAACTCTAAACAAGGTAAATAATATATTCAATTAAAAAACTTTCGAAAAACGCTAAATCAGGTCGACGTTCGATAATATTTATCTTAGTTCAACCGTCTCACATTCGAGTCATTCTTAAATCCACAATAATCATTTGCATAGTGACAAGGAACACACTTCCAACCGATATGATAAATAGCAATTCCGTATCATTACTAAAGTCTAATTTTCATGAATACTTTTTAAAAAAATATTAGTCCAAGAGTTACATTCAGCCATACACATCGTGCAAAACGATATTTTCTGAACAGATTTTGATCAAGATTATTGTTGAACTCTGAAAAATTCAGGTACGGTTTTCAGAATTTGTCTTCCTTACGCAAATGTGAAACTACACAAAGCGGTCTGTTTCTAATTGTTCGTACTGTCATGGATTGTTTGCGTGGTCGTTTTTCGGGACCCTAAAGGGTGTCAAAGATATGAAAGACAAAATAACAGCGTTCCATGGGAGATTGATGAATACGCGTTTCTAACAACTGGATCTGCTCATAACTGTCCGAATGGTGTCAATCAATGAAGTTGCCAATTTCCTCCATGTGTGCATGGCTTTATACAAAAATACAGTAGGTCTGCTAATCACATCACTTTGTCAAAGTTTGATTGTGTTTTTCTTACCAACATATCTGTGTTCACTAATAATGTAAATTTCAAAAAACTACTTCAATATCGATAACTTGGGTAGCTGAATGGGTACATATCATTATTACTGTTTTACATTGTTTCTATAAGTCACTTCTTCATTGTTTACCTGTTGCTCAGGTAAATGGGTATCTATTGTATTTACCTAATGTCGTGAAATAAAAATAGTTTACCTTGTCGAGCGAATTATTTTAGACAGTGTGCAAAAGAGGCGATGTCAAAAATATGTGGAGACAAATAATTCCCCTTGCAACGGTCCGATCACTTTTACTACATACAAACATGTTGAAGTTTAACCTCTCTACAAAGTTGTATCAATATAACATTTCACGACTAGACCACTTCTACTTGGGCTGGTCTTTAATAAAACACGACGAGTAATATCAAAATAAGGTGAAAGTACAATGACTCGGGCCTGATTTTTGAGTCCGCGATTTCAAAAACTCTGAAATCTCGGAAACCACAAAAAATCAACTTGAATGGCCAATTATACGAAACTTCGAGTACTTGCCGCTAATTACGCTTAGAGGGAATAATACCATAGATTCTAGTCTGAGCTCTTGGAAAAAAACAACGTTCTATGTAGTATTTTGTAGTCATTCATTCACTCAAACGTCAACTGATATGAAATAAGGTGATGCACTGATGCCGTATTTTCCTTACAAGCCTCAACGATATCGCAATGCAGGTCAAAGGTTGGTGGGGGGTGTATGGTGAGGTCGACACGAGGTGTGACCGAGGCTATAAAGCGGAACACTTACCTTTGGTAAACCGTCCTGATCAATTAACGGGGCATTAAATCATTGAATTAAGTAAAAAACAAATTTGGATTTCGAACACTTACCATTACTTACTTAGTTGACCGCACATTTACATCAATTATGCTATATTTGGCCAAAGGTAGGTGGGGGGAATATGTTTCTCGCCAATCCTGTTTTGGTAAAAATACACCACGCGTTGCTACATAACACTGAGCCAAAATTCGACGTTTACAAATTTAACCTTTTTGGAACTCGTTAATTATGTTTTAAAAGTGCGGTTTAATGCTTAATTATATTTTGTTTTTGATCAAAAAGCAACAAAAGTTTGTTTCAGTAGCTCATGGTGACCGAGAGGAACATTTACAATTTGTTTTCTCTGAATGCACAAATTTCGCAAAGTGATCAGATTGAGAAATGCAATTTTATCTTAATGCCGCCGCAATTCAAGAAATACATACATGTATGAAGGCGTGTTACGTCAAACCAAACAACAAAAGAATGTGTTGGAATTTGATTGTAATTAACAGGAAATATTTTCAAGAAGCCGAAAGTCACTTGTTTGACATTTTTAGACGACATTTCTCGGTCAACAATACTTTCTTTAACTTCCACTAACAGTGTCACGTGACCAGTAAATGACCATTTTGATCATTACACTGAAATGTGACACGGTTATGACACCGCGGCCGTATAAAGACTTCTGCGGCATGACTTGAAGTTATTTTTTAGTTTACTGTGACTTGCTTCACCGATAATCCCTGCTTTCAATGTCCTTGAAATTTACAAAGTCGGTGGGAAATCGGGAATGCCCAAGACTTCTAATCGTCATTATATTTTATGTGAACGGATTTTCATTTGGTACTCCACTGTCGTAGCGACACAAGGGCTATTGAAAGAGACAGAGAATTGGCTATTTTTATGCTCTATTAAAATGCTGTTACTTAGAAACAGATTTTTTGTGAAGACTACGCGTTAACGTAATCGTTCAAAAGACATCAACATCCCACGCCCCCGAGGTGAACAGTGGTTCACACTCACCGGCCAACACAGTCTGATAAAGAATAAATCTACTCATCAGAACTATGCTGACATGATTGAGTGATAGTGTTCCCGTCTGAAATATCACAACAGGGTCAGGTA
>NMRA01000843.1:58657-79229 GCA_002633005.1 Phoronis australis
CCCGTTTGAAATACACTGAAGTAACGAAATGAGTACAGAAAGCGAATGGAAGTATTGTAGCCCCTAGATGGCCCCGCGTTGGTTTGAATGCGCTAAATCTCCCCTTACTCCCAGCTCTCCTAATGTTGTTTATCCATTTTTCACGAAATTCTTGGCTTGCAGGGAACTCATAAAAATTCAGATTTTTATCTCTCTTGTTGTTTTTGAAGCAGCCAGGAACACAACAAGTGTATTCGCCGTAAGTTTTCTTCGCGCTCATACCGCTTATTATGCTTGTTACTATGGCCGCTTTCGGAATCCTGACCACAGCACCCACAATGCACCATTTTAACCTAATTTCAACATGGCGTCGCTGCAAATCCGCTATTCAAGCTAAACACGAAAACAACATCAAACACTTTCCAGATATAAATACTGTTTTCAAAACACAAAGGAATATTGTTCATTTATGAACAAAATGCGACCAACGAACAGAATGTTATTAAATCACCAGCTAGGAATCACAAAGCACAGCCTGTTTGCTTTATTCTTGGATAACTTCAAAAATATAGGATGTGCCACCTGAATACGAACAGTCCACATCAACTGACTAATTTCCAAGAGCTCGTTGCACAAGTCGGACATTTGCTAAAAAACAATGATATAAGCTACAGTCTAAAATGTACCGATCATATAACAAATAGCAAAATATTTAAACTACATCTGCAAATATAAAAGACATGTCTCCTACAACTACTCATTTATTCAAAAAAATTTTACTTACAAATTGAAAAATGAATTTCATGTTTTACATTTAATTTCTAGATGTGACATGCTCGTTTGACATGGTTTCACATGACCACCCATGAGCTCTTCTTGCTCTTAAGGAATATCGTTCACTCTGCACACACTATTTACTTCATATCCCCCCAATCGAGTAGTACAACTAGACGGTGTGTTTTCAACACCCCTAACCCCGGGGTTGTCAACGTAGAGTTCGCAAGTGTCTTGGGGCCCCTGTTGTTTCTGCCCTACATCAGTGTGTTTCCTTCAGACATCAGCTCGAAAACTTCATCTATATGCTGATGAAACAGCCATATTTAATCCTAGGTACCCGAATTAAACACGGACACATTTTCCTATGAGCTTGAATGGTGAAATCATTTAAAAAAAACATTCGCACAGAAATTTAGGCATTATAAGACACGATTAACTTTCGTTTGTACCACACTGCGGGCAAAAAAAATCAAATTTTAATCAACCTAAGCCTATTGAAAATTTAAACTCTTTGAACGCATTCTATATCATTTTGTACACCCCATTTTGACTTTGGTGACATAATTTACCAAAAACTGTAGGACGTTTGGTTCAGCTGGACAGATAACAATATCAGGCTGATATAGCCATTACTGTTGTTATAAAAATTTCAAATACAATAAAAAATCTAAACTAGTCCAAACTGTTAATGCAATGAAAACTTCATTGAAATGTTTAAACACATCAAACTCTAAACAAAGTAAATAATATATTCAATTAAAAAGCTTTCGAAAAACGCTAAATCAGGTCGACGTTCGAAAATATTTATCTTAGTTCAACCGTCTCACATTCGAATCATTCTTAAATCCACAATAATCATTTGCATAATGACACGGAACACACTTCCAACAGATATGATAAAAACAATTCTGTATCATTACTAAAGTCTAATTTTCATGAATACTTTTTTAAAAAAAATATTAGTCCAAATAGTTACATTCAGTCATACACATCGTGCAAAACGATATTTTCTGAACAGATTTTGATCAAGATTATTGTTGAACTCTGAAAAATTCAGGTACGGTTTTCAGAATTTGTCTTCCTTACGCAAATGTGAAACTGCACAAAGCGGTCTGTTTCTAATTGTTCGTACTGTCATGGATTGTATGCGTGGTCGTTGTTCGGGACCCCAAAGGGTGTCAAAGATATGAAAGACAAAATAACAGCGTTCCATGGGAGATTGATGAATACGGGTTTCTAACAACTGGATCTGCTCATAACTATCCCAATGGCGTCAATCAATGAAGTTGCCAATTTCCTCCATGTGTGCATGGCTTTATACAAAAATGCAGTAGGTCTGCTAATCACATCACTTTGTCAAAGTTTGATTGTGTTTTTCTTACCAACATATCTGTGTTCACTAATAATATAAATTTCAAAAAACTATTTCAATATCGATAACTTGGGTAGCTGAATGGGTACATATCATTATCACTGTTTTACATTGTTTCTATAAGTCACTTCTTAATTGTTTACCTGTTGCTCAGGTAAATGGGTATCTATTGTATTTATCTAATGTCGTGAAATAAAAATAGTTTACCTTGTCGAACGAATTATTTTAGACGGTGTGCAAAAGAGGCGATGTCAAAAATATGTGGAGACAAATAATTCCCCTTGCAACGGTCCGACCACTTTTACTACATACAAACATGCTGAAATTTAATCTCTCTACAAAGTTGTATCAATATAACATTTCACGACTAGACCACTTCTACTTGGGCTGGTATTTAATAAAAATTAGGATTAACACAGTTAAGATATGTACAAAACACGACGAGTAATATCAAAATAAGGTGAAAGTACAATGACTCGGGCCTGATTTTTGAGTCCGCGATTTCAAAAACTCTGAAATCTCGGAAACCACAAAAAATCAACTTGAATGGCCAATTATACGAAACTTCGAGTACTTGCCGCTAATTACGCTTAGAGGGAATAATACCATAGGTTCTAGTCTGAGCTCTTGGAAAAAGAACAACGTTCTATGTAGTATTTTTGTAGTCATTCATTCACTCAAACGTCAACTGATATAAAATAAGGTGATGCACTGACGCCGTATTTTCCTTACAAGCCTCAACGATATCGCAATGCAGGTCAAAGGTTGGTGGGGGGTGTATGGTGAGATGGACACGAGGTGTGACCGACGCTATCAAGCGGAACACTTACCTTTGGTAAACCGTCCTGATCAATTAACGCGGCATTAAATCATTGAATTAAGTCAAAAACAAATTTGGATATCGAAACAACAAAAGAATGTGTTGGAATTTGATTGTAATTAACAGGAAACGAATTGGTGAAATTGACTAATCTAAACTGCAATGACAATGGAATGGTTAACATTTTAGATTATTCAACAAAAAGTCATTTAATAACGGTTGCAGAGAAATGATCTTTTCGAAGTTCGCTTCAGATCTGTGGAGTGTTCAGGTGTGCATACTTACTGCGCCCGATTGTTGGTTGACGTCCCAACCGGCGTCTAAATGTTGCCGTATAGTTGCACAATCGTTATCATTTACGGCTTCGCTAATCTGAAAATAACAACAAATTAATATGAATTATACATCACACAGTGTTTTATGTGCCATCATTATAGAGTCATACAACTGTTCCACATTTACCAGTGACCTTAACATTATTTCAACTTTCCCGCAATCACGAAATTATCTTGTACAGTTCAAAATGCGGACAGTTCCTTGAGAGTGACAAATTTAGACGCAATTTCAGGGATACTACACTATTTTGTCACTATGGTAACTTTCATTGATTTTGCATTTCGTTCATACCGTCTTTGACTGCACACTCATAATAGAACAGAGCTTTCAAGACACTCGAACAATACCATTCGCAACGCTTTTCCCGAATTCCCTAATTTTCAAAACGTTATTTAGTTTCAATTTCATAACGGGGTCATTTATTGCTTAAACTGATATAGTTTAGTTCTGAATTCATAAAATACCGTATTTGTACTCCATGTCTGTATAACATGTAATCACTCTTCATCATTACATTCATGATATTGTATAACAGTTAAAGTTGAAATCTTTACCAACTGTTACAGTTATAATGTTAATCCGTATATTTCATTGACATTCTTGCTGCATTTGTACATGTATATTTCAATATATATGTAATTATGTGCATTCCTGTGTATATGAAGATATCAGTGTAATATTTTTGACAGTCGGGTGTAATGCTTTTCAACGCCTCTTGGGCTTAACTCTTGTCCTTGTACATTGTAGTTGTTATAATAAATATTAGAAACAATATGGAGTCATCTTTACAAGCCGGGAACTCCTTAAATCAACGTACGTATAGGGTACACAGGGTGTCGTACTTGAACCTTTTCTTTGGCAAGGCAAAGACAACGCTGTGCGAAATAATTTTCACGCCAGGTAAAAACTGTGGACTACCAAAATGTCATAACGCATGCAGCAGTGTAGCATCGGTGTTGTAAATAACTTATATCAAGGTAAAGAAAAGCCGCAGTGTTAAAGCTCTTACCGGGCAGAGTAAGAAGTGCGTACTACAAAATGCTTATAATACAGTGTAGTGCCAGCGTGGTAAAGAAGTGATATCAATATATCAATTGACAATTAACATATGCCAAAAAACACAAATACGGTTACGGTTTTGGCACGCATTACTTTTTGAAACTCCACTTAAAAACAATGAAGAAAA
The DNA here is from genome assembly GCA_002633005.1 of Phoronis australis. Taxonomy (NCBI): domain Eukaryota; kingdom Metazoa; phylum Phoronida; family Phoronidae; genus Phoronis; species Phoronis australis. The sequence goes on from NMRA01000843.1 coordinate 63,128, forward strand.
AGTAGTAGATCATCTGTTTTGCGAAATCTATTTTATCGTACATTTTTAAAAAAATCACTCTACATATTACACATATTATGCTAAACCACACCTGTTATCATACGGGTGTTATCATACGGGTGATATTAATGGCCGATGTTTTTGCTGTAAGTAAATATTTCAAGAAGCCGAAAGTCACTTGTTTGACATTTTTAGACGACATTTCTCGGTCAACAATACTTTCTTTAACTTCCACTAACAGTGTCACGTGACCAGTAAATGACCTTTTTGATCATTACACTGAAATGTGACACGGTTATGACACCGTGGCCGTATAAAGACTTCTGCAGCATGACTTGAAGTTATTTTTTAGTTTACGGTGACTTGCTTCACCGATAATCCCTGCTTTCAATGTCCTTGAAATTTACAAAGTCGGTGGGAAATCGGGAATGCCCCAAGACTTCTAATCGTCATTATATTTTATGTGAACGGATACCCATTTGGTACTCCACTGTCGTAGCGACACAAGGGCTATTGAAAGAGACAGAGAATTGGCTATTTTTATGCTCTATTAAAATGCTGTTACTTAGAAACAGATTTTTTGTGAAGACTGCGCGTTAACGTAATCGTTCAAAAGACATCAACATCCCACGCCCCCGAGGTGAACAGTGGTTCACACTCACCGGCCAACACAGTCTGATAAAGAATAAATCTACTCATCAGAACTATGCTGACATGATTGAGTGATAGTGTTCCCGTCTGAAATATCACAACAGGGTCAGGTACAGTGCTGTAGTGGGGCGTAGGCGCAGCCAACCACCTTTTGGTATCTGAATGTAACGCCTACGTACCGCAAGTTACGTTCAGTGTTCAAAGTGATACAGAGGGCTTTGGGCGGCCACTTACCTCTAATTTTACCACTACTGCACTGTTCAGGTACGAATGAGAAAGCAACAAACCATTCACTATCCTAGGAATACTAGAAGGTTGGGTTTAAAGTGACTGAGCTCGTTTAACACGAAAGTCAAAGCGGACCATTTTACACACAAGTTCACTATTATCCTGTATCAACACAGTCATCCCCTGTCCTGTATCAGCACAGTCATCCCCTGTCCTGTATCAACACAGTCATCCCCTGTCCTGTATCAACACAGTCATCCCCTGTCCTGTATCACAGTCATCCCCTGTCCTGTATCAACACAGTCATCCCCTGTCCTGTATCAACACCGTCATCCCCTGTCCTGTATCAACACAGTCATCCCCTGTCCTGTATCAACACAGTCATCCCCTGTCCTGTATCAACACAGTCATCCCCTGTCCTGTATCAACACAGTCATCCCCTGTCCTGTATCAACACAGTCATCCCCTGTCCTGTATCAACACAGTCATCCCCTGTCCTGTATCAACACAGTCATCCCCTGTCCTGTATCAACACAGTCATCCCCTGTCCTGTATCAGCACAGTCATCCCCTGTCCTGTATCAGCACAGTCATCCCTTGTCCTGTATCAACACAGTCATCCCCTGTCCTGTATCAGCACAGTCATCCCCTGTCCTGTATCAGCACAGTCATCCCTTGTCCTGTATCAACACAGTCATCCCCTGTCCTGTATCAGCACAGTCATCCCCTGTCCTGTATCAGCACAGTCATCCCTTGTCCTGTATCAACACAGTCATCCCCTGTCCTGTATCAGCACAGTCATCCCCTGTCCTGTATCAGCACAGTCATCCCTTGTCCTGTATCAACACAGTCATCCCCTGTCCTGTATCAGCACAGTCATCCCCTGTCCTGTATCAGCACAGTCATCCCTTGTCCTGTATCAACACAGTCATCCCCTGTCCTGTATCAGCACAGTCATCCCCTGTCCTGTATCAGCACAGTCATCCCTTGTCCTGTATCAACACAGTCATCCCCTGTCCTGTATCAGCACAGTCATCCCCTGTCCTGTATCAGCACAGTCATCCCCTGTCCTGTATCAACACAGTCATCCCCTGTCCTGTATCAGCACAGTCATCCCCTGTCCTGTATCAGCACAGTCATCCCTTGTCCTGTATCAACACAGTCATCCCCTGTCCTGTATCAACACAGTCATCCCCTGTCCTGTATCAGCACAGTCATCCCCTGTTCTGTATCAACACAGTCATCCCCTGCCCAAATAAAGATGTAAGAAAATGAGTTTTTGTAGGAGACGAATAAGTAAACTCAAGTTAGAAAGAGGAACTCTTACGACGACAGTGATTCTTCCAAAACGACATTAATTCGCACTGGGCCTATGTTGTCCATTTCCACCATTTTGCTGCGATCATTTTTTTATTTTTACGTCCATGCCATAGTGATCCTGATAAAAGTATAGGTTGGAAATAAGATCATTTTATTTTCCAAAATGGTGGCTTAATGCTTTCGTTAAATCTTATTTGTTAGCTTGAGAATTGTATCCCTGGACCTCGGATTATTCTGAAATGTATAGTTGAAGCAATTTAATCCATACATTTGGACCAAATTCCAGTTCCTCACTGAGTAATTACCTTTCCTCAATTAAATTCGGAAATTTGTTTATCTATATCGCTGTAAAAGTCTCAATCGCATGTATTCTGCCAACAAATTTTTTTTAATATATTCACCAGAATATTTTCCCCAAGGAATACTTTAATATTTATATAATATCTATTACCACAATGTATTGTAAGAAATAGAAACATTAAGGCACACTTAGGTTCAGATTCTATGTATGTTTTAAGAAATACAGCATCCTTCATTCAACAAGCAGTGGCAATTAGGAGCGAAATTATGAATATTTCGGATATAATGGCGAGATTATACTGTTTATATATTAATATGTTGAACTGTGGGCCAGTGGCCCTATGAGTCGTGATAGTAAATGTATTCAATCTATCCTCGGGGTTTGCTGAACTGAACATCATCATTTACAATCTTCCTAAGCAGACGTTAGTCACTCCGATAATCATTAGACACACATGAGAGGCAATCCCAGATACGAAGTATCCATCGCTCCAAAGTTTGACTAGTTATACCTCAAGAGGGCGCCCCAGATTCATTTCGCATCCAATGTTAAAGTCCACTGAGCATGGGACAAGTGGTTATACAAATTCTTCTGTCGATAAGCCAGTCAAGGGCAGTGTAAGCTAATGCCTGTATGCTGGTAACTAAAGGTCACGTGGTTCAACAAAATGGGAAGTTTTTGGGTCATTGGTATCGCAGGATTTTTTACGAAAATAAAGGAAGAAAAAAGTATATTCGCACAAAAAACTCAACACCTGGAATGCTATCTCTAGCACGTGACCTATACATTCTGTTATTAGAGCTTACGACCCCGAGACTAACCGCGGGAGTTTTTTCCTGAGAATTTCCTGCCGCCTGCTTGACTGAGTTTTGATAGAGAGTTGTAGTTATAAAGCAAACCTAATTCCAAATGTTTATTTGTAATTTGTTTTATTGCCATCTTTTATTGTTATTTACCAGAGACCATTTTCTTTAGAAACATAACAATCGTAGAAATGTGTTCCATTTTGTGTATCATGATTATTAGTTTTTTACTTTCTCAAGAAAAATTTTATTTCTAAACGTTTATAGAAATCCTACACTGCAACTAATGTGATGAGTATCCAGGGACCTTTACAATTCTACCTTATAGATGCTTGCCCAGTTTTATCTATCAGAAAACTTTTACCTGCAATTTTTTGATAAACAGTTGAAGTAATTTATCAATATTTTCCTAAATGTCGCTGCATTCTGAATTTCTAAAAAACAGTGTAATTCTATCAAACGTCACCAAAGATTCAATTAGTTATAATATATAAAAATGCATAATTTTGGATGAAAGCCTGACTAAATTATCTACTTCAAATATGAGGGATCCATTTTGTAAAATCTCTGTCTTTCTAGGGTAGAAATCTTTTGAACCATTGAAATTATTTCCCTAATATCCTGTTCATGTATAAAACCTCTGTGTTCACTTCCTTTTTATATCACTAATACACGCTAATATTTTTCGCATTTTGGTAATAGGCTTCTCTTGCTTTTTAAAATTGAAAAATATTTTTAAATCAGTCAGGTATTGGAAACAAAAATTAAGTCATTTATCTTTTGTCACTGGTACAATCATCAAGAAGTGACAAAGGGTTTTCTAATGATATGACTCTTATGCAATTCCATTGAAAAACGGCGGAGTTGCGAAAAGTAAATTCCATAGCAAATACACACACCAGTACAAACAAATATTACAAAAAACGCCCACGTTAGACCCCAGGGGCCGCGAGATCTGAGTTGACATTCCAGGGCAAGAGTTCTATGCTTCAGGCTACTTCTCGTGATATCCTGAATTACAAAATTGTCTTAAATTGTATATCGTTCCTAAAACGAGCGTGATATAAAATTAACAATACTTACTGAAGTGAAAGAACACAAAAACGAAAGTATCGCCGCATTTTCTTCGAAAAAGATAAATCGAGACTTAATTGAAAAAATAGTCACCTATATCCAATTTCAAACATTTATAGAGTTCTTATATTGCTAAACTGTTGCAAAAGGTGAACTCATTAATTGAGCTGTTTTAGGAATCAAGAGATAAAAACGCTGTTGTCAATGAATTCCTAAACAGACTAGGCTCCGAAAGGTAAGATCTTTCCATGGTAGCCGCTGCCCTGCAAATCAACCCTTTTCGAGTCCAAACTTTAAGTGGGTATCCTAATTTTTCACCCCAATTACACAATGTCACTAGTGGAGCACCAACTCTATCACTTGTGACTGATAAACAAACGGGTGAAAGAAACCGAGGAACCATCCAGTCTGATCGAATTTGTACACAGTTTTACAAATAATGATAACAATATTGGCTATAACAAGCAGTTGATTCCTATACACTTATACTTTTGTAAAAATTTGATGGCTTGTCCACCAGGCATTTTAACGTTTATTGACGAACAAAGCCATACCACTACTTTGTAAAAATCAGAGTTCACAATTCAATTTATTTAGAAGCACTTTGTTGACACGTAGCGCTGGATGTGTCGTCTTACTGTGAGTTCATTGGTCAATAGAGGTTGACGTACACCGTAAACCACATGTAAAGTCCGGTTACGCCTCTGCACAGTTATTGTACACTCACGTTCAAAGACTGGTGTGTACATCAACATACACTGAATGTATAGGCACAGGTATGCAGGTATATACTGGTAGTACACAAAAAACTTTGATTAATTCTGCATTAAGCCTACATTAAAAGAACTCCTACACTCTCCGGTCTCTAACACAATTGTACAGACATGTCGTCTGTGAAGCTACTTTAGACGTTCCTAAACTTATGAACCTCGTCTTGCAATTGACCCAGTAACCCCTGGATAACGTTAGCGCACTGCATCCTGTAAAAGATTACACTTGATATATCGCTCCGCCGGGGACCGCGCATTTGCACAACTCATAGTTGTAGCGTGTATACTCGTGAGCGAGTCTACATTCACAGTTTTTCCTGGCAAACGCATGGACTGACAAAAGGTGTTTAGTCCGCGACAAAGCTATAAAGTTGACCTATAGGGGCAATACAAACACGTACCTTTTTCTTCTTTACTATACTTTCAATACATAGCAATCTAGATTATAGGCCTACTGCCCTTGTAACTTTATCATCAATTTAATATTATGCTTCATCTGACTAGCTTTTGCCTAATGGTTGTATTTATAGAATGTGATGACATCTTCAGCCTGACAGTTTATTTACAAGATGATAGAGGGGCGAATAGTCAAGGCTTACACTGTACATTTCCCCCTTGTTTTTCCCACTCGTACGTACCACGAACTTTCTTAAACAGTTGGCAAACAAATAAAATTTTGCAAAGGTGTGAGGAAAAAGAAAATTCTGGTGGCCAGCGTGTGAAATGAGTGCAAGTCTGAACCAGGGTAATACTTTAAGGCTGGAGGAACGGAGACAATGAACCGTACTGAGTTGGTACGTGCTCTACTAAGGACGCACAAATCCACTGCAAACTTGCAGAGGCAGATCTACACCATTTTCGATATAGTTATATTCACCCCGCTAGCCCCGCCCCTCTCAGTTGGAGGTGCTGTGACGTGGGGAAATTTCTAGCGTGCAGCCATTTTGACGGCTCAGTGCCGAGAGCGTCTAATTTAAATGTCTCTTTGTTTAAGTATAAAATAAGAGTGCCGGAATGCGCCTGGATCTCAACGTTCGTACCGTAAAAATTAATCATAATACTAAGATCAGAAACCATTAGTTTGACCATAAGGCCACACTAGGCTAATTGTGCTATAAGGTCACACTAGGCTAATTATGGACGTCATAACGCTGATGCGGTCAACAATAAAACTTCGACTAACATGTTCAGCAACAGATCACGAAATGAATTCTGAGAAAATTTAAACTCTCACCTTATCCAATGTTATCCCCATGTCTAAGTCTAGACGTGAGAATGTCTCCTGATGTTCTGGCCAAGTGGCACGTACTGGAAAAATACACGATGGGTTTCCCAATGAGATAAATATAGCTCATTGGTTTTTCCTTAAGTTTTGTTGCCTCCGTTGCTTAATAGGTCTTTGATGCAGATGTGACGGGAGCGCCGTCTATTGATGGAGCCGTGAGTGACGACGAGTCGCCAGTTTAGTTCCAGAAGCTAGAGTGTGTAATTATATTTTAAAGGGGTGTAAGATGGTCAATTCCTTATATGGAACTTCCGATGACGAATTTTTAGTTCTATTTTGATTGGGTTTTACGTTTAACTTGAGACCCCTATTTTAGCGTAATTTGGAACATTCGCGGTGCGAATAAGCCTATAAAAATGGGCCCCTCACGCTAACTGAAAACTTCGGATTCTGCCGGGTCTCGACTCTATCCGCAAGGAATCTCAACCAAGCAAACTAACTGTTTGGGCGTTTTAAATTTGGACTTTGACATTTTTCAGCGAATTCTTCTTGTTCATAAATTCTTTGGGTTATAAGTTAAAGCTGCGATGTCGACGGAAGTTAGCGATGAGTTGTAAGTTTGTAGATTTGTGTTTCATATTTATTGCATAATAAAACTCAGTATATTTATCTTCTTCTCTCTTGTTTCACTCTCTATAAGTTGTCACCATGGTTCCCTCGTAAGCGATTCGAACGAGTGAAAAAGTACACAAATATTTTTATCGGCTACGAACAGTCGACATTTTAGAAACTAAGTAGATCGGTGCTGGTCGCTCCACAGATTCCCGTTACACAAACAACAGATGGCGGGTTTGGCTATTAGAGGAGTTTCGCAGTGACATGCCGATTCACGTTACAAAAAATGGATTTCGCAACAGATAAATGTTCACGTGAACTGCTGACGTAAAAGTAAATGTGAACTAAAAAACTGAGCTCAGGGTGTCCAGTTATGGTAAATGTAGGCCTAGTGCATGTCAGCTGTTTACAAGAAATTAAGACGCTCTGCCAATACAACTTCTTTTACGTGAAAAAAGGTCTATTGCCTTGTTGCGGATTTCTGGTGTTGGACGTCTGCTGTCCGTATGGAGTCAGCGTGGCAGCACAGCAATGGCACTGATCTACTTTCAGTATGAGAGTGTGTTTCATCAACCAAAGAGATGTTGATAGACCAAGGCTTCAGAATACTTTGTACCCACCTCGGTGGGGGGGTTGTCTACAAGAAGAATCCCTAGACGTCTGGTTTTCACCAACAATGGCTATAGTGAAGTATTAGCTACATTTTTCCATGTTTTCAACTGCATCCTTTCCATTGTGGACACGGGGTAGGGCTGGACGATTTGCGCTGGAGGGAAGGGGGTTGTTCAACCCCCCCCCCCCCCCCCCCCCCCCNCCCCCCCCCCCTGTGGCCAGGGGCCTGTAGTCTGTGGGGAAAGATGTATGTTTGTAAAAACAGAATTAATTTGCCCACAATAACTTCCATCATCACCCATATAGTGATATACCAGAGCAGCATCAAAGGTATAGCCAATCCACGGGACGATAAGAAGAGCAGAACAAATAGATGTTGAAATGCTGTGCAGTTACCCACGAATAAATATATAAAATAGTAAAACTAAAACGACGAGCATTAGTACCGAGGCTCGTCGTCTTAGTTTTACTATTTTAACAGTAGAACAAGTAAATTAAAACAAAAACCACATCCAATTGTGACCTAGAGAATGTTCAGAGTAATATATATATTAATTGTGACCTAGAGAATGTTCAGAGAGTAATACATATATTAATTGTGACCTAGAGAATGTTCAGAGAGTAATATATATATTAATTGTGACCTAGAGAATGTTCAGAGAGTAATATATATATTCATTGTGACCTAGAGAATGTTCAGAGAGTAATATATATATATTAATTGTGACCTAGAGAATGTTCAGAGAGTAATATATATATTAATTGTGACCTAGAGAATGTTCAGAGAGTAATATATATATTAATTGTGACCTAGAGAATGTTGAGAGAGTAATATATATATTGTGACCTAGAGAATGTTCAGAGAGTAATATATATATTAATTGTGACCTAGAGAATGTTCAGAGAGTAATATATATTAATTGTGACCTAGAGAATGTTCAGAGAGTAATATATATATTAATTGTGACCTAGAGAATGTTCAGAGAGTAATATATATATTAACAGTGTTTTCACTTAAATACAACTTATACACAAAAAATCTCAGACAATTTGTGATCAGTAATCAACATTTCCACTCTTCCCATTTTTGCAAATCCTCATAACTTGTTTCTTACCAGTCACTTGAAGATAACAAATCCATGTATTGCACTTTTGTTGGAAGCATGAACGTTTTATAGACATTGGCTATTAGACGACACAATTTTTGACAAACCTTTCACAATGAACCAATTTGAAAGCAAATTAGATACCTCACGACCAGATAAAAGCCCTATCCAGAATACCATGAAATAAGCAGAATAATTCACGTCAACTATTTTAAATTGTCACCAAACATGGCTCTAACAATTCACACATGTGCCAGAATATGTCAACTTGTTTGAGTTAAGAATAGAATGCTTAAGTTGCCTTTCTGGTAAAAATTTGCTGTAATACTGCAAATATCTTCCTTGAGAATTTCAACAGACTTCGTTTTGTGAAACGTTATTGCTTATATCGGCCTCTGCTAAAGATACAACATATGAGATGTGTTTAATGACATTTGTATTACCAGTAAAGACATGTTAAGATCAAATTGACACTTTCACCAAATTCTACAGTGTGCTGTTGACAATGTCGCGAAACACAAACAGATGAGGGATAGTCTATTTTCTCAATTTCAGTTAGATGAGGAATTTGACAAAATATACCCAACTGCACTGTTATACTGATTTCTGAACAAAATAATTTCTGCTGCTCACACATCTACAACTGCAGACTAATTTCCACAAACTGCCAGCTGTGAACACAACTTGCACAACATGGTTAAACTTTATCCTTACAACAACATTTACACAGACGCCTACTTCGTACAGATCTCAAATCTTGGTATTTTGATGTAACTCAGGCTTGATATCATACACTAGTTCTAACAACAGTTGTAACGCCTGCTCCTTATTCTTAGTCACATTGCTGTTAATTTCTGCAACTTGTTGCTTCGTGCTCTGCTCTATTTTAGCCTCAGCGTCTCCCTTTGACCCCATTATCTGAAAACGGAAAATGGACAAATAAAGGTACATGTACCAAATCGTATACTATGGTGGCTCTTTTATTTCTAATCACACAACACTCACCCCCTCTTGAGGTGGGCAGGTAAATACATTCATCTTTTCCTTTTCATTTTAACGATTCACACATTTTAGTTGCAAACATATTTTTTGTTTCCAAACAACGGGGCTCGACATAACGAGCTGCAGGTCGCATTTGCGACCTGAAATTTGGAAATGCGAGCTGAGATTTTTGTCAGCTCGTATAAAGTCGCAAAATGCGACCTGGAATTTCCAACGAATGCGAGCTGAGTTTTTACACTTCTCAACAGACACCTGGCAAATACAAAGCAACTCCTGTTAATCCGACCGTTATTTGGTTGTTGCCAAATACAAGTTCAAAAGAACACTAACCGAGAAAAGGCCTCCCGATGACTTGTAAGCAAGTCGCGTGAACATGGGATATGCAGAATCGATCTTTGACGCGTTTCATTGGCTAACACTTTCGGCCACTTTTGTAAATTCCCGGATTCGCCGAAGAAAGTTTCGGGCCAATGCTTACACGTGATAAAACTTCACAAAACAACGGTGTTTCTATTAATTCTTAAGCGATCAACTTACCAAACTTTGTGGTGGACAAAAATGCTTATTTTTCACATAAGATGTCCTTATTACATGTACCAAATATCCACGACAATATCCCTGATATCGCACTGCGGCACCATTAGCGCGCAAGCGGTCCCGGCAGACAATCGTGACTTAGACTGAGGTATGCTTCTCCTTTTATCGTATTAAGACAGCCAAAGTGAAAATGACAACCTTGTTAATCGCCAAACGACGGTCACGTCTTTACTTTCAATTTTCCAAGAAATTCTCAAACCCTTTACTTGTTTCTGGGGCTACGTGCGCGAAATATGATTTGTCTTTCACACGTTGTTGCCAACGTAAAGTGTAGGCCTACTCCAGCGATTCAAGTGCGTGAACTCACGCGTGCGCACCACTTCAAAGAACAGCGACAGTCCTAAATGAAAGAGTATACCGGCTTGGCTCTGGTTTATTTGAAAATGAACTCAGATTCCCAGCGGTTATAAAAGACCCGATGTCCCGGGACCGATATAACCCAGAACTAACGTTATTCTGTTCCGATGTTTCCCGAGGTCGATGTTCTGTAANGTAAGAGCATAATCTAAACATTTTCCCGATGATCTAAAAAATCTGTTTTGGCGCGTAAAAATGGCGGGAAAATTTTGCGACCTGGCATTTACGAATGCGAGCTGGATTTTGAAAATGCGACCTGGGATTTTGGCTAGGTCGCAAAATGCGACCTGGCAATTTTATTAGCGTCGAGCCCTGAACAACCAAATTGAACTTGTCCATAGCAGAACTAAGGATCAATTGATGTATCTCCGCGTTTTTCTAAACTGTTCCCTGCATAGCTATAGTTTATTAAACACTTCCATAACTGGGCGGTAGGACTCTCGTTTGTTCCAGAGATTGTGGCCACAATTCCATCAAGGACTGCTTTACACAAGACACTTTCAATTGTACCTCTCTGAAGGTGGTTGTTTTTATATGATTTTGAAAAACAATAAAAACGGCACACAGCAAGTTATTGGTTAAACTCAGGAGAAAAAGTAGAGATCCTCAGATCATTTATATGCCACTTATCACTTTCAAATAGTAAAACGGAAGTTGCTGATTGACAAAGCAGGAAAAATGTAGTTTTAGATTTACTAAAGCAAATTCCGGTTTTTGAAAACAGAAAATTGTGGTCTCTGTGAACTCAAGAAGATGGAATTGCCAAGATTATGTTCTCAGCTTGAACACTAGATGGGGCTACCAGTAACTACATCTGTATTCTCAAACAGCAATATTTACCCTGGCCTCTTCATCTTTAAATTGTTTTTCCCTCTCTTGTCTATAAGCCTGGATGTCTGCATCAGCTTCAAACTTTGCCTGTTTTAATTTCTGAGCTTTGCCTGTAAGACAAATAAAACTAATTCAGAAATTGAGCAATCTCATTTTCACTCTCCCACCAATCACAACTGACATCTTTTGGCAATATTAGTGAACTACACTGCTGTATGTACATAATTGGGCCCATGCTCCTACAACTGAACAGGACAATCACCGAGGCAACACATTTGTTTGTGGACAACAAAGGCATACAGTAATGGTTATGAAATGGGAATGCTCAACCAAATTACCTTTTGAATGATAAAATCAAGCATATTATTGTAACAAACAATATGTATGAAAAGTTAGCTGAGAATAATAGATAGGATATAAATAGAAAACTTCAATGATATGTGGCCTTTCAGATTTTGTCTTAAAAATGCAATTTCATATGGGTCACCTGACCAAAAAAGATGTGATCTTGGCCATAAGAAAACTGGGTGTAACTGACGATTTTCAACGCGACCAAATAAATAGCACTGGCAATAGAGGTTTGAATCTATTCCTATTAACTTGACAACAGTTGGACGGATTCAACAACAGAGGTGACCTCTATTGGCAACTGTTTTCTATATTTGCCTCTGTATTGTTGTAGTTGCTTTCTTTTCACGAAATATTGCACACAGTTTTGTGTTAAAAAGACTACAACGCCTTCCCATTTTTGGACGTTGGAATTGTTCTGTGCCATCTAGTGGCCATTTATGATACTGAAACCACCCGTAGAAGCACACCGTTAACAGTGCAGTCGTGAGCACATTTCAACGCTCTGCATAGACAGGTGCCCCCACTGTGCATGGAGTGGCTGGCATATGTGTAACCTGCCCATGTAACTTTGTCTGTGTTACTGTTTAACCTCGAGCACATTGGATGTAATGACGTTCAGTCTTCAATGTCAGACACATATTAAAGGACAATTCAAAAATTGGTTACAATAGTATTTGCTTGAGTTGGAAGCATTTTAAGACTTCAACTGGCGCTAAAGGTGTTCATCTACACTCGAAAGGTTCCCATAATAATGTTATTTGGATAGTTCAACATGGTTTAATTATAATTTGTAGAAAATCTTCAGGTGTACAAGCTTTATTAAGACGTGTCATTGCGTTGTGCTTGTTTTGCATATAAAGCTGTCCTACTGCATGCAAGGCTGGGAGCAGAAAATCACGCTTGTGCATCACGCGCTGTGTACAAAATAATATGAAATTGAGTGCTATGCACGTAATAAATTTTTAGACTCGCAGGTGCTGATTCATTGTAAAGTTGATGGAGTTACCTGCTGCGATGTTGAAATTGATGTGTTAAAACTGAGTCAACTTTATATTCATGTTTACTAAAACAAATTATGCAAAAGGTTTTTTGAGATAAAAATGAGACTTCTGTAATAGAAAGCTATAAGCGTACAAATGCAGTAACGTGATTTTGACTGTGACTCAGCTGTCCGTCAATTGATATCAGCATCAGTTGCATGAAAGTAAACTGTAATAGTATTGTGCTTTGTACTGAAACTACACTTAACTTATATAGCACAATTAATTATTAGAATGGTTTATTATATAAGTCTTGCCACACAGTTCAATGAAATGTGACTCGTATGCATGTGGTCTTCTGTATATTGCAAAACATGTTGTACAGTAGTTAGTCAGTCTGCAATAAAGAGATGTCTTCTCCACTCCTCTCTCCACAACTACAAGAGTACTAGGCAATGCGTAGCCGCTCTGTTGGCCAGTTAGGGCTACAATACTTCCCATTGCTTTCTGTACGCATTTCATTCCATGCATTTTAAACGGTAGGCTTAATCCGGCCACCGATTTTGACTTTTCACCTCGTCAAAAATCCATTCCACACTTAAAACTATCACTTAAAAAAGCGCTTACATTCTTCATTGGTCCTATGTACTTCTACACATATCTTCAATGAAGCTTACTTGTGAGAATTCCAACTCTACTTTTTTGGTTGCCATTAACATTTTCACCACGCCCACGATAACCACAAAGTATGTCAACCGAGTCACGTGAGATAAACAAAGACTAGAACGAGACTGTGCGAAGCCTGTGACACTAGCGCGTGACACTTGTAAAATAACATGAGAAGGTATCAGATGAAATTTGTAAGATTTGTGTCCCTTGGACTTTTTATTCGTCAACTGCGTCATTTCACATAACTTCCCCAAAATGACACCTGGTAAGAGAAACTTGAGCAATCACAACAGATTTTCATCGAATTGTTCAAAATGTCTTGACTGAATCGTCTCCAGACTTATGGTATGAGTTGTTTACAATATGACGACAAGGACTTACACATATTGTTTTGGTATCGTTTGATTCCTTGCAATGTTATCTTTCCAGAAATACGCAGAATTTTTTCCTACCCCGTTCCCTTAATATTTTATCGTGAAATTTCTGCTCACACTATTTCCCGGCACTCGGTAGTAATACCACCATGTTGAATGGAAGGAGTCACCTGGCAGTCAAAAACTGAACTAATCTACCAACTTCTGCAGATCGTCGCTTTTCATGAGTTCAAGCTGACTTAGACCCGTCTATCCCCTGCCCGAGTTACGGTCCCAAAGGTTCGAATTCGATCCTATGGTGACCCTGATGAGAATCTCCTAGCAAGAATCCTCGAAAAAAGCGGAGCTTGTTTTTGAGGTCCAAATTGGTGAAAAGAGTATCACTTCAGACAATTTCGTGTAAAATGGTGACAATTCTAAAAACATGGAAAAGGTGAAATGCTTCTACTTGTTGCTCTATATTATGTCAGGAAAATTGTAGCGGGAATCTCGCGCAGGCAAACACCATTCAGAATCCATGGTGCTGTTTCATTCATTAGCAATAGGAGTTGCTGTAATCTTGAGCTAACATGGCGGTGTCCACCAGGAAATACTGCGAACTTAAATTCGACGATAAAATATGGAAGAAACGCGGTAGGGGATACATTCATATATTTTTGGAAAGATAACAGCACGAGGAATCGAACGATACCAAAATCATGTGTGTAGGTCAATTTCGTCATATTGTAGTAATAGCCGAGATTACCCGACCATTCAGCTAATAGGCAATTGCCCATTAGCGAGTAGCTAACAGAGGCTCATATGAATCACCGGAAGCACATCTACAACAATATTGTAAACAATTGCCCATGTTTCATTTGATTTTTTTCTTGTATTTTGAAATTCGTAACTTTTTGTGGGGATGTACTATCGCCCCTCATGCCCGCGGCATCGAGGGCGATGCAATTGCCTACAACTACTACAAAGTACAAGGCATTACAATTTTACATTTTTACATGGAGTCAAGAGTTAACAATTTTTTGTTCAGTTATTTATACAGATGCGCTATACACAATACACACCGAAAACTCAAGCATATAATATACAGCTTACTTACGTTTTCTAGCTTCAGATACCTTCTCAGCGGCCCGTTTTTCCGCGGCTAAAAGCTGCTGTATTCCTGTAGACTGGCTCGCCATTTTCTCTATTTTAGTAAAGTCATGTGACTTCAAATCAGACAACGTTGATCGATAAATATTAATCTTTTTTAAGAAAATTTTACAAAAAGACAGAAGAAAGTTACGTGTTTACGTTGCTCATGATTTAATCATATTTCAGAAAATTAAGTAACAATACCCCAACATAAAATAAACTTTTAATACTACTTGTACTTTACGAAAGTACAGTGTGTAACGTTGAGCTAACTTTGTGTTGAGTCTGTCTTCCGGTTGAGAAGCGAAAGTTATTCCAAGAATTCAGACAACTTTAAGTCAGTATGTTTTCGATTCATTCACTGCACCTCTTAATTATGTTATATTTTATTTTGTTATGAAGCTGTGCTCAAAGGAGTTTTATATTGTAATTCGTTTTTGTTGCCTGCTTCCCAGTAAATGCATTTTGACGCGGCCCAGCCCACGACAGGTTCAGCCGCGGTTAAGCCTGGGTGAAAGACAGCATACTACTACTAGTGTCTTTAGCTTGTTGGCTTATCTCGTTCTTTTCAGAACGTACCCGAAGACATCTGAGTCTTCTGACTCTCCTGTAAAACTGCATAAACATGGAACAGCATGACATATAAGGTCATCAAATTTTTAGAGGTGACCAAGTTAAACCTTTCGCTTCAATTCAACAACTGTAGATGTAGACATAGTGAGGACAAAGTGAGGTTCACAAATCTGCACAGATTTCCAAGAAACATGAGAGTCAAGAAACCGTGAAGGGTCTTGCCCATGTACAATTGTCTATTGGCTGATTGTTTTGAATGCTTGACTTGAAAACTGATTGTGCAGTAATCAAGGTACCTAAACTACACGGTGTGTATTTGGGTGCGTGGATCGTGTTTTATGAGTGTTCCCGTGTTTGTGAGTCCGTTCCCGTGTTTGTGAGTCCGTTCCCGTGTTTGTGAGTCCGTTCCCGTGTTTGTGAGTCCGTTCCCGTGTTTGTGAGTCCGTTCCCGTGTTTGTGAGTCCGTTCCCGTGTTTGTGAGTCCGTTCCCGTGTTTGTGAGTCCGTTCCCGTGTTTGTGAGTCCGTTCCCGTG
>NMRA01000843.1:81550-94624 GCA_002633005.1 Phoronis australis
CTAGCTTGAACTGTGGGCGCTTAATTGGAAATTCTCAAAATTTAAGGGGGGACTTTTAATAAATCAGTGAGCACTTATTATGAAACACTTTAAAGGTAGGGAGTAGGCTTTTGCGTGAGCATAGAGCATAAGATATTAAAACGCTGCAATGGTAAGACACATTATAATAATAGGATTTTGCGAGGCAAACTCCATCCAGTAGGGCTGACTTTCTGGATATCATTACCACCTACTGTACATGTACATTGTACCCTTTTTAGCCACCCGGAATGATTTTGTTTTTAACTGCCCGCTTCAGCCGGAACAAGGTTGTTTCTATAGGAGTCTGAACATTTTACGGCGACGGTGGTTCTGGGAGCGAAAAGTTGCGGGGGGGGGGTATAAAAAGAAGAATGAAAAGTTCGCTAACTTGAACCACAGTTTCTCATCTAGTGCCAGTTTAGTTGCAATAGCTGGCTACGGGCATAGAATACAGGGTTTACAGAACATCGACCTCGGGAAATATCGGAACAGGAAAACGTCAGTTCTGGGTTATATCGGTCCCGGGACATCGGGTCTTTTATAACCGCTGGGAATCTGAGTTCATTTTCAAATAAACCAAGAGCCAAGCCGGTATACTCTTTCCTTTAGGACTTTCGCTGTTCTTTGAAGTGGTGCGCACGCGTGAGTTCACGCACTTGAATCGCTGGAGTAGGCCTACAGGTTTACGTTGGCAACAACGTGTGAAAGACAAATCATATGTCGCGCACGTAGCCCCAGAAACAAGTAAAGGGTTTGAGAATTTCTTGGCAACTGAAAGTAAAGACGTGACTGTCGTTTGGCAATAGTAATAAGGTTGTCATTTTCACTTTGGCTGTCTTAATACGATAAAAAGGAGAAGCACATCTCAGTCTAAGTCACGATTGTCTGCCGAGACCGCTTGCGTGCTAACGGCGTCGCAGTGCAATATCATGTAATAAGGACATCTTATGTGAAAAATAAACATTTTTGTCCACCACAACGTTTGGTAAGTTGAAACACTGGATTACCAGGAGCTGCTTTGTATTTGCCTTGTATCTGTTGAGAAGTGTAAAAACTCAGCTCGCATTCGTTGGAAATTCCAGGTCGCATTTTGCGACTTGATACGAGATGACAAAAATCGCAGCTCGCATTTCCAAATTTCAGGTCGCAAATGCGACCTGCAGCTCGTTATGTCGAGCCCTGGCTGACCTTTTGAACTTTCCATGTCAGAGGGGACTGTTGAAGTAGTTCGGTAGCTGACTAGGAAAAATAATATCACATGGCTGATTCAGGGCATATAGAATAAACAACTATTAGAAAGTCAGTTTGTGATAAAGACCATAAATATTGTGCTGTATGCCTAAGGCGTAATGAAGTCCATAACAAAATGTATTCCCTGCTTATTACAGCCAAAGTCATAATAGCAACACCCTCCAGGGAAGACACAATAGACACTGACGGGGTTCATGCTCAACACTATAGTGATAGCATTATTCCTTGGATGGCAGATATCTTTAAAGACCCTTACAACACAATAATACACAACAGTAATACACAACACAGTAATAAGCAACACCTGGGGTTTCCAAAACTAAGTCTTCATTGTGGTTAATTAAATCCCTTAATAGTAATGCTGCCACTACAGCAACTGTTCAAATAAATCTTACCTGGTCCACCAATCCTGTCCTGCTGTGAGTGAATGACTGCATACTGGCTCTGCAGCAACCTTTGTACAAACACTTTTCATTATCTGAACATACTTGTACAAGGAATGGCTAGTTAGAACTGTCTGACATCCTGGTCTCTCACCCCCGGAAATAACGCATCCAAGTCGTATGGCTGCACTGCAGATGGCAGCACCTCTCGGTTAACCGGTACCTCAGAAAATGATAATGTAAAGTACGCCCTGCATCATTCTGTGGATGAGCCCATAGATATGCGTTACGTTACGTTACGTTACGTTACGTTACGTTACGTTACGTTATGTTTATTTTTACCTGGTTTAACATCAGTGAATAAGCAAAAATATGTTTAAAACTGCGCTAATATTTTTTCAGGTCAAAATGTCCTCTAGTAACGAGGATGAGAGTTCTTGGAAGACTTCTGACTTCACCAAACTTCATCGATTTCTATGTTTCGGATCTGAACAGCCTGTCTATTGCGCAGATCAGGTGGTAATGTCCGAGGATCGACTGGGCATCGTCCAGCGCCTCATAGACAATGGTGAGGGGTCTAAAGTCATTGACACCATCAAACGCTTTGTCGATAAATCTCTGTCATGCAACCCGAAGGCAATAATCTATGCCCTGGCACTGTGTGCCAAGGCTTGCGACGAAGCGACAAAGAAATACGCCTATGCCAACTTACCTGCCATCTGCAAAACGCCAGATGAACTATTCTTGTTTCTCGAGTATGCCAAGAAGTTGAGTTTGAATCCAACAGAGGGCGTTGGTGCCAGAGGCTGGGGAAATACGCAACGCAAAGCCGTGAGCAAGTGGTATAATGGTAAGGAACCCTTGGAGCTTGCACAACTGGTGAGTCAGTACCGCCACCGGCACAACTGGAGCCAGCAAGATGTTCTGAGACTCACTCATGTAAAGGCAGGCAGTAAAGGTGGGTCTATTTTTAACACTCGGACTGTCGTCCTAATGAATACCCATGCTTCTGATTAACACCCAGCTTGTGTTCAAAGTGTTCTTGAACAAGTAATAATGTTATATAATGGAGCTGTGTGTTTAGTTTTAAGACTCAATCCCTTGGATCCACTTCAGGACTATTTTCTTTTGTTAAATTACAGAATTTGATGACTTTTTGCAGCAATATTTGTTTATTATACAGGAATTTCAGAAAGCTTTCTGGAAAAAGAGTCAAATTAAACAATATGGATTAGCTCAATATTTCAAATATTTTCTCACCTGTCTTGTCCTGGTGTGTTGTAGATATAGGACTAGTCCTCAGCTATGTAGTTAACCCCAAGAAAATCCTGGAACAAACTGACGACTCTCTTGGGGTGGGTGGAAAGCAAGCTTTGACCTACCTTAAGGCTGTAGAAAGTGTTCGTCATGCCGATGATATCACCCTGGTCGCCACGGTGACAGAAGAGCACCGCCTACATTTGGAGCACATACCAACAAAACTACACAAGGAGAGGAAGGTGAGGCCTCAAAACTTGGATATGTATCGAACACCAGTGGTCTCTCTCTTCCATGTAGCAGGTATACTGGTCTAGTTCAGCACAATGTATACATGTAGCAGGTGTACCGGTCTAGTTCAGCACAGTGTATACACAGTGGTCTCTCTCTTCCATGTAACAGGTATACTGGTCTAGTTCAGCACAATGTATACATGTAGCAGGTGTACCGGTCTAGTTCAGCACAATGTATACATGTAGCAGGTATACTGGTCTAGTTCAGCACAATGTATACATGTAGGAGGTATACCGGTCTACTTCAGCACAATGTATACATGTAGCAGGTATACCGGTCTAGTTTAGCACAATGTATACATGAAAATGGGGGAAAGTGGGGATAAGGCTGTCTGAGACAAAATGAGGAATGATCCTTCCAACATCAACAGCAGTTTGCTGACCCTGTCCACAAATTTGTCACTTCTTTCTCTTTAACTTACAAACCTGCAGCAATATCATTGGTACTTTGCCAAGATGGTAAGTGAGAAAGCAAGAGACTGTACATGAATCTGCCTTACCCTTCATGATGGCTCAGTGTAAGTGAAATGTACTATCCAAGCTGACAGAATGCCCTGTCGTGACGGGCCATTACTTTCAGTTGACGGTAAGTCCTACCCATTCTATGAGATATTGACCTTCGGTTTTCTATTAGAAAATATGGGTTGATAAGTTGGGTCTCTGAGACAGGGATTGCTCCTTTATTTCCCTGTCTCGTTGAACATTGATTGGGCAATATCATGACAAGGGTGCAGCTTCATGTCTTTGCACCTTTTTGCTTTCAAGCTTAGGACATCAAGTTGGCAGTGACTAGTGAGTAACATCTGGCAGTATTAAGGTTGAAGCAAAGAGGCTTGCTACCGTGGGCTGGACACTGGTCAGTTTTGTCTTTGGATTACAAGAATTTAGGTCAAAATAATTTTTGCAAAAATCATCAACTTACCAGAGTCAAGTTCCATGTGCTGTCAGTTCTCTCTACCTTGCTTGGGGATCAAAGGTCAATAAATGAAACGTTGGTCACAAATAGTGATTAGAAAAAGGCCCCCGAAGTCTTTTTAACAAGAATTCCCATTGAAATGTCTTGCTACTTTCAATGTTAAGCCGAGGGGACAGAGTGGGTGAGTCTTGATTAACCTGTTGTCTTCTGAACTATCCATGCTTAAGGTTTTGTTCAACAGTTCTTGTTTTGTTCATTTTATTTCGCATTTTAAAAACAGGTTATATTAATTGTCCACTTTCTCTTGTCTGAGTAATTGCCAAATTTAAAATTTTTCTATTTTTCGAAGACTAGTTATTTTGCATCAAAAATTGGAAACTGATACCAACTGTTGTTTTAAAAATATATTTGCAGTCTCAAACCAAGCTGATAATTAACCAAATTATTATTTGGTGTAACAAAATTGCTCCAAGAATGTTGCTTTGTTGTGAATTTTTTTTGTTTTTTAATTGTTTGTTTGTACGCAAGCCACAGGTTGTATCAACCAATTGAAGTAAAACTCACCTGCAAAGGTGCATTTCATTAAAATATCGAGGCCTGTTGTTTTACGTCAAAATCAGTCCAAAGGTGGTGCTTTAACAGCCATTTTTCAAAGTTTTGTTTTGTATTTCCAGCATCCCTTGATGGATATTTTTTAAAGTTGTTGTGTGGATAGATCTCTTCAAGGACTTGAGCATTGTGCCATTGGCAGCGCCACCCATTGTGCCACTGGCAGCGCCACCCATTGTGCCACTGGCAGCGCCACCCATTTTTCATTGGGACTTACTGTAAATCCCGTTTCTCACTACAGCTTACCGTTCTCGAAATATTCAACATTTACTAAGCAGATGATTGTTCATTTGTCACTTGGTGAAATTTATTTCGCCAAGTATGTTGCTCTCCATCAAGTTTTTTTGTTTGTTCGCACGATACAGGTCACAATGTTCGTCCGATTATCACGAAATTTACACGTAACACGTAGTTTCAGAAGTACTGGAAGCCTATTGTTTTTCGTCATAATCAGATCCAAGATGGCGGATGTGGTGTCCATTTTGTTTTCATTTTATGATTCAAATGCTTCTGGAGGCTACAATTTTTTACGTACAAGGTTGAAACTCGGCACAATTAATGGACTGGATATGCGCTAGAAGGATACCGGAAATTGTTTACTTCCGGTTAAATTTAAAGATGGCGGAAATATCGGCAATCGCGCGTGCGCACCTCGATTTCGGGAAAAAACGTTTTCTCCTGTAGAGGACGCATTATAGGGCCAATACCTTCGAATTTTTGCAGATATTAGTTTCCTATGACATGCTATTATACAAATACAAACAACCAGAAGTTGCTCTCAAGATGGCGGATCCGGCGCATATTGACCCATTTTCAGTCGTGCTGAGGTGCCATTTAAGCGGGAGGAGGAAATAACGTGAATTTTTGCACGTGTATTCTCTAAGGTATACTCTTTCAAATGAACTCCAACAATATTTCTCTCAGACTTACTGTTTTTGAGTTATTTGACTTTGAATTTCTTAAAAAAAATGCAAAATTTAATTTTTTTCGAAAAATTTACGGAATTCTGTGATACTATCAATTTAGATAGAGTTTTGAACGGGCTTTAAGATGTTTTCCATTTTTCGCTAGGACGTCTAGTTTTCGAGTAATTTGAGATTTTCTGATAACGCTGTTCCTTTATTGAGCGCTCTTGCTGCATTGATGTTGGTTTATCTTCTATTGAACTAGACTGTAGCCTATTTCTTATTGNGTATTTCCAGCATCCCTTGATGGATATTTTTTAAAGTTGTTGTGTGGATAGATCTCTTCAAGGACTTGAGCATTGTGCCATTGGCAGCGCCACCCATTGTGCCACTGGCAGCGCCACCCATTGTGCCACTGGCAGCGCCACCCATTTTTCATTGGGACTTACTGTAAATCCCGTTTCTCACTACAGCTTACCGTTCTCGAAATATTCAACATTTACTAAGCAGATGATTGTTCTTTTGTCACTTGGTGAAATTTATTTCGCCAAGTATGTTGCTCTCCATCAAGTTTTTTTTTTGTTTGTTCGCACGATACAGGTCACAATGTTCGTCCGATCATCACGAAATTTACACGTAACACGTAGTTTCAGAAGTACTGGAAGCCTATTGTTTTTCGTCATAATCAGATCCAAGATGGCGGATGTGGTGTCCATTTTGTTTTCATTTTATGATTCAAATGCTTCTGGAGGCTACAATTTTTTACATACAGGGTTGGAACTCGGCACAATGAATGGACTGGACATGCGCTACAAGTATACCAGAAATTGTTTACTTCCGGTTAAATTTAAAGATGGCGGAAATATCGGCAATCGCGCATGCGCACCTCGATTTCAGGAAAAAACGTTTTCTCCCGTAGAGTATGCATTATAGGGCCAATACCTTCAAATTTTTGCAGATATTAATTTTCTTATGACATGGTATTATACAAATCCAAACAACCAGAAGTTGCTCTGAAGGTGGCGGATACGGCGCATATTGACCCATTTTCAGTCGTGCTGAGGTGCCATTTAAGCGGGAGGAGGAAATAACGTGAATTTTTACATGTGGATTCTCTAAGGTAAACTGTCTCTTTCAAATGAACTCTAACAATATTTCTCTCAGACTTACCGTTTTTGAGTTATTTGACTTTGAATTTCTTTAAAAAAATGCAAAATTTAATTTTTTTCGAAAAATTTACGGAATTCTGTGATACTATAAATTAAGATTAGAGTTTTGAACGGGCTTTAAGAAGATGTTTTCCATTTTTCACTAGGAAGTCTACTTTTCGAGTTATTTGAGATTTTCTGATAACGCTGTTCCTTTGTTGAGCGCTCTTGCTGCAATGATGTTGGTTTAGCTTCTATTGAACTAGACTGTAGCCTATTTCTTATTCATTTATGACATCTAAGTTCATCATGAATGTTATGATGTTGTTCATCATCGCCACCACCATCATCATATTCATCATCTTCGTCACCATCTCCGACGTCATCTTTTCTTCAGTTAATTTCGCCAAGTGTCGCTCAACACTGTAGCCTATTTCTTAGTGATTTCTGACCACTATGTTTGTCATATGAATGATATCATAACTTGCATTGTCCATCATCGCCACCATCGTCGTCATAGCTGTCATCTTTGTCATCATCTCTGTCATCGTCTTTTCTGGTCATCTCTAACGTGGTTTTTTGGTTAATTTCGCCAAGTTTCGCTCCTCGGAGCGCTTTCATTGACTTATTCCTTGCTGCGCTTTTGTTGGTCTATCATGCGTTCTTTAACTTTGTGTTTCAAAATATGACTTAAAATTTTAGGACTTTAAACATAGCTCAGGGTTTTTAAAATATGCTGCCTGAGGATTTACAAACATGATGTAAAATATTGTAAACATTGTTAAGGACTTTTGTTTGAATGTAGGGAGTACACTGCATTAATGACCCAACAAAGGTCTCACATCTTGGTTATGTACTCTCATTGAACAAACACAGGGGCGAAGCAGTGTCTGCTCAATGCAAGTGAAGGTAGAACCAAGATGCAGGTGTTTTTCTGGCCTATTTTCATCACATTCTGTTGTGTGATGGACAGTAAGCACTCCTTGGAAGAAGTAAAATGGAAAATGTATCTTAAAGAAAATATGTGTATTTTTTCTGAACATTAGAAAATCTGAAAATCTATCATGTTCACTAACAAACCAATTTGTTTTCGTAATTTTTTACTGGTATGAGTTGACTGACGTTTTTTTTAATTACCTTTATGTTATTTTTAGTATGTTTACTGCAGGATCAGAAAAATTCGGTGTGTATAAATTCTGGGTTCAAATTATTAACATGGACTTCATGTGTTCTTCCAAAACTCTTTTGACTCTTTTCTATGGATTTCGATGTGCTAAGAAAATGGGTTCAGTTTTGCTTGCAACTAAACCACTGTATGGCTTCTGTATTCAGGGCTTGGGGTAACCAAGACGAAACGATAACAGTTAAACATAGATTGTTTATGTCGGCCATGACTGGCCTTAGTTTCACTTGTTTTCTAGTTCTTACTTTGTCTCCATGATTGCCTTGTACAGATATGGCGGGCGCTGCTCCGTGCCGACCTTTCCCTCTGCTTAGTCCTACAACATTTTCCTGTCATGGCCGCTCTCGGAATGTTCGATGGTGACGGAGAAGATCTGACCATCGTTAAAGACAAACTGGGAAATGTTGAAGCATTGAAAAAGGACAGGTACGCAGGCAAATTTGGTGGACCATAAGGATATCTCATGAGAATACATGTCAACTGTTTCTGGGAATTCAATCGGCATATGAATGCTACGGTTTGATATTAATGGTTGATAATTATCTTCATGTGAGGCTTATCATCAATCGTAATTTCTTTTCGCTATGTAAAGGTAAAGAGGTTATTGATGAATGCTGATGGCAATTTATTGTTAATCTGATATGAATCCATATCCATCAATATTGAGGTGTCTTTAGTGATATTCACAGATTTACTGTCTATTTCACTGCTTCTGCTGCAAAACATTATTTAATGTCATCTGACACGTTCTAACTTATTTGACATCAGTCTTGATTTTGCCATTTGTTTCAAGAGTCTTGAGACCTCTCACTGTGTGGTATTAGTTTTCAAAACTTACTGTCTTGTTGCTTACAATTGTGTAACATAGTCATGTCAGTGGGACACTCAGGTGGGATCTAATACTTGTACTGTACTTGCATCTAATACTTGTACTGTANGACTGAGAACATGTAATAATCTATTTATACCACACACTGAACGAGAAACATTGCAATGAATCAATGTACCTTTCTCAACTCGCCTCGGCTTTGTAACTACTTTCTACGTCAGAAGCCCGGGGTCAGAGGTCGTGACCTTTTAAGAAAAGCCTAGCTATTTTTGTCAAATAATGCTTATACTCAAAACCAATTGAAAATTTAAACAGAATTGAAATAAAGTGAATCTATAAATTAAGGTTTAGCAACTATTATAGCTTAATACACATTTTATCACGCTAAGCTTCGACCAGGAAAATATCGTCTGCTAAAGTAGGTTACCACTAGTAACTGACTATAATGCTCAAGTCAAAGGATCCCGACGACATGATACCCGCATTCAAATTGGAGATCTGTGATTTACAAGTGAGAGAACACGAGAGAAAAATTTCACAGAATTAAAATATCGTTTTTATGGAAATTATGCATCTTATTTTTCATAGCGTATAAATGTCGGTGCAATGCCCTTTGCTGAACATGCGATTGTTGCGCGTGCTCATTTAAATATTCTATTTTCACGTTGGATGACGTCAGCCGCTGAGTGATGCAGTGGTAAAGTCGGCGACTCGCAACTGTTGAGGCGCGGGTTCGAATCCGGCCTCGGTTTCGCGCCAAAATGTTATCTCACTAGTGAGATAATTTTATGGGTTATTACATGGTCTTATCTGCCATTCGAGGCTAATATTGTGGTATAAATTATATTATTAGTTAAATTAGATTAAAAGGATATTTACAAATTAAATTTATAAATTGAATTGAAACTGCTATATAAACACAATGGATTCTTGAGAAAACAAATTATTGAAACGTTATTGATGCTTTTTTGTGGCTTTTGAAGAGATTTTATAGGGTTCACCTGTCAAAAGTCTCAAATTAATTGTATTCTGATTGCGAACCTCCAACAAGTTAAGATTTGATGTCTAAGTCGTTCTGGTTTCAATCTTTTCCCATCTGACAATGTTTTGCAGAACACCGACTCGACAAATCAACGCCACCTGGTGGCTATTGACCTGAGTGAGAAAATGACTAAGGCAGACAAGCACAACTCGTGTTCTGCCCAGGTAGCTATGACTGTTGCCATGACAATCGCTCAAACGGAAACTGGCTCAGAGGTTGTGACCTTTAAGGACAAGGATGTCACCTGCTTGGGAGTTACAGCCCAAACAACCTTCAAAGAAGGCTGTGCTCTTGTTGAGACGGTAGGTACAAATCATACAACTTTCAAAGTCGCATAGAACTTTTTCTGATGAAATTTCAGCTAAAAGCCTTGATTACTCACTGACTTTTGTTATGGGGCGTGAAATTTTTAATTCACTGATTTGTTTGGAAAATAATGTTGAATTAAGCTGTTGGTGTCATAATAAATCAAGAGGCAAAATTTATAATTAACCAAGTTTTCAAAAAGTGCCTACTCTCAGTGCAAAGATGTGTGGCTAATTTTCAAATACTGTATCTACTTTATTGTTTTTTATCCTCATTCATGACTCTGACGAAGCTGGAGGTTTCTGACGACTCATCAACATTCCTTTGAAACCAACTGTTTCTGTGGGTTAGCTCCTCATAAATGTGATCCATACACTGTAACTCTGTATTCTGTTTCACGTGATGATGGTGTGCCTTTTTGTCAGTCATTAACAGTTTATGTTAATTTCAGCTGAGCAAAAGTGGCTGCAGCCCATTGGATTGCACCCAGCCAATCACATGGGCGCTCAATAACAAGAAGCCTTTTGACATGTTCGTAGTATTCACTGCCAGTACAACTACGAGCACGCCAGCCCGAGACGTATTGCTCAAGTATCGTAGAGAAATGGGTATTTTCGCCAAGTATGTGTACCATTAGAAATATACCTGTCTGTAGGCCCGCAGCCTGTAGCCCTGAATCAAAACAGTGTCCTTTTTGGAAGTCTGGCGAGTACAAGGCCCCAATCATTGTTAGCACTGTACTACACACACATCACTGTAGTTAGCATTGTACTACACACACATCACTGTAGTTAGCATTGTACTACACACACACCAGTGTAGTTAGCATTGTACTACACACACATCACTGTAGTTAGCACTGTACTACACACACATCACTGTAGTTCAGTTTACCACAAATTGCGTGTTCCATTTGGTTGTTGCTTAATTATTGTCTTTAAAGTTGCTCGACTCGAGTTTGGGAAGTAAGGTACGTTAAACTTAAATTGAAGGGAACTTTTCATATTTTATGCATCGACTTAAATCATGATCGATAACGAGAAAAAGTTAGCATGCTCCGGGTGAATAGCAATTTTACTATGTCCCTTTTTTACTTTGAAACATTATGATTATATGTATTCGCGACATGTCATTGATAAGTGAGTAAAAAAGGTCTACACGTATTAATTCACTGTTGTTCATTTCTTTTCAGATTAATTGTTTGTACCGTCTCCCACAAGGGGTCGTGTCCTGTGGCTGACCCTGGTGATGCTGGCATGTTGGACATTAGAGGCCTGACACCAGAATGTATGCAGGCCATAAGGAACATGGCTTTAGGAGATTTGTAGTTGATGTAGAATAGGTTAGGTGTTGCAAGTATTGGTTCTCTCTAACACATTCTGAATACGGTGAAATTTAGTTTTAGCCTACACAGGGAGAGTGTACTTGTGTACTTGCCTGTCTAAACAGGGAGAGTGTACTTGTGTACTTGCCTGTCTAAACAGTAGATGGCAGTAGTGTAACTAGCATTAGTCAGAACATGGCCAAGTTTGGGGGAAAGTTTCATTTTGGAGTTGTTGTAATCTGTGTGTGTGCTTTATCATACAGATGGACTTCACCTCATTCTTATACAATCACTCATTCTGGTTGAATCTGACTAATGTAAGATTTACTGTCTTTGAACCAATGTGTTTACAGTGTTAAGGTGCCTTAAGAGCAAGATATAGTGATGTCATAAATACTGTGGCCAATCATCTGTGGTACAGTATTTTCAGCTGTGTTGCTCCACCACCAGTCAGAGTGTTCATAGTGTCCAATCCTTGCATGTTGACTGTAGATCCAGTCTGTAGGGTTTGAGACTTGCCACATGGGAGATCTACTGAAGTTGGCCGTTTGGTCACGGTATTTACCACAAATTTTGCAAGTATATTGTCAAATGGGTGCCAACGAGGCAGTGGCCAGACCTTCGGAGGACCGCTGTAAGCATTCCTTCTATTTGCCGGTAGTCAAGGGAGGTTAAGCATGCAAACGCACCTCCTTGGCTCACATGAAGCCCATATACGCTGAAGGAGCCACCCATTGGCAGATCAGGTCTTACTTAACTGGAACAATTTTGTTTCTGGGAGAGATTGGCATTTTGAAGTTGATCATGTGCTTGCTTTATATTACAGCTGTGCTTGAGTTGGGTGTGAGCTGTTACCTCATTGTTAGTTATAGTTTGTGCAATGGATTTATTGGTTAGACGTCTGGTAGTTCAGAAGTTTGATTGATCAATTATTATTTGTGTGTTTGTGATGCTGTCTTGGTATTATGTTGTTTCATAGAATCAACATAGAGATGAAATGAAGTGACTGTAATTCAGGCTCTAAATGAAAATCTGTGGCTTCTTTTTGTGTCAAATTTTAATTCAATTTTAGTCTTGTTTACAGTGTAAACTTTGCAGTTTCCGTGATGCATTTACAATATTTTACAACATTTACAACATCATTTATGAAGTTATTCTGATTTTTGTCAGATGAAGTTCAATGTTAATCTGATTTCTTTTGTCTGTTTCTGCTGTGGGCATTTTTTCATTAAAAGTTTTAAATTCATCTTGCGTAATCCTGGGGAGATAGCCATTCTCGACAAATACGCACCGGCCGTGAATCCAGGGACCATCCATTTATAGGGGCATAGGTTAACATGATTTAGATACATTATGCAGACTGCTTTGTGTGGGGGGGAGGGTAAAAGACTCATTTGGGTGACTCCATAGTGCTTGCCCCCTCCGATATAACATGAAATACAAGGTATTCACTCTGTGAGTTGTACCAAATTATTGATTCCACACTATATTCACTCTTCTGTTGTGCTGAAAACAGGTTTCCCACAGTATAGAGTTTTGTTTGAGGAAATTGTGGAAGATGTTAGGTAGTAAGGTAGGGGTTTATGTAGGGGAGGGGTGTATGTAGG
>NMRA01000843.1:94914-109158 GCA_002633005.1 Phoronis australis
GTGTGTGTAGGCGAGGGGTGTGTGTTCTGTGGAATATAGAACATCATTAGTGTGCGCCTTATTGGCCTGTGTAGGCTGCTGTAGTTATGTGGCAGCTGTTTGAGGTTACAGCTTGTGGCAATCGACGACAAATACAAATTCAAATGCTTTGTCACATCAATATTGGCAATAGTCGGGTATAACTTGCCCACATTTTGAGAACCAGTTTAATCCCCATCATTCAGTGGGTAAAACTGGTTCCCTTAATGTGAGCATGTTATGTCTGACTGCTACCTAAATAGTTATTTTCTAGTAGTGTTGTATGCACATACATATTCATGCTTGTGATACCTGTTGTATGTCCCTGTTATTGTTTGAAAGGGTACACATATTGTGGCCATGTGATTTGAACGTATTTACGATTGCAGTTCTATTGAGGATGCTTTGTCTTTTTGGTTTGTATTAGATGCAGTGTTTAGTATAGACTGAGGTTGTTCTTATCAAACTGCGCGGACAGCTCCAGTCCAGGATTTGAATTATTTTATCATATTTTCAATCTCAGTAGGGATCACACATCAAGAAAAAATAAAACCAGGTTTCAAAGATTTTTTATTAAAAATGTTCTAGCATTAGGTTACCAGCTTGTCATTGTATTTCTTTCAAACACCAGGTGGCGATGCTGTGCTTTAGGTTGAGAGGATGACTGCATTCTGTGGAATGTTGTTTGTCATGGCTTCTCATTGGTTACAGTAATGAAACCGACATCATAACATTCAGTCATTCCCATTGGTTGAAATCTGGAAAACCCCTCTCAGTTTACTGTCACGTAGTATGGCGACAAACTTTGACTTGAATAGTTGCAATTTATTGAACGGGCAGTGATCGAAGTAAACAAAATCAAGGGAACCCCAGTCCCGTGGCTAAGTACAGTGCATTGAAGGTGTGTGCAAGTAGTGGCCATATGGTCAGTGAACACCCGTCCAAGTGCACGCATTGATGCCCACACAAGGAATTCCGTGTGTCATTTCGCCATGTTTCCACAGGGTCACTTTTCAGTATAAGTGGCGTTGTGTCAGAGGGTAGAGGATGACTGCACAGAGACCTCTGTGGTTAAAGTCTGTGACTATAGTCTTAGAGTTTAGTGTAAGGACAACTGCCTGCAACAGCACCACTCTCAGTCTTAGGTATTTAATCAGTGGCAGATTTAGAGGGGGCGAATGTCTGACGGGCAAAATCCTGGCTAATATCCTGCCCTGCCCCCCCCCAACTCAAAATTCTGGATCCGCCTCTGTTAATTACCCACAATGCATGCGCACACCCAGCCTAAAATATAGGGGGGTCGAATTTTTGAGAAAGAGGACCTTTTACTAAAAAAACGGGGTTCACCGAATTCCTGCCTTTTTAATGGACTTTTGTCTCATTTTCTCTGACTTTTTATTTCTCTTAGGTTCACATTGTTGCCCACTTCGCCAAATGACGGTGCGCGCATGCAATGCTACATGTGTCAAGCAGCTGTCTTGCTTTTTAACAGGCAAATACATTAGTCATATCTCATATCCAAGTTATTGCGTAATCCATCATTGCAATGCAGGGGAACTGTGGGTTGTTGGAGACTTGTGTTGTCAAGCAGCTCCCTCTGTGGTCATAAGGCTAGGCAAAAGCAATTAGAATAGAGATTCATAGAGGAGTTAACTAACTGGCCACCCTTTTTGTTTTTTAATTTTTTTTGAGGTGTGATTCCTAGGGTGACGTTTTTTGTTTGCATCTTTTGTCTTGAGTGAGCATAATTTATTTTTGTTTTGTAGCAGAATAGTAATTTATTCAAGTTTTTAATAGCTGAGTGAAATATTCCATTATTTTTTCACCAAAACTGTTTAGGTGTAGAATGTGGTTGTATTTGTTAGGCAATGAACAAAACTTAAAGGGATTTAAATATGTAAATGTGCATTTCCCGGTGGTTTCACGTTTTTCTCAGATAATCTTTAAAATTAATATAGTTTTATTTGTTAAGTACTGAATAAAAGGTATTTGCTATTGTATCTAACGTCTGTAGATAGAAATTTCTCGGTGAATATTCATCTTCCTCAAATTAGCCAGATGGCGCCAACAAGGATTGTAATAATTTTGATGTTTTGTGGTATTGAAGCGCCAGAAAATACTTTATTTTAGCACTAGCAGTTGATTGACTTGTAGAACGGTGTAGTGACGGATCTAGGGGGGAGCTTAAGGGGTCTTCAATTCTGGTCAGGATGAACGACGAAGAAAACGCTGCTAAACCAACAGAACATCGTTATTGCTTGAGTAAACTCTTTGTCGCTAAAATAATACAACCATTTCTGGTTGATTGGTTTTGGCATCGTGAAATACTGTACTCCAGTTATATGAATAAATCAGCTTTTGTATTCGATTTTGAAGTCGACATGTTTTTTCCACAGAAAAATCCCTCGTGTTGTCGAAGGTTGTAGGCCCGATTCAGTGCAGCTTAGACGGTTTTGTTACGTCATTGCGATGTTGTGCTTATCAATTGAGTACGCAACTGACGTTAACTTGACCATTGTTCATATTCACATTAAATTGATGTATGAAGGTAGTAGTTTCATATCAGTGTGCATGTAAAAATCAAAGTTGTGACCGTGCGTCAACAAATTCACTCTCAAAACATCCCTAACACGTTTTTACTGATTAAACTGGCAGAAAGGACCACAGGATATAACTCAGATTGTTCAACGCTACGCAATGTCTTCAGTTACTAGGGCGCATTCTCCTGTGAAATTGTGACAAGACTAGCGTGACGAGACTGGCGTGACGAAACTAATGTGACGTGTCCGCCACTACAGGTGCCAAGACTGGTCGTATCGAGAGACCTTTGCTCAAAATGGCACCGTTACCCCCACCCCCCCCCAAGCTGTTAGGGAGTATGGTGGTAGTTTTATACGAGTATGCATGTGAACATTAAAGTTGTGACCGTGTGTCAAAAAATTCACTCTCAAAACGTCCCCAACCCATTTTTACTGACGTAGCGGAAACGACCACAGGGTATAACTCGGATTGTTCAACGCTAAGCAATGTCTGACTAGGGCTCATTCCTCTGTTGATATTGTGACGAGACTAGCGTGACGTGTCGGTCGTTACAGGCGCCAAGACTGGGCGTATCGAGAGACCTTAAATCAAATTGGATAGTGCACAAAATGGCACCGTTACACCCCCTCCCTCCATGCTGTTAGGGAGTATCCTTAAACTGTACGCCGCTCAGACGAATAAGGTGCTTCATCTGCAGTTTTGTCCATATTAATCCTTTTTGTGAAGTTTTCCTTACATCGGCGTGATACCACCCAGGGCCCTTTTATCCATCATCATAAGGATAATTTTGTCTGGTCACCACTGAAAACTTATAAAGCTTATTCAGCACATCCCTTGTATACAAGACAATGAAGTGAAAAGGTAATTGCTAGCATTACTGACTCAACTGTTGTGGCTGTTATGACACAAAAATTGGTTTTCTCTGGCACACTCGACTTCGAACGTACGGGTTTATTACAAAATAGCCGAAAATGGAAACTTAGGTTCATCTTCACAAAGGGCCACAATCGAAACTGTTTTCGTCATTTTTTAATACTCCAGTCTACTTTTGTTTTGTTTACTGCAGGGTTGCTATCTTTTGATTCAAGTGACGTGGAAAAAACACGGAAGAACAGATACATTTCACAATGACATACCCATAGCTGTTAGTTATGTTGTTAGTTATGTTGTTAATATGTAAACATAGATTCATGACACTGAACGTATACGATAACAGTTATATTATTTTATGAATGTTTGTGTTTCAGACATGCATTGTTTTAAAGCCTAACATCAACAGAATTTTGCTATTTTCGATGTATTGGGCTAACCAGATAGTCCAAGCAAAGCCTTAGTAAACTAAGAAAACGCCAGTTCAATCACGCAAGTGTAAGCCCATCAAATGAAGGTGAAGCTGCCTTTTTGCGCCATGTTACGTCACCGCCAGATCCCAGCTCAAACAACAAAAGGCTGATAACAGATGACTATTTGAATAGGGGTCTGAGTAGAACACTATTGTGTACGGGAGTTCTTCGCAGCTGTTTGAATTGAAAGGTAATTCTAGCAGTGACGTAGACCAAAGCAAGCCAATACCCTTAACAATTCATTATATTTGGCCCCATTGCACTAGTGGGCTCAGAGCGATGCTCTTAACATACTATAGGAACTAAATTCACAGGAGTTGCCATTGAATATAGGCTTTAAAACACTCAAATCCCTAGATCAACATGATAACATCCAACACCGCTCATTGCATAAGAAGAAGTCATTTCATTGATTATAAAAATACATTTGTAACAACTCAAGACTCAGTAAGGGCTGTTCCAGCAAAATCTGTGTGGGAGGGGGGGGGAAGGCAACTGAAATAAAAATTTATGGGTGGTTGCGTTTGATTTAAATTCAAAATGGCTGGTGGTCGTACTTCAAAAAAATAAAAATTTACAGGTCGTTGTTTCATTGGGCCATAAATGTTTGATGGTGGGTAATTTTAGTAAATTTTATAAACAATCCGCACAGAATCAAAAACTGAAACAAAAAAGCAACTTGCAAAAAGCTCCGACTTTTTCACTCCCTCCGATCTCCTCATTGGCATGTCCATAACACCATTTAACCACAGGTGCTGGAATTTCTCGATGGCTAATAACCATGTATGAGAAACATACATTTTCTTAGTAATGAATGACGTTAGTGGTGATGGAGGAACAGATAAACTCAAGCGCCTGTGCAGTCAACCACAAGAACAAAAAAAATTACGGGTGGTTGCATTTCAACCTTATAAAAAATTACGGGTGGTAGGCTGAATAAATAAATGAAAAATATGGGTGGTGGGTGCGAAAAAAGGGTGCCTTCCCCCCCTCATACAGATTTTACTGGAACAGCCCTAACGGCAACTCACTGTTTATGTTTTCAAGTTCCTTGAGATGAGTGTAACTGAACATGACATTCCATTTGTTTTGAATGGCTGTTAAAACAGATAAGTGCTCTAATTGGTGGCAGGCTGAACTCACATCAGGTATCAGATGATGTACAAGATGGCGCAGGCTCATAGCAGTGAGGAAAGCTTCATATATAGCAGCAACAACATTTTAGACACTTAGGGAGCCTTCACATATTACGTCATCCAAACTCTGCCACTATTTACCCCCCCTCCTTGTCACCATGATAGAAGTTTATTGTGTTTGAAGCCGACAGCGGGAGTTTCCCCAATGTCACCCAAGTCAACAATCCAGCGTACATCGCCTATGAGCACATCTGGGCTACAAAGCAGACCTACAAAACATAGTTTTTAACTTCATAAATATTTTAGTTGCAATAAGTAAATATTTTTAAAGAGCATTTCTTTCCATCTTACATCTGAAAATCCTGAAACAGCAGAACTGAGTTTAATAAAATAGCCTCAAAACTTTCCTTCTATTATAGCAAGTGGTTACTAGCAAGGGAGACAAAACACCAAAGACTGATATGAAGCAGTCTAATTTTGAAGGGTATGACCAACCTTGTTAAAAGTGATGTTTTGATGCTCTTTCTTTGCTTATGCCTCGAATGATCCGCTTGAGGCTAGAAATCGACTTCTCTCATGGTTTGAAAAGATTTGAGATGCACTTGTGTAGCTGATCAAGTAACCTAGTTTAGTTTGTGTTTTCAAGTAAGATGTCACTTAAAATCTTCAATAAATATAATCTTCAATAAATATAATACCTTCTGTCAAAAACTATTGTTGACTTACTCCACTAACCATGGTCTTCCAATGAAGCACCCTAGGCAGCTTAGGGCAGCACAATAAAAATAAAGATTTCTTTAAGAAACTTCTTGTAAATGAGTTGCCAAGTAAAAGCAAGCGTGGATGCTATTTCTAATTTCATTTATCAAAAGGCACCTATGGCTGTTTCTTTGTGATGGGCACTTTATACTTCATTCTAAAACTGCTTTCAATTCGTTCCTTACTGACATTGGAAATGATCTCTGTGCTTGAGAAGAACTGACATCTATGATCACTACGAGACACTATGGTCAGTTAAAGTCAAGTCATTCCCACTCTCTGATTGGACCAAGGAACAAGTTGACACACATTTAGAGGTAGCCTAAATCAGAAGTTAAACTTTGTTTACAGCAGGCAGGTTTATAACAGGTATAACATTATTACTATTACTACTATTATAATATTTTTTCTAATATGATCATTATAATTGTTATTATTATCAGGTAAGCAGCAAACCTTTAGTCAAGTCAACAAATACTTCATTACATGCATATGCCAACACGAAACATAATCTTGGGAAGGGAAAGTAAGAATTATGATTATGCAGGAGAAAGCCACACCCATTGGCAAAAATGGCTGAGTACAAAAATGAACTAATCAGTAAGTTTCAGTACCAGTCGTACAGGAAGTGTCTAATTATACTTCTTGTAGAATGCAACAAAATCTTTCCAGGATGCAGTTTGAAAAGTGGAGTCCCACAAAAACTTATTTACTTTTCTCAATACATCTCATTGGAGATACATCAACTTAATAACTATGTGATCATTATTAAGCATCCCTTACAAGAATCATTTGGCAGACAACAAAGACAACCTCTGGATGGAGCATTATTACAGTCTCCCTGAGCTTAAAACACACTACTAAGGTATTACAGTCTGCTTGAGCTTATAACACACTATTAACGTATTACAGTCTGCTTGAACTTATAACACAATATTAAAGTAATAAAGTACTACAGTCTGCTTGAGCTTATAACATACTATTGAAGTATTACAGTTTGCTTGAGCTTAAAACACAATATTAAAGTATTAAAGTGTTACAGTCTGCTTGAGCTTATAACACACTACTGAAGTATTACAAAGCCATGTTGAATTGTATATAACATGGAACAACTGGTGTGTGTTTTCTGCTTTTGTGTACATTTTGACCTTGTTTGAAGCTTTTAACCCTGCAAGCATATCCTACATTCAGGTTGAAATAATGACATATTACATCTACCTCACCTTCAATCATAAACAAATGATGTAGAAGTGCATGGTGGTTGAGAAGCTGATAAGTGCAAAGAGTTGAATCCAACTGTGAACAATTAACGTCAACTAGAACTAAGAGCAACCTGCAATAAATAAATGAAACAAATAAGTTAAACATAAACAGAGAGTTTTGTTCAAGGGATAGTGAGCCCTACATCGGCAAGTCAAAATTTTCAACTTCAAAGTAAGATAAAATGAAGACTGAAGTCGTAAAGAAGAAGTGTTAACTCGTATCACAATTCAGTGCTTTGAGACTTGTCTCAATACACTGAATCAAAACAATCGAGTCCATCACTGAATGAAATTCTTGATCCAAAACAATAAACACACAACCAATATACACTCTGCCAATTTAGGGTTCTATATGCCTAAGATGAAGATTAATTTTGAACATATCTAAGGTATCTATATGTATAACTGCCTACATCTGTCTACTTATCCACATCTACATTTTCAACAAATTCAACAGCCATGTGCTGTTATACCTGGCTTAAGACTCCTCTCTGATTTTGAGCTCAGTTTATTCAACTTAAAGGGATAATAAAAATCTAAAGTGTGTTAATCCAGATAATTACANGAATCCAACTGTGAACAATTAACGTCAACTAGAACTAAGAGCAACCTGCAATAAATAAATGAAACAAAACTAAGTTAAACATAAACAAAGAGTTTTGTTCAAGGGATAGTGAGCCCTACATCGGCAAGTCAAAAATTGTCAACTTCAAAGTAAGATAAAATGAAGACTGAAGTCGTAAAGAAGAAGTGTTAACTCGTATCACAATTCAGGGTTTTGAGACCTGTCACAAAACACTGAATCAAAACAATCAGGGCTTGGAATGATCAATGACAAAAAACGCAGAAACTTTGAAACTTTTACTCATGCCCGATAAACAGTCTTGAAATGGTCAATCTTTCCCCGACAACAATCGGGAGGACTAAAAACAAAAAAAAAACGTTACCATCATCAGTAGCATGCGTCTGCGTCCTTTTAGCTCGCCCGTCCACTCCCAACCCACACATTTTTGGCTGCAGAGCGGTAGTATTTAGTATTTGCCGCCGCGCTTAACAATAACATGAGACGCCATTGAAAATCATACCACGCTGTCCCAGATGCCCCGGCAATGTTGACAATTTACGTTCCTCCGAAACATAAGGAGCAACTTCCGCTTTTCAAGGTGAACGTCGTCTGCAACGCCGCGGTAAGAAAGGAGTTTGCCATGGAAATTTTATATCAAATCCGATTTTTTTACGCGGAAATATTATAAAAAAAGCGGAAAGCACATTTGAAAAAACTGCCTACATCTGTCTACTTATCCACATCTACATTTTCAACAAATTCAACAGCCATGTGCTGTTATACCTGGCTTAAGACTCATCTCTGATTTTGAGCTCAGTTTATTCAACTTAAAGGGATAATAAAAATCTAAAGTGTGTTAATCCAGATAATTACAGTAACAATATTCTTTCAGGTCAATAAAAGTACATATCAAAGACATTACATTATTAACGATGTAGGTTTTGAGCCAAATAAATAGTAAAAACTCAACACAATTATTGTTAACATTCTGTATTACAGTTAGATTCAGACTGGCTATTAAGGAGAGTCTTGCCATAGTTTTTTAAATGTTAGAGCTTTGTTGAATGGAAACCTGGGGTCGGTTGAGCTCACCCTTTGGGAGTAGTTTTGACCACTGTAGGTGATTGGTTTACAAGTGAGTTTTGGTTCAGTTGATTTTGTTACTTTTGACCTGTTGTTGTGGTTTGATGTACTCCTTGAGGATGACAAATTGAATTTCATGGAAACATTGGACTCATGCATATAATGCAAATATAAGAGTGTTAACAACAATAAATGCTGGGTTTCTACACTAAATTAAACAGATATAATTTTTTGATAATTACAGTAAGTATAGAGATGAACCTCATGAAGGAAATTCATATATATTATAACAACTTCTTCAACCACAGAGGAAGCAATTGTCACCATTTTCAATGATGCCCTGTTACCTCAGCTAAGAGCTTTATTCCAGCACCATTGTATGGTGGCTCAGCAGATAGGGGTGTTCCACTGGGCACCTCCGCGGCATAGCTGTGCTCTATCAGCTGAAAAAGTAACATTTGCACTGTAACTGAAATACAACATGCAGGACCAAAACTATATTCACAATTTTATAACACAATGTTTCACAAAAGTGTTTTGCCCTCTTAAGATATCATCTCTTTGTCAATTTGTGGCATCAATAACATTGTANCCTCGGAGTACCTGTTGAAAGCCTATCATAGTACCCATTGAAGGCCCTCTGGACTACCTGTTAAAGGCCCTTCCGAGTACCAGTTGAAGGCCCTTCAGAGTACCCGTTGAAGGCCCTTCAGAGTACCTGTTGAACGTCCTTCAGAGCACTCGTTGAAGGACTTTCGGAGTAAAGTACTAGACCCATAATAGGAGGCTAGTGGACTAATTGAATATCAAAATCCACATTCACACAAACCATCCTGGAAGTTGCTGTCTCTTGCACAGATACACTAGTAGGCTTGCATGCTCTCAGAGCTGTAAGCTTCCTCCCCCTGGGAAGGCTCTTGGTTAGAAAAAGGCGTGGCACTGCATCAGGGCGTAGCTTTGAGTGGTGCGGATCCATAAATGCATTGTCCTCGAAATGTACACTACACATCCGACAATTGATGTTTAAGTAAACAGCATTTCTGCTTATCAGGTCCTCACGTTTGCTGTTTATAACCCATCTCTTGCATCTGAATGTATAAAGAAAGAAATGAAAGAGAGTACAGTTTATATCCAACAATAGAAGCATCAATGCGCTTAGGATTAGCAAAATAAGGATCAACTAATCAGTAGACCCAATCATAAAAACCACGTACAAAATTTTGCTAGTGATCGAATAAAACCCTGAACTTAAAGGTAAAACAAGTTCAAATAACTTTTCCAATATCACTGGTTGATTGGCAACAGATCCACACCAAAAAGTCTTTGCTCCAATCCTAGATCTCACCTATCTTTATCAGTGGGGAAGCGGAAGAAGTGTAAGTCACGATTTTTCAACTGACTGTTGCTGCAGCCATAAGCAGCGCAAAAAGCTCCGTTACTTTTTTTACGGACTGGGGCCGCCATATCTTGTCCTGTGAATCTCTGAAGATATGTGACGCAAAACTATCTGCAGAAGTATTATCTAAGAGAATCTATATAAAGTACATGATCAGATAAAATGTCACTGATCGCGAATATCCACCATGTTTGTTTTCGTAGTAGCACACGCCCGCTAGGTAACGCTACGGTCCATAAACAATGTCCGTCACTGGCAGGTGGCGCTGTGTCAGATGTTCGCCCAATGGGATTTCACCAGAATTTCCAGGCGTCAGTGGACGGGAAACGAAACTGTTTTTTCACGGCAGTTGATGGCAGAATTTAGCGCATAGCCTGTAAGTGGGTGTGACTGTCATGCTAACGTATAAATTGAAGAGACTCGATACGGGGCTCTCTTCGTCTTGGCGTAGGGGTTTGTGCGGTCTGTGACCCGGTTGACAAGGTCTGGCCTCTCCGTCTCAGTCGCCAAATGACACTCAGTCAGTCAGTGTCGCCTGTCGGACCATGCGCGAACCCAGCCTGTAATAATATGGGGGGGTCGAATTTCCGACGATGTGGACCTTTTACTAACCAAAAAGCGGGAGGACTAAAAAAATCAGGTTATCCACGTCCAGAGCTTTGAATTGTGCCGGCATATNAAACTCTGCCCTGCTCCCCCCCCCCCAACTCAAAATCCTGGATTCGCCTCTTCTGACATGATAAGCGATGCCAGTCTCGCTTGGTCCTTCCCACGTTGTCGGTACGTGGGACCCCGCCGGGGTAGTGGATCGTTGTTGATGCTGCCGAATTCTTGTGCCGGTCGACCATTGCGCGGCGGCTTTCCGATGTCGGGCCAAGAGAGTCCAAGTCTAAGTGACGCCTTTTATATAGTCTTCATGTGCGCACACAGCCTTTAATATGGCCCGGGGGACTCGAATTTCTGGCGATGTGGACCTTTTGCTGACAAAAAAGCGGTAGGACATGGGCGGCGCAGCACTGAGTGAAAAAAGTGTGGGGGCTTTATATATAGCCCCCCCTGTGTCGCACCATCTATACACCATGTGCGGCGTAGCACTGAAAAAAGTGGGGGTTGTAATAGTATTGTGATTTGTACTGGAACTACACTTACCTTATATGGCACAATTAGTTAGAATGGTTTATTATGTAAGTCTTGCCAAACAGTTCTATGAAATGTGACTCATATGCACGTGGTCTTGTGTATTGCAAAAACATGTTGTTGATAGGCGGAAGCTCACAATTCACAGCTCTGGACGTGATACCCCGTTTTTTTAGTCCTTCGGCTTTTTTGTATGTAAAAGGTCCACATCCTCGGAAATACGAGCCCCCATATTAAGGGCTGGGTGCGCGCATGTAGCCCCCTGCAGCCCTGGTGTGCCGCCCATGCATGACTAAAATAAGACGGGGCGGCCACCTCCAGAACTGTGACCTATGCGTCTGCGCCTTTTTAGTGGACTTTTGTCTCGTTTTGTCGGATTTTTTGTTTCTCTGAGGCGGACCCGTTTTTGCCCACATCGCGCTCATGACCTTAGGCTTACAAAGTCACTATGGTAATGGTATTCGAATCGAACTTAGCCGTAGGAATCAAGTTCATTCCATAAAGCATCAGAGCAATCGTGGTTACCGAAACATAGTCACGTGGCCCATGTACGTGATGCCCTAATGAAACTTCAGGTGGCGCGAGAACCGCAGTCTCCAGTGCCCGATTTCGCATTGGGCCAAAGTTAACTAACGTACGCTCCCCGCAGACAAAGTGTGTTATACTGTGTATGCAGTTAACTCCGTCCATGCTACTGGCTTGTTTATATTCGGGAGATATCCCACTTTCCTTGCCGTCGCGTCAGTCGGGTAAACCCGTTTTGTTAAAATGTGTTCTTTTATGCGGTACTCAGTTTAGACCTGATTTTTGTGTGAAGATTAGTCTACGCGTCGGCTTGAGACTTCACAAAATACCCGGCGAAGTGTTTCCTATTAGTCCATATGTCGGGCTNTATTTCAAATTTTATGAAAATCTGTTGAGGACCTTTGAAGATACTGAGTTAAACATAAAAAATAAATTGCCACTAGGGGGCACAGTAGTAATCAGATCTGTTCGAAAGTTGTTGTCATCTGTAGTCAACAACATATAAATACACTTGCTAAATTAAGTAAAGATCCTGAGAACGGTTTAGGAGATACAGCCATAGGCACAACAAAAACAAAACTGCCAATAGGAGGCGCCACAGAAGTCGAAATCGTCGGAAAATCATCGTCAACCGTCCTCTTCATAGTAAGCACATACATGCCAATTTTCACAATCATCCTTTGAACGGTTTGGTTGACAGAGGGGTGGACGCAAAAAAAAAGATTCGAAAACAGTAAAAATGGGCACTAGGTGGCGCAAACTAACGTCGTATCCATCCAAAAACGGTAGGATAGTGTCATATCAATAATACGTGCCTACATACCAAATTTCATGAAAATCCGTTCAGAACTTTAAGATACAAAGGTAAGCGTAAAAAACTAAAATTGCCATTATGGGGCACACCGGTAGTCGGATCCGTCCAAAAGTTCACTCATGCCCTCCCATTCATGAATGGAACATATGTGCCAAATTTCATGAACGTATGTCAAAGAGTTTTGGAGATAGAGCAGCGGACGCCGCCCAGACGGACGGAGATGACGGCAAAATGCGTCCACATATAAATCAGACCTGTGTACCACCAAAACCCCATTGGAGTACTCTGAACACTAGATTTGCAGATTTCGAGTACAGATAAAATTTACCCTAAAATATGGGGGGGTTAATTTTCACAGTGGACCTTTCACTAACTAAAAAAAGAAAAAAACGAGTTTGTTCAATGTTCAGAGCTTTCGCCGATCCATGCCAGTATTGTAGAACAACTATTCAATTTTGAAAACTTCGCAAATATCATAGCCTTAATATCATTGTTGGTAACGAGATTTTCTCCGAGGTTTCGCAAGCACTGTGGACAAAAGAGCAACAGGTGGTTAAACTCTACTCGATTAATGCCCAAAATTACATGGGTTCTCCGTAGTCTTTCATGCTTTTCATGCAAAGGGCCATTTCACGATGCGATATTTGTGAGTGCACGGTAACGGAGTACACACAGTTTGAGCCAATGATGCGATACAAAAAGTTTTTACCATTAGGTCTGCAGCAGTGACGTGCATTCTCCGTAAGCCCTGAATTCTACCAATAGCCCACGTCTCCCTTACCCCGTCATGTCAAAGGTTTTATATAAAAGTATAAAACAAGGATTATTATTTCCGAGATACCAGATCATGTGATGCGCCGACTGGATCTAGACGCGAGAACTTCGCGACCATGCAAGATTACGCAATCGCTGTTTCCCTGTGTGCCGCTAGGTGCTCAGCAGCCAGCTGGCTAGTCACGTAGGGGACCAGCGAGGATAACGCATTACAAGCAAAAGTCCGTTACCATACTAGATTCCTTCGTGAGATTCTTGCGTCTAAGATTATCGCATGCAGTTGGTATACTTCTCTTAAAATAAACAGAAAAGGAGACTGCGTGTAATAAAAATAAATATGTATTCGTATCACATGGTGCATTTGACGATTNGAGGATAACGCATTACAAGCAAAAGTCCGTTACCATACTAGATTCCTTCGTGAGATTCTTGCGTCTAAGATTATCGCGTGCAGTTGGTATACTTCTCTTAAACAGTACACACCATGGATTTTTGCACATTTTGAATTACCGGTGGCCACAGACTAAATGTATGACGTAAAATTTAGCTAAACCCAAGTTTATTTTGTGTAATTAGCTCAAAATTTTGATTTTTCTTTCAATTTTGCCAATTTTCACATTTCCCGCCATGTGACGTCATGGGTTGAACACAAGAGATCAGTGACTAGCATTGAACAATGGCGGAGACCAGGGAATTTGAAAGTGACGACGATTATGAGGAAGAATTGAACGAATACTATGAAGAAACGTATGAGAATGGTGGCCAGGATGAGGAAATGGGGTTGCACGAAAGCGAGAACAAGTTTAATGTGCTACCGGCTGCGTACTTTTCTACTTTGAGCCTTATGAACTGGATCCTCCCGCGAGAGAAGCGGCCTCGGGCTCGGCGAGT
>NMRA01000843.1:109254-121610 GCA_002633005.1 Phoronis australis
AGTCGAAACGCGAGTTCTCAAAGTGGGCAGAACACAGAGTGGCCCCGGACCGAATCGCTTGGTCCACGATGACGTCTCACACTCTCGTTCGGAGCACGAAGCGATGCCACTTCTGCGCAACTTTGGTATCCTTCGGAACACCGAGACGTTCTCCGCCTGGCTACTGTTGCTGCAGCCTCCGGAAACACATCTTGATCCCTCTACGAACCTTCTCGACGCTAAATGTATTTTGCTTTCTCTTCACTCAATACACTTTGTCTCTGATACGAACGACTTGGGTTCAACCCATGACGTTGTACATAATAATTTTTTTTTTTTAATTTTTGCGTGTTTCTTTATGAGCTGTGCTCTAAAGGCACTGAAATCTTGTAAGATATAATAATAAAATTTATTTTGAGGTACAAGAGTCATGTTGTGTACACTTTAAAAGTTTAGTTGAGGGCTTTTAAATTTTGTGCCGCTATGAAACGACAATCAACTGGTTGCTAATCGGTACTAAAATATTTTAAGAAGATGCCGAGATCATAAAGCACGGGACCAAATCCTCCTGCTGAAAGTGATTCATTTGCTGAAACTAATATTCCTGAAACGGATCCGTCCACGTCTGCAGATGATCCAGACAATGACTTTTCACAGTGGCCAAGCGTGTGGAATTACGATCAGTGGATGGAATTCAAGAAAAAAGTATCCCTGGTTGGAACACAAGGATGGAAAGTTGGGTTGCGTTTCTTGCTATAATCTACTAGACCTAGGTTTGATGAAAGGAAGTTGCGTATCAATATCTTCGGAGTGAACTCAGTTTCTGATAGAAGCAGCTGGAGATTCCCAACTGGCTAAACTTAAGTCGCTCACCGCTAGTAAAATCAGTCGTCATATGAGCTCTAAAGCCCACAACATTGCTCAAAGTATTGACGAAACGAAAAGTAAAAGGGCAATTGAAAATACATTAGTTAAAGTTGCAGCTCATGAGCAGAACGCAACGGAAAACGTCTTCAGA
Organism: Phoronis australis; assembly: GCA_002633005.1. NCBI lineage: Eukaryota > Metazoa > Phoronida > Phoronidae > Phoronis > Phoronis australis. The sequence goes on from NMRA01000843.1 coordinate 110,252, forward strand.
ACAGCATATTCACTTGTTTAAATGAATCATCTGTTCACCGATCACGAGCATATCATAAACCTTCAAAAACTGAATGGTTTGAATTTGGGTGTTACGCTCCATTCTCATTTCAGTGCAACGTCCAAAAACAAGCACATAAGCAAGCAAATGCGCGAAAAAAAACGTCAGTACAGTTATGGCAGAAAATAGCTAGATAACTGTTAGTGGATGAAGCGACAACGGTAAGCAAATCAAGCGCATTGATCATTTACATAAGAGCATCTATTGGTGGTAGCGATCCACTTTTTATAATGCTTGACCTTGTCCAGCTTGAACAACAAACTGCCGAATCCATTGAAGCGTCCCTCCTTAACAGTCTACAGCACTGTGGTGGAATATTTACAAGAAACAGACTTTATAGCTCTTTCAGGAGATCTAACAACACTATAATCTACAACAGATACAAGGAGCAGTCACGTCTGGTTGAAACTTTAGTAAATCAAGCCAAAGCTGATCACCGCCACAAGCTTTTTCAAAAAATTAACAGAGCAAGCAAGAACTCCAAAGAATACTGGAACATCATCAATAAAATACGCGGCAGTCCAACAAACCTCTTATCCTGTCATCAACCATAATGGTAACCTAACCTCAAGTAGTATAGTGACAAGTGTGATTTGTTTCTCAAATTTTTCACGAACAAAAGCCACATTACACCAACTGAAGTAGGTAACTTCCCCTTTCTTCGTGAACGTTGTCTCAATCAACTGTGTGACATCCCGGCTAATCAAACTGATCTCCGGAAATATCTCAATGAAATTGACCCTAATAAGAACGATGGCACAGCTTTAGTAACCAGCAAGATGATCAAAATGATTGCCAACAAATTTACCTTGCCCCTGACCAATCTGTTTAACAAACTTCTTCAGCTAGGTATATATCCGTCTTCTTGGAAACATGGATTTATGGTCCCTATAAACAAAAAGGCTCCAAAACTGAAATTTCAAATTATCGCCCAATAACTTTACTTAACACCCTGTCCAAAATCTTCGAGAAGATCATTGCTCAAAGTATTCTTACATTTCTCAAACAAAACAACTTGATCTACCATCGTCAATTTGGTTTTTTTGCGTGGGAACAGCACCGTGGCACAACTTGTTGAAATAGTACATGAGATTCATTTACATTTTGAGAAGGGCGAGAGTGTCAGGTCTATTTTTCTAGATATAGCTTCTGCTTTCGACTGTGTCCCTCACGACCTACTTCACAAACTTCGATCCTATGGCATGAGTGGTAATCTTTTAAACATGATCACCTCATATCTCTCCGAAAGAACATACAGTGTCCGTGTCGACGGCGTGCTTTCAACTTTATCCCCTCCTGGATTTGTAAACGCATGCGTACCTCAGGGTAGCGTATTGGGCCCTCTTCTCTTCTTGGTTTATATTAATGACCTTCCTGATAACCTGTCATGTAGCACATACCTTTATGCAGATGACACGGCGATTTTTTACCCCTTCGTAGGGAGCAGCTCTGAATGTTCTTTACAGCTTCAACACGACTTAAATAAACTCAGCTATTGGTCACAAGAATGGAGAATGAATTTTAAACCAGAAAAAAGTGTTGACCTCACCTTCTCCAAATCTATTAATGCTCTCTTCCTTGTTGACCCGTCTTATGATCTTAAACTTAATGATGAAATCATTCCTAGAAAACAGTCGCACAGACATCTGGGTATACTGTTAGATGAAAAACTCTCATTCACCCCTCACGTTCGGGAGCTCGTACAAAAAACTCAGGAACTCATTAACCCACTTAAGCTTGTCTCTCGTCATCTGAATTCTACACATTTAGAAGTTTTGTTCAAATCCTTTATACTTCCACACATTGATTATTGTGATATCATATATCAGTCCGCCAATACGGGTACACCCCCACATTTGGAGAAGTTACAATATCAAGCTGCCTTACTCATAACCGGAGCTTACAGGGGATCCAATAGTGTTAAGGTTTTGAATAGTCCCAAGTGGCCCAAACTGTCTACTCGACGCAATCTTCACATAACCACATTTACTTTCAAGGTAATAAACAATTTCAACAACGTTTCTGTCAAAAAAATATTTGATCTATACACTAGACAAGGCCATCGTAGTGATTTGAGATCCTCCACCCCATATACAATTCCTCCGTCGTTCAGTCAGGCATTCAGAAGGTCTACAGTCATGATGTGCATCAACAATTGGAAATCTCTTCCAGTCTCTGTTAAGGAAAGCAACTCTTTTACGAGTATAAAAATAATTTTAGAACTGTTTTTCATAATTTTGATAACTCAACATCCTTGACTCAATTCTCCCTTCCCCGCGATAGCAAAATAGCATTGTACAGATCCAGATGTGGCCTTTTCCTAAACTCTGACAAGTTCAGGCACAACTTTAGTAATGTCTCTTCAAACTGTAAATGTGGTGACCATCAATCTTATCCTCATATTTTCTTCAAATGTCCCCTCATCGAATACCTGAGAGACTCACTCTTTCGTGCCCTCAATGAAAACCAATCAATTGTTAACGCTCTCAAGCCTTGTAATAATATCCCTACTAGAGTTTCATTATTACTGAATGGTAGTCCTAACCATGACCTCGTTCTCAACGAATTCCTCCTAAGCAACGTTTGTAAATTTTTATGTACCGTTTATCAATATTGTTGCATCTGATTTCCATACATGAACCTGTACATATTTTTGTTTTTATACATTTGTAATAGCATATCTAAGTATTGGAATACTTATATTAGATACTACTTAATTGTATATACCTCTATGTATATTAGTTTCATTTATGAATTGTTTACAACCCAGATATAATGCTTCGCGGTTTCTGGGTTTGCTATTATTTCTTTGTATGTTCTGTGTATTCTTCAATAAATATATATCACTTTAAAAAAATATTTACAAGAGCATCTCGTTGCATTTGCAAGTGACGGCGCCAGTGTCTTGACAGGATAACGTTCTGGAGTTGCAACAAGATTACGCGAAGCTTCCCTAGACTTTTGACATGGCACTGCTTAAACCACAGACTTGAGTTGGCAATTGGGGATGCCGTGGCAGAGGTGACTGGGTGTCATCATTTCAGAGTATTTATGGATAAACTCTATTCACTTTACAGCAGATGACCCAAAAACCAAGCCGAGCTGAAAGTTTGTGCATTATACATTAACGCGTGTAAGTGCGCATTGTACATACTATTTGTTCAGCTCATTAAAATATCAGTGCTTGCGTAACATCGTGTTCGTGTAATTAGTCTTGGAAGAGTACGTAGTAACATAATCTCACCTAGTAATGAATTTTTTTATTAATATTTCAAGATAAAGTAACATTTATTGCATCACACCATAGGTGGATAAAGGGAGATCGAAGTGCCCCGAGGACACACCCCACGGGCGACTAAAAATCGCCACCAAATATCATTTCTATGCGTTACTTTTGCGTGTGGTTAGATCCCCTTTCCCCGACATCCTAGATCAGTTACTACATACTCTAAATACCCACTCGTGAGTCAAAAATAGGCCTACATTTTGTGAGTCAGGCAGTGCTGTAGTGGGGCCTAGGTGCATGTAGGCGCAGCCAACCGTCTTTTGGCATTTGAACGTAGCGCCTACGCACTGTAAGTTACGTTCAGTGCTCAAGGTTATGCGGTGGGCTCTGGGCGCCTACTTACCTCTAATTTTACCACTACAGCACTGCTCAGTAATCGCATGCCCTGTACTTCACTGAACTATAGCACCATTCTTTTGATAACTGACTCTTATGTTCAAGTTGAACGCAATTTTCACTGCATAAAACATGTGCCTTGTGCACAAATATCTCAATAACTGCGCTGGACCACCGGCTGAGAACTGGCTGCGTTTCTTTGGTGCCGAAACTCGAAACTCCTTGTTTTCTGATTGAGAGTAAACTTCTGCTCCTTGTAAAACAAACCTTGATATTCTTGGAACAAAGAAATTCACCATTACTTGCAGTTAAAACCATTTCAAGTACTGTTCAAGTTGAATGCAATTTTCACTGCATAAAACATGTGCCTTGTGCACAAATATCTCTATAACTGCGCTGGACCACCGGCTGAGAACTGGCTGCGTTTCTTTGGTGCCGAAACTCGAAACTCCTTGTTTTCTGATTGAGAGTAAACTTCTGCTCCTTGTAAAACAAACCTTGATATTCTTGGAACAAAGAAATGCACCATTACTTGCAGTTAAAACCATTTCAAGTCATTCATATAATTAGGAATTTCTGCGACACCTGTAAATTGTGATCTGTTGTAACTAATATCCTTCAATTTGGTATTATCATCTAAAGTGTATTAGATGTATGATAACCACCATCTACAGTGTATTAGATGTACATAACTACTATGTACAATGTATTAGATGAAAACTACCATCTACATAGTATTAGATGTGTGATAACTAACATCTACAGTGTATTAGATGTATGAAAACTACCTTCCACAGTGTATTACATGTATGATTACCACCATCTACATTGTATTAGATGTGTGATAACTACCGTCTATAGTGTTAGATGTATGATAACTATCGTCTACAGTGTACATTGTAATAAGTGTATTGTTTCAGAGTTGGTTATGGCGGAGGAAAATGCTGTCAAACGTCTACAAGAGAAAGGCATAGAATGTCTCTTTACCAACACATATCTGCAAAACAGGGGTTCTTTCAGGGAGAATCGGGAGCGATTTGGAAGGGAATTTCAGGAAGAGGATTTTGCTCGCCGATATCCGTTGATGAACCTGCTCGGCTATTTGAGTTTCAAAGTCAACGACGAAGCGGCGGAAGCCGAGAATATGTTCAAAGAAATCCTTCATGAGAAACCTGACAATTTAATTGCTTTGCTCAATCTGAAGTTCATTTACGATCACTTAGGTTTGTCTACTGAAGCTCAGAATTACGAGCAACGACTTGCTGATCTTCTCAAAGGCTCTTGTTCGTTTGTCCTTGAGGCACGTGCTAAATATGAGCTGGCTGAGATATTGACAGCTGTTGATGCTCATAAGCAAGCAGGCGGTGAGATCAAAGTAAAACGATTCTTCGAAGATTCACTTTGTTGTAAAGGTGTTGATGCCCTTGAAAAACTGGAATGGGAATTTGGTTACGCTTTCTTCTATTTCATGGTGGACAGTTTGAAAGGAGAGAATTGTACAGACTACTTTGTCAAGTCTATGAAGCATTTCTACAACATTTTAAGTACAATCCCGCCAAAACCTCAAAAATCCGACGAGCAGACGTCTCGGATGCTCAAAAGAATGAAAGATATGGTCCCCAAAGCGTGGTGTTTCATGAGCACTCTAATGTCGCGATGGAACAGAGCTGAAGATTATGGCTGTTTGTGTAAAATAATGGAATTACAGTGCTTGGTCTGTCATTACGAATTCACTTGGAGGGACTGTCTCAGGGAGGCCGAGACGACGTGCTCTGCCCGGAATAAACATGTGGTTTTCAGACGCATTGGTGTTGTGCTTTTAAGACTGAAGGAGATGGAAGAAGCCAAGAAGTACTTAGAAGAGGCATTAGAATTGAAGAAAGAAGGTTATGGCTTCAGCTTGATGGGAAGATGGAATCTCCAAATGTACATGGACGGTGAAGGAGAAGTCTATCTCGACAATGCCGTGAGATACTTCGAAATGGCAAAGGAGAATGGCTGCGACTTATGGCACTGTTATCGAGATCTTGCCAAGTGCATGTTCTATAAAAACGATAAAATTAATGCCCTTTCACTCTGTGAGAAGGCCAAAACTTGTGGTGGAAAATATGACAGAGGATTGTTGTATCTGCAGGCAGACGTTTATGACAAGTTTGAGGAGCCAGAGAAGGCGACAGAAATGAGACAGCAGGGTGACATGGCCAAACGTAGTGACTTCGGCTGGGTTTACTGTCATGAGGATTCGTCTGCAATAGGGCATATAACCAAACGTTTGGAGAATCTCAAAGATTGTCAATTTTCTGTTCAATTTTTTGATAGAGTCATTACCAGTGGAGAACAATTTGTGGAACCCCTGTCGAAATTGAGTGAGACTTGTACGCAGATACTCGTTTATTGCAGTGACACCTTTTGCAGAAGCAGTCGTGTGGCCAAGGACTCTCTTGCATCTATGGTGGAGTGCAGAAAGAGTCAAGGAAAGTTAAACACTATTATACGTGTTGTGGATCAAGGCGCGCATCCAGATGACCGGTCACCATTTCTATTGGAGATCAATGAGACCCTAGTGTATGATGAAGATACATTTTATGACAATCTCAAAAAGTTAGCTGAATACGATCAATCCTAGGCCGCTTTCAGTTACGCAAGCTTATGGTGTGTGAAAACTACAAGTGGTCTTACTTGTAAAGCAAGGCAGTATCTTGTATAAAGGGAGACACTCGGATTTAGTACCAAAAACTTATTTTTAGGTTTGTTATTTGAAGGGATGGATGGGCATTGACTGTTGTATTTTTTATGATTTTATTACAAATCGCCAAATCTCGTCTTTGGATTCGATTCATTCGCTGGAGTCGAGGCCGCTTGCAAATCGTCGGTCTGCAACTGTTGAGCTAGTAAGTCCACTTTATCGCCGATTGTGCCACTTTAAATCTCCGTGGTTTTGCCAAACTTGAAAGAAACCGGCCTTGTAGAACCTATCGCTCTTCGAATTTTGTTATCGTGGCGGGAAATAACAATTATAAGGTAATTGTGGGTGTGTTTTGGGATTGATAGAAGTTGTTTCAAATACCTGTTCTGTTTTGTATGGACAAGTGTAATTTCCTTTCGGTCGAACTTCATTCTCTTTGTCTGATCAACACGGAACATTGTGTTGTATTTTGTGTTGTATGTTTGAAATGTGCTTCGCGTGCCATGACTACCGGTGTGCCCCCTAGTGTCAATTTTAATTTTTTACGCTTATCTGTATATTTGAAGTTCCTCGACGGATTTTCATAAAATTTGGCAGTTAGGCATCTACTAGTGAGATGATGCCATCCTCTCGTTTTCGGACTGATTCGAGGTACATTGAGCCACCTAGTAGCCATTTTTACTGTTTTTGAGTTTGTTTTCGGCGTCCGCCATTCTATCAACCAAACTGCTCTAGGGATGATTTAGAAAATTGGTATATGTGTTCTCACTGTGAAGAGGGCGGCTGACGATGATTTTCCGATGAGTTTGATCGGATAAGTGTGGTATAGGTATTTGTAACCCAAACCGTCTCAGTTAAGAAGAATTCAGCCTGGTCTTCCAAACTACGGTGTAATCACCGCTTAAGCTTAAACGCCTTTAGTTAAGATATGACCCCCCTGAACCCTAAACTTCAACGACCAATGATATTCCCCCCCCCCTGAACCTTAAACTTCAACGGACGACGCTATGGCCCCCTTGGATCCTGAAATTCAACGACCAATGATATGCACCTCTCAGTGGACCCTAAACTTCTACGACCAATACCAGTTGAGGACAATGTCTAAACTTTGAACTTTGTTTTGACAACTTAAAATATTGAGCTAGTCACGTCAATAGAAAAATACCACATTTTGAAAATTGCATGAGTTTATTTGCATTTTTTATAATTTCACAGAATTTGAAGTTCAGAGCCATTTAATTGTGGTGTCCGTTTTGTTAGTGCACCACTCAAATTATCTGTTGTCTTTTACTCATTTACGTAAAATTTTGATCATGTTGCGAACGAGCTGAAACCAAATTGATTTGCATATAAATTCTGATACAAATTAAGCTCGCCACGTATGCGGTAGACGTGTTGGGACGAGTAGCTGTTCGTTTTGTGCTGCTGGGTAGGGTTCAGTAGCTGTCAAAAAAATCTAGCCAAAATCACGTGTTCTCTTGTAAAGTGCACGGCAACATCTCACGTAATCTCGACATGTCTTGCTTTTCTACGGAAGACTCAACGTTTCTAAACTCTACCCTGGTGTCGCATTTCGGCTTGCTTTATCATTTGTACTTGTAAGAGAAGGTTTGATAAAGAGGCTCCCGTTCTGCACTAGGGGCGAAGTGTGCAGTGCTGAATTGTTTTAAGTTAAGTCTGTTGATTTGAACTGTTGAGACGTCCTGATGCCGGTTTAAGCAGTTTTCAGATTCGCGCGGCGTAACTTCTCATGATCTTCGAAGCTCTCTCGCTGGGTGTTGTCAGAAGTTGTTGGCTGACTTCTGTTTGTGTACTGGCAGATAGCACTCGAATGACTCGACCCATGACGTAATGAGGTTAGGATGCCATGGTGTAGTGGTCCGGGAGTCTTCCAGAATATTCCAATGTGTTATAGTGATGAAAGCACAAACTGGGCCCACACCATCTCAAAAGTTTTCAACTTCGGAAATTCTTGAGGTACGGTGGTTGCAACCTCCAGACCGCAACAGCTTAGGCTTCCATGCAGTTAGTCAGAATCCGTACCCTTGCTCGAAAAAATTGCCTTTCGATAAAAACCGGTCTTCTTCAATCACACGTAGTTCCCTTGCCGCGCATCTTTGCGGCCTGATCTGTCAGCCGGCACCCTGTCGAGGGCTGGTTCTCATTTTGAATTTCAGCGTATGATAGTGCTATGAGGTCAAGTGGTCACCATTTTTTCTCAAGCCGCGGATCAGGTGCCCCCGTTTTATCGAAATAGCTTACCCCAATTGTCAACATACAACATAGATCAGTAGTCCTGGGTCTCCTCCTCAAAATGACCGAGCTAGCCACTTAACTTGAAGAGACAGGGCCTTAGGAAGCCGGGGACGTGCCCCCAAAAATATTTACAGGCGTCAGGGTTAAATCAATGCAACCGACATAGTCTTGGAGCTGGGGACAGTCGAGAAAAAAAGACTACGAAGAGAGAAAATTCAAGACAACATTTGACAACTCAGTATCAGTGCATGGTTTACCATTTGAGGGCCCTGGCCTGGACATTGTTGTTAGTGTCTCCGTTTTTGCTGCAAACAGTCGACAAAATTCGTAAAGCGATCGAAGCTTTTGCGGAGCATGTTAATTCAATGGATTTTTAAATTCAATAAGACAGTTTTGCAAATGCAGAAATGCAAAATTACCCGGTATATTTTCCAGAGGCCCTTCTGTAGCAAAGGATAATAAAGACAATTGTCGCTCCATTTTTGATGTTTTTCTTTCTCTAAATTGTGCATCACTTGAGAAAATTGATGGCCTGGCAAATAACATCAATTGCTCCACATTTCCTGACTTTTGAAAATATAGATCTTTTCATAGCTGAGGGCCCAAGTCTTGAAGAGGACCATTGATCACATTCAAGTGGCCACCTTTTCGTGTTTTGATTGGCAAATTCTTAAGGGGCCGCTTACTAAGAGAGGGCCCAATGTTGGAATCGATTATCTGTATTTTCCTTGTTTTTTGTAAAATCGTACAACCGGCTCTTATGCTGAGGAGTCACTTTTTGCAAGGTCACCCGACAATTTAATGAACTGTAACTCTTTCCAAGCTTAATGATGTGTAGCCTTTCATCTTAGGTGTCCCATTTCAGACGGGACCCCCTCTCGGTGGGTCGGTTCGGGTATCCCTCTATACATGTAAATCCGACACTGCCAAGTATTCACGAGGGGAAGTTGAGATTCCAAATTCATCAAAAACACAAAACAACCGTGCACAGCACAGCAGTATCAAAATATTCGATCCAAACAACCAATGCAATAGGATTGGCCACCATCAAAAAGTTGGAATTTTGAAGAACGTGAAGATCACTATCTGTGAATAACACACAAAAAGGCTACTTCGGATAGTTAGTAATAATGTTATATTTTCCAATAGTATCACAAGAATAGTAGGCCTATTTCTTTTGAAGGTCGTTACTAGGAACTGTTTGTAATGAATTCACAAATGTCGAAAAGACTGGGCTATAATTTGTGATTGTCACGTTAACCCCCGTGTGTGGGTGGGCGCAGGTTGTTACAGACCGGTACTGACGGCTTTCAGTGCGACAATAGACTTAAAAGTAGGTGTATACACTGGTCAAATCTCCAGTTTCCTAACTAAAATGAGTAAAAAGGGGGTTTTTACTAGTTACACATGACTCTGAAAGCGACAAAAATCGAAAAAAGTTTATTTTCTAGTTCGTTTTTTTTTAAATCGTATTTTTAATTTTCAAAAATCCAATTTTACCTCGAAATTTTTTCAAAATGCACAGGGATTATCACCAACTGTTTCCTTACGCAATATTCTACTTATCCATACCAAATATATGTACAAAATCATGATCTTGATTTTGCGGCATTTTTTGCGTGTGAGTTGGGGCAAGCACGCCACTTTTTGTCATTTGGTCACTTTCCGTCTAATAACTAAAAATCTGGTCCATTTATCAAAAAACCCTGGCACACGATTTTACTTCAGTCCTAGAGGATTTCAAATTTGCAAATTTCGTAAAAATTGACCCACGTGTTGCAGAAAAATAGGGCCGAGAATCTTGTCACTATCTTGAAATCACCAGCCGAGAAAAACGGCTTTGAAGTTAAGCGGTCATCGATTGCCACTTGAGATCATTTCGTTCAGAATGCGTGGTCATTATGTTCCAATTTTTGTTGAAGTACTAGAAATAAAGCTGATATTTACGTCATGTTTAGAAAATGTGACATACCTGTTTGTTTACAGCGTAATCTTAATCATTTTTTCGAACTAGTGAAGCACGACAAACGACCAAACCAAATATGGCTGTCACGTGGGCGGAGCTTAGCGTTGATCTATTGTCTGCTGTACTGGTGTGCCGACCCATAGGCGGATTTAGGGGGGGGGGGCAGGCCCCCCCCCTCGGCTGCCGCAAAAAAAATAAAACAGTGAGAGCGTAGGGAAATGTTGAGTTTATTAATTAACCCCGGTAATTGAAATTATACGGATGAAAAAAAGATTTAAATGAGTGCAGTTTTAGTGTTGGGGGGGGCTCAAATCCAATTTCAAGTGTCAAATTCGGAACAGGGCGCATTCGTGACGGAACTGTGCGGGCTAAGTATAGGCTCTCCCGCGATATCCCAGGCGACCGGCAGTGGCACTGCGCACTTCGACTCCGTTTTCGTCGTCTGCTCCACTCACAGGCGCTTGGGTTTATCGCAAATGACGTCACTCAATAATATATTTATATTGTGACGTCATTTGCGATAAACCCAAGCGCCTGTGGCTCCACTGTGCAATGAAGTAAATTTACTTCATGTTATAAAGAAAATGGAACCCGAGTGACGATGAAAAAACAGAAGCTGCTGGTAAGATGTGAATTTTAATCGAAGCCTTAGTGAATCACTCAGAAACTCGCAATTCTCTCTTTGTCAAACCTTATCTTAAGACGATTTCCAAAGCAATCCCGTCATTATTGCCAACACGAAAAACGGATTTGGTCTTTTGGGCATTTG
>NMRA01000844.1:0-40249 GCA_002633005.1 Phoronis australis
GCGCCATATGTATGCCAAGTACGGTACCCAAGCCGGTTAAGCGACAAGACTGACATGCGCAAGTTGTGAAAAACCGGTAAAGATTTATTTCAGTATAAATTGATTAGATTTTTTCATTATGTGAAATATACACGTAAAAGCTTCAACCGTTAAAAATATCAAAGGTCGGAAACTTAGAAACAGTCCATCCGGAAACATAAAATTTGAAACATTCCCTAAACAGTTGTGAAGCGGTGTGTCGTTTTTCCTTCGATGGTTTCTTCGTCTATTTTCGTGTCTTATCTTTTGGACTGTAACAGTAATAGAAACAATTCCCTGTGTTGATCACACTATTTGAAAATAACGTTGGGAACTGCTGAATTTGGTGTAAGGGCTGTATCCCAAAGGGGCAGATTTTACGCGGAGACCGGCAGCGACAGAGAGTTGAACGCCGCCTGCGGGTGAGAAGACGGTCGTCTCAGTAAAAACACATTATCGATATTTGGTTGCAATTCCCGTCCTTAGCCCTCAGTGTACATATACTGCATGTATTCATAAGAAAACGTTTTCCTTCAGTTGGACTTGAATTAGATTTTTGGTTGATTTTAACGGCCGGGGGCGCTACTTAACTTGACCTACATGCATTTATGATGACCCACTTTGAAACTTCGGCGAGGCCCAAAAATAGACGCCTGATCACCGTGGTCGACATTTTTATCGATCGGAGCAGTAAAACTATCTTTTAAGTAACGGCGCCCTCCATCAATGTTTTGGGTAACCCAAATGATTGAGCCTAATCAAATTTGACGTTGTACACGCGCCTTTAATCCACCAGCAGCTAGACTGCACACCAATATTGAAATATTGCTTCTACCGTTGAATACGGCTTCTACAGTGGTGTAGGGTTTGGCTGTACTTTCTCGTATTTCACGGTTGATAATGTCACGCATACAACTTCCTAATTTCCACATATGTAAAATAAAGCAATGTGACCCGGTAACCCAGGCATTGGTTAAACGGTTTTACAAGTCATTTTACAGAACATTTCCAGATGATTTGGCTGAAATTCTCACGAATTGCTGCCTGTAAGGTTTTGCCGGCTTAGTCGAAAAGGCAATCACTGAAATTTAGACACTTAGACATTTTGGAGAATGTTTCCTTTATACTACATAGGAATATACAGTCATCAAACCCTTTCGTCGTTATAATTTTATAAAACCTAGTATCCGTTTACTTATTATAAACTGGCAAGACGATCAGCTGTCAAGGGGCCGCTCTCCGGAGCGCCATTAAATTACTGCATTCCCGAAGTTTTTATTCTGGACTTGTAGGAGAGCTTACTTTTGGTCAGTGTTATTTCACCCTCTAGGTTTTGTACAATAATAAGTTCAAAGGGCCCTTACCTCTACCTCGACTAGTTCTACTGGAATTTCAATCACCTAAGCCTGGGCAATCCGAAGCTGGAGGTCGAAGTACATGTACGCACTTGTGCGGACCCATTTTCCAGAAAGGTGATTGGAATTGTCGACTTCAGGTTACACTAAGGGATATTAATTTCATCGATAGGCATACGTTTTCTCACGAAAAAGCACGTAGGGGGTGCCGATATGCCTCAAGAAAATGTCATAATGCTTAATCGTCGTGAGAGCCCTTCCAGAAGTTGGTATATGGTGCGACTCGGGAAGATCTGGGGTCTACAGAAAACCACAGTTCAACTGTGAGTCTACACCAATGTGATAAACGAGAGTAGTTCTACTTCCTGCGTCAGCTGCTGGTATGCTTATCTCTTTTATGACGCACAATGTGTGACTGGGCAAAGCGTTTTCAAAATAATGTGGATAAATCAGTGGAGTGTGAGACCCTCGAGGTCCCTGTCAAGTCCTCACGGCAATATTACGTTATGTTTTTTTAGGTGATACGCTACGTTTTTTATCTTTGGTTGTACTTTTCCTTATACCTAATTCACCTTAGGGTGTTGAACTTGTAATTTGTACAAATTGAAACTGTACAGTCTCAAAATTCAAACCATTGTATCGTAGACTGTGTTGTAAAATAACACGACGACCGCAATATATGTATATGTATAGGCGGATCAAGAGCTTTAAAAAGGCGTTCGCAATATTAATTTTTGTTCCTATCAATGTACCCCTGGAATCAAATAGAAGATGTTTGTCAATAAAAATAACACACTTCAATCCGATTCAGGCCATCGAGAAGCAGGACAACAAAGATGTTCACACTTACAGAAACAACACATTGAGATAGGCAAACCATTCCAAAGAATAAAAGTTTCGATTCATTTTAAAATATCACCATCACGCACTAACAACACGTGACCTACATGTAAATGGGAAACATCTAGCTGGAACAACACGTGACCTAAATGGGAAACATCTAGCTGGAACAACACGTGACCTAAGTGGGAAACATCTAGCTGGAACAAAGTTACTCTACTGAACTGGTACATGCACTCGACGTCAGCAAAAGTCAGATTGCAATCAATTTCAATTTAATGTCTCTATTCAATTGAATCAGGCTTTTACTGCCACGCAGTTCTGATAATACATGTAGTACATATTTATTGACAACACCACCCAAATATTAAATAGAGTTTATGACAAAGATAAATGGTCAAAAACTCTACCTGCCTGTCTTGCATGCGGCATACCCAGGTATTAATTAATGCCCTCTAAGTAACAGAAGGTTATTGTGTTTTACAAATAAATAAGACAGACTGTAAACATGATGGTTATTCCAAAGGAGGACAGATTCAGATCGCAACAGCTAGTCAAGCTACATGACATTTGTCCCATCTCTTGAAATCAGCAGAAGCAATCCGTCTACATTCCCAATATTTTAGCATCGTGGGGCGTAACATTCTTAGGGCACCCCTTCCTTTCTCTCCTGGACCTGGCTACATTAGTGAAGTGGTGTCCACTAGGTTAAAATGCACTACTTTGAATTGTGTAGTCACTTTTTGTTTCTTCGTTGAAACAGGACAACACGATATCGTGGGGAGAAAAAGGTCATTAAACTCCTAGAAAAAAAGAAGCAAAGTCAAATAAAAGAGAACAGAACACCTCAATTTAAGTTGGTATCTTAGCGACCAAATGAAGAAGAACATTTATTTAGTGTTTCTGTGGTCGGTTTCTCCCCTACAAAACCAATTTATTTAAGTTTTATGTTTTATACCTCGAAAGACCAAAAAACCGTTGATTCCGAGTCTAATCTTTGTACTGGAAATCAATTTTTATTTTTGACGTTTTCGGCTATACCTTAATACAAGCTAAAGATAACTGTTAAGACTAATTCTGTGCTCGAGATTTCCTAAAAATTTTAGTTTGCGCTTGATTAACGTAGCATTAAAACTACGATTGTTTTACTCGAAATCAGATGTTGTTTCTTGAGTTCTATCTCGTCAAGTGCGAAAATTCTATAAAAACTTGTAAACGTAAAATATAACTTACTTGAGCTAAGGAGTCATAAAAATTATAAACACATTCTAAACACATTATAAACACATTCTAAACACATGCTGGGTTTGCATTCAAACAAGTGGCAACAATAATTTCGAATTCAATTTACAGCGCAAAAATTAAACCCCGGTCTGTTTCGAAAACCAATACATCACATTAAAAAAGATCGAAAGAAATTCGGCCAAATAATTTCAGCCAATATGACGTAATGTTGGGAAATGATATCGACCCATTTCAGCTGACCTTTTCTAGTTGAAAGTTTAGACAACTAAATACTAGCACATGAACACTTAGTTTTTTAAAAATGCTCAGACTATAACCATCTACAATTTTCTTTGTCACGAATTCACCGGCCTTTGAAAAATGAGCTTGGTTAGCTTCTGACTCACACTGCCAGTGTGAAATGATACAGTGTCTAACACCATTCATTCATGTATCATAGTACTCGCCCACCAACAACTCAAAGAAGTCTTTGTCAGTTCCATAGTGTTTTTGTAGCATTGTTCTTCGCGTGAATTATGTGGCTGTTGCCACATTCTCTTTCATGCTATACATATTTTCTGCAAACAGCAGATTCAATTGGCAAACAAAATATGCATGCCTCTTCGCAAGATCTTTTCGGCACAGATCACTGTGTGTATAACTCCAGGGGGTTAGCACCATAAGTCCGTTGTTTTCCATCAGCTTAAGCAAGAGATAAAACTATTCAGTTGACTGGGGGTTTCCAGCAATTCCACCATGGCACGATTGCAATAACTTTAAGAACAATAGATCCACAACATTCTCGGTGACACTGAGCTGCTCAGATGTCGCATGATCCTGCTCACTGATGCTGAATGGTGTTGGGAGCTCTTCATCTTGATGAACAACAACCCCGTGAAAAACAATATAACAATGAATGAGCCGGATGGAATAATTGTCATAAAAAGTAAATGCTCGGCGGTGAGACGCACTCGAGGCAGCAAACGGTTGACCAGTTTACACATTGTGCTGAATAACAGCTCAATCTCAATGCCATTTGGACTCGAAAAAGGTTGAAAGTGTAACTGTTGCCACGTTATAGCAAAATTTAGACAGGTATATTCGACATTGCACTTACCTAAAGAACTGCAGCAGTCCAAATCCGTAGCGCACACAAATTCCGGCCAATATCCAATGCAGAAGAGTGCTTGGAACGCAAACCGCTTTCAGAACCTGACTCCAACAAAATCTCACCAGGCTTGCTTCGTAGAGCACCTTGCACCCAATTTTCCACAAATAATCATCTTTAGGAAACATGCAACAAGAAATACCAAAGCGTAAACAATTCACATAGAAAATTAGTTAAACGACTACTGATACAGCAAAAATGTACTGGCAGAATGAATCCTTTCAAGATTACTAAACATTAGTTCAGGAAGGACTTTTTGTTTATTTATTCCCAAAAGTGTCTCATAAACTGCAGTAAACAGTGTTACAGTCTCACTGACAGTAGATTGTGTGGCCATCATAAGCCTTGGGCAAACGAACGAAGGACTGCTCGAACAAAATATTTGATTACAGTTGCATTTCTCCTAGTTAGTTGGAAGGAATGAAAGAGATAGACGGCCTTCTAATGTGTCCTTCTATGCATGAAAGTGTACTTATAGCATCGTTCTTTCGATGGTTTAATCAATGTGAGGCGCAAATTGCAGACACGCTTCCAACATACATGTATGAAGGCCCTGTGGCGGTGTCACCGTCTCTACTACTAAATACAGGCTGTGGCACTGTCTAAAACAACAAAAGAGGCGGGTGTTTTTTTGTAAGGTAGAGTGAAATTACTTCAATACAACAATGTTACAATGGTTAAATGTGCCATGACATAAACAAATATGTATATGGAGGCATGCTGTACTGTGAAATGTGAATTAAATTCAAAGGGCAACGAGGAACTAACAGTTTACCCCTGGACAGGCTCAAATACATTACACAGCCTCAAATTGCACAGTCAGAGTGAACCGGACACTGCACAATTAGGGATCAACGGTCATGTAAATAATTTATATTGTCAATATTCAATCACAGAGACGCACATCAAACACGAACAATGAAATATTCTTCAGAATAGCTACCTCTAATTGTGGTGTTTTGCCCTGAAATCGAGGTGCGCGAATGTTTCCACAATTGTTGACAGGAAGTTAACTATTTAGAGCACACGTCAAGTAGATGTCTGTTATAAAAATAGTACATTTTTCAGCCGTGTACGTGAAATTGATGGCCTCTGTGAATTTTTGAATATTGAATTCGAAAACAGAATGGCCGCCATGTTGCCCATCTTGAATCCAATCTCAACGAAAAACAATGGGCTTCGAAACATTCAGGAGTTTGAAGTCCGTGCTAATCGGATTACAACTGGGGCCTGTAGACTGAAACCAAAAAAAATAATACCAAGAAACGCAACTAAGGCGTATTTTCTGTTGTGATACTTGATAAGTGAACGATCTATATCAGACTTGGTCGTACCTCCAACACTAAGGTCAGTCTCCTAAAGTACCACTCTGGAGCCAGTATGCAGTATTGTATTTCTTCATTTCTGGAACTCAAATAATTTCATTTAATTGCCCTTAATTGAAAGGCTAAACAAAATATTAAAACCGTCTATTATGTTTGAGTTCAGTTTGCCTTGCATTGTACGATTGAAGCATTAGTTTACACAACTTTCTTCAGACGGCCCAGATATCGGGAATGTGGTTTAACAAGACTGCAGAACTTGACGACATTCTTAAACGAGAGGAGAAGGGAATCGCTGGGGTTTCAATTGATCAACGATTCGAAAAAATGCTGTTGGATTCCGCGGGTAAGCATATCGATATACATAACTGTTGATCACACGAGTGTTTGAGATTGAGTGTTAGTAACGCAGACAGATCTGGGTCCGACATTTTTAAGAAAAGGTGGCTTCGTATTCTTTAGTTCGACAGGAATGGGGTATGACCCTTGTGCACACTTGCGCAATAAACGGATCCTGTCAATTGTTAATGGATGTTTCACTACTAGCCATCTGTAATATACATACACTGTACACACACACACACACATATATATATTTATGTATGTGTGTACAGGAAATCCTACTGGATTCCTACAGGAATCCTATAGGACTTCCTTTAGGATGCAATAGGAAATCCTATAGTAATTCTGTAGGATTCTCTAGGAATCATATAGGATATTGGACCAATTGGATTCCTATACAATTCCTAGAGAATCCTACAGAATTACTATAGGATTTCCTATTGCATCCTAAAGGAAGTCCTATAGGAACCCTGTAGGAATCCAGTAGGATTTCCTATTGGACCTTTTAGGATTTCCTATTGGATCCTATAGGAATTCCTATGGGATCCTGTATTGAGTAATTTTGTATGGGCCTGTGTATGTGTCTGTGCATGCGTGTGTATATATATATATATATATATATATATATTATATGTATAAATAAATATAAATAAGTGTATACGCACATATATTCTATTGGTGAAAGTATTGTAAAACATGTGCGCTACACTTCAATTGGGTTTTCAAAACATGTTATCTATTTTCGATGGTCTTCAAGCTTAAGGTTGCCCTTGCAGGGGAAAAATTACTAACAAAACGAACAGTGATAGCAATCCCATTAGTGAGCAAACAAACTTTACCCACTAATCACTTCAGCGTTCTCCACTTTCCTGGATATGGTAGGAAGCTGGGTTGTGAAGTCTTAGGAGTTATTGCTGGTCTGAGTAAGTAATAGCGTGTTCACGTTTAGTACATGTACACGAAACTATTACAGCTAGACTAACGGATCAAGAAAACCGGCATGGCAACGCAGAGAACACAAGGGCGGTGTTGGTGGAGAACGACATTTTGGTTACACCAGAGGAATACGTCGCTGTCTACATGGACTTCCCAGAGATAAATGGGTCAGTATATATGTCTTGTGCCTTTAATCTTGGCGTGCATTCTATTCTGTTACCGTCAGTAATAACCCATTTGCCCTAAGAGTAGCTGGTTATCATGGTATCCTATAGGCTGCAGATGGCTCAAAGCATTTTGTGCACAGTAGGCCCTGTGTGTACTCTTATCCCATTTAAGAATCCAAGGAAGGGGAAATGACACGACTTCGGTCTCCTTAAGTATTGTTTGTAAAACACCGTTCATTCAATTTCCTGACTAAAAATCCATGCTATGAAATACTGATGATACAAATTTCTTTAAATAAAAAGTAACTCGACAAAAAAATTATCTGAACATTCTATGGATTTAGTAGCGTTGAATTATTGATTAGTTTTAGCATTAAAATTCTTGAGCTATATCGTATAAATAGTATATTTGCATACCTGGTAAGTCTTCAAGATAGGTCATCGCAGTCCTGTAGTTGTAAAATTAGAGGTAATTAGGCGCCCAAAACCCACCCTATCACCTTGAGCATTGAACCTAACTTAGGGTGCGCAGGCGCTATGCTCAAACGCCTAAATGTGTTCGGCTGCGCCTACGTGCCCCGACGCCCCACTGCAGCACCGGGTCATTGGCTCCTGTCTCAAGCAGTCATAATGCGTGATTAAAATAAATTACATTTTGAGTAGGATTTAAGAACAGGAAGATATTGTGCACGCTACTATTGAGTAACTAGTAAATGAGACATGTAATGACAGTCTTAGTTGCTGCACTTGGAACACAACAAACAAGCCTTAAGAAACTGGAATCAAATGACGAAAGAAAAACATTTTCGAATGTTAGTAGTGACGCACATATATTAACGTAGCCTTTGTCACTATTTTATGAATTTGGAGGTTAGTCCCGAAATCAGACTCTTATAGTTGAATATTGTGTAGACATCAAACACAAGACCATTTATTGTGATGCAATTACGACCTGCTTGGTTTTGTGTACTTCAACATTTCGAATTGTCTTATACATTTCTACCATTTTCCGTATTTTTACACCAACACCCATTCAACTGCTGCTCATGGATTTGACAATAGGGTGTTCTTTTTACACAAGCTTTAGGAGAAGCAAGATAAGTGCAGAGTTTCAATACGATACATTTTATGCAGACCCAATTCTCACGTGCCCGCTCATCTTATCTGCGATTGACCAATAGGGAGAACCAAATTTTAGATAACTACACTAGACCCAAAGAGTTCGAGATTTTATACGCAAGGTAGCGCCACCCAGTGTTAACTTTAAGCTTGGAGAGTCATTCGCATGGGTGTTACAGTGTTTTTTTTCTTGAAACATTGATGTCGTGATGACCCATTGTGTTGTTTAATTTCAATTGATATGCAATCCGTTGACTAAAAGATACACAGAAATTACCGTCGTCGCAAAATGCACCGTAACTAAAGAATTGCATTTAGGCTTCGTCTGTTCGGCTGTCTTAAGATCCGAGCTTAAATTTGGTCTACCACCGAGGAGTCACGTTCCTGCTTCAAACGTGATAGACAGTGTAAGTCAGTTTTTCGGTAGTTTGAGTATTTTCTTTGCAGTGGATTGATATTAACACATTTCAGAACAAAGAGACACAAGCGAAATGCAATCCCGAACTATTACAGATGGCCGAATGCAGAACTACCGTACAAAATTCGTCCTAACCAGTTCTGTGAGTACACTGCACGCATTTGTAGTTGAATTGAGACCTGGTAGGTATAATGTGATGCAAACTAGAGTATGAATTTGATATCGTGTGGATTTTGAAGTCCTGTCGAACGCCTAGTACAGAAGCACAAGTTGCCAGCACGAAAGCCGAAGGCCGGTCTGTTTTTTGCTTCACTCACACCATGAACCAGTGTTTACATGTACATGTATTTAGAACAAAACAAGTAAATTGACTTGTATGGATTTCAGTCTATAAACCTAATGCTAGGACTGTGGGTCGCCTTAGTCGAAGTTTGCCCATTCTTGAATCGTTTGGGGGGATGTTAATCAAATGTGTGTGATATTCTGAGCCAGGTCAGTGATTTCCGCATTTAGTGACTGGTCTAAACGATTAACCGCAGCATTATTAATTACCATTCTATGAAAACGGCATTGATGATTATTGCTTATTACATAAAATATGTAACGTAAATCAACTGGCATGCGTGGTTCTAAATGATAGATGGCGCTGTTTTTGTTTACGTAGAGACTGAAGACGCATCTAGAATAAGAGCAGTAACACGAGGACCTTGCTATAATTCAAGACTTCGCGAGATAATGCCCTGCATTTTAAAAGAGAACACGTGGTTTTGGATAAATTTTAGAGAGGTTCTGGTGTTACTGAACTCACCCCTGCCTTGTTTTCTATCTGCCTTGTTCGTGCCACAGGCAAAGGAAGGCACCCAAGGTGGATATGGCCCCCTAGTGTTCAGTGCAAAAATCCTTCAACTTGTCAATAGTCATTGTAANGAGGTAGTTTCCTGTATCTCAAATGTTCAGTGGTGTCTTTGACATAACTCACTAAAGCACAAAGCTTTTGTTTTCGGATTTTTGCAGAATAAACTCTACAGGAACATGAAGGCCCATCGAAATCTTCGCCCATTTTGTCTTTTTAAAATGCACTAGCTTCTCTCAAAACCAGTCATTACAAATATCAATTCTTACTCGTTTAATCTGAAAGACATTTATTTCCATTTAAATTAACCTGATAATGTAAAAGAAATGAAAGAATACAAGAGAGTTACACGTACATTATATATATATCCTCAAGCTTAACCTCAACTGACTCCCTCAGTGGACAAAGGTCATTGGGTTCATGTTTGATACTAGCCCGGAATAACCCCGGAAAACAGCTTGTTTTCATTTGAAAGAGTTTAGACTTGGTTTCTATAACTATTTTAAGCAGACTTCTTGCCTAAAATTTTATTCAAATGGTCTGTAAACTCTGTTCGTCATTTCCAAACTATGAAAATAGACAGTTTTGCAAGACAATTTTCACTAAGGTGCAAAGTTGAGGCAAGATTTTTTATTGATCAGTCCTTAAGACTAACTCTTTAACTGTATGTTCAAAACGTCACATAAGGCTACAAGGTTTTTTATGGCAGTAAGAAGGTCACAAAAATGGCCACTAAAATTAGCCCCAAAAAGTGGTCTGTGGATTATCTCCCCTGTCTAGCACAAAACTGTCATAGTTTAATAAATGGCACAGAATTATGTACAGTATATGTTGGTTATTTCAGCCACCAAAATATAGCTTTTGATCTAGTTTGTATGTTACTCATTTTTGTTGCTGAAAACATGCGATTTTTGTGACGTCTAATATGCCCAATTGTGCCAATTTGTGTTATCATGCTCCAGCGGCGAAATTATGGGTCATTGAGTGCACAAAATTTGGCATTTGGGTTTATGTTAGGATACCTACCCATGTACAAAAAATGAAGTTGTTTTAAATTTTGACGTATAGACTGATTTTTGAAAATCTACTGGTTTTTATATGGACTGTGTCTTAAATGAAACGCGACACAGACATGTTTAATGTCAATACCGGTGACGGTATCATTTGATTATTGGGCGCATTCTACCACTTCAGCTCCCCCATAGTGACCATTTTGGGAAAATCGTTTCCGAATGATGTTTGGAAAATCGTTGGATTGACTCCTCTGAAAGTCGGCACAAACGTATATGATGTTAAAGCGCCTACAACATAAACTTTTGGGCAAACATGACCATCTAACTCCTATTGAATACTTAGGTCTTGATAAGGTTTTGTTACATGTACTTCACCTACACATTGATGTTAACTCGGTGAAGTAATATACTATTTGTACCTTAATACCTAGAATAATAGCTTTTGAGATGCACCTTAGCTACTTCTAATTCCCAGTTGATGCCTTTGTTACTTTAAAATACATTATGTGGAAGACCCTTCATTCAGCTTACAGTATCGCGGACAAAGGCATTTTTTAGTTTTGTGAAATTATCTCTTATAAAAGTGAGAAACACTGCTTTTAAGCTGTCGCCAACATTCACTTGGTAAACATTTGAGCGGCGTTTTGCGTAACAGGATCTGAAAATAGGCTTCGGAAGTCATAGAAAATGGCGTTGATGTACATCTTGATAAAAACTACATTGTATCGTCAGCCCCGTTGGGTTCAATTGGGAATAACAATATTGCAAATTCCCAAAGATTGAGATGAACTCAAGGTATTATTGTCATGTCACAAGCTAGCCTTTTTACCATAATTCATGATTTTTCCAAAAAAGGCAGTAACAGAAAATGTGTCGAGTTTCCTAAAGCACAGTTAAACGTAACTTACAGTATCCTCAATTTTCTGCTGGTGCAGCATTAGAAATAATTTCTTGTTCACCTTGTATTTGTTTTTTTTTCTTTTTTAAAAATCACATCAATGCGCCTAAAGTACTATTGTAATAGAACACATTTGCTTGGTCACAAAAACGTACCAATTTCTTAGCAACAGAACTTTCCTTGTATTCAAGTTACATGTACATCTATCAGCAGCCTTGCTGTAGACCAGGTGACGAATAAATTTAAGAAGGTCCAATTTATGAGCAGAATCTGCGACGTGAAACCCCCGTTTTGTTTGTGAAGCACAAAGTGATGTCTTTCCGAAGGGACCACAATACCTGCTTAACTGCAATATGGAACGGGCAATATACAGCATAATAAATACTTGGTCTAGTCTAGTCTGCAATATGGAACGGGCAATATACAGCATAATAAATACTTGGTCTAGTCTAGTCTGCAATATGGAACGGGCAATATACAGCATAATAAATACTTGGTCTAGTCTAGTCTGCAATATTGAACGGGCAATATACAGCATAATAAATACTTGGTCTAGTCATAATCTTACACCTCTAGACAGCGTCAAATTTTCGAAAACGATTGTGCTACCAAAACGTGCCCACTTATCAAACTCGAAGCGCACATATGATATTTAGATAAAACGTTTTTTAAAATAATTTTAGATCAGGGAATTCTGATTCAGGATTATGACAGTGATGACTTTAATTAAATGGTCTACCTGATTTCTTACACAAATCCGTGAAATTTACGTAGATCCGTAGAATATTAAGTACAAAACAAACTTGCTGACATATTGTGACTGAAGCATTTTGGAAAAATAAAGTTTGTCATGTATTAGCAATGATAAATGCAATGTTATCCATTTTTAGGTTTTAGATGTCCAAACATTTCATAAAATTTCGTTTAACCTTTGGTGCGCACGTTTTATCGACTGGGCCAAGCAGGAATGGCTGGGTCAGTGGGAGAAGTTTTAATTCTACTAGCGTCTTATGTCTTCAAAAGGTTACTTGGAAAGTTAGAACAGATTACAATTCATAAAAAGATGAAGACCATTGTGCGATGTATTTATTCGTACTATGAGAATATAACCAACAGCACAGAGTGGACTTCTGATGTGGCAATGCATTAAGTATGGGTTCGATATATGTTAATGCTTTCACTTGCTGTTGAACTCCAATGATGGTGTCAGACGATGGACTGTGGGTTTGTTTAAAAGGTAGCTATGCTTTGAGATTGTAGGTAGATGGAAAGTGAATAATCAAATCCAATAATTAATTTATTATACGATAACCCCTATTTAGACAAGTGAAACCTATTGTTAATTAAGTAATCAACTACAAATAAGAGTAACTACGCTAGCGCTCTCTTTAAAGATTACTTTAATCAATCAACCAAAATAATCAAATGTCTTATCTGCTATCCAAGCTAGAACTCTCCACTTGTTGGATGTCTGTCCTGTTGGTGAATCTTCGAACTACAAACAATGTATAGCGACAGTGTACTTGCTGGTCACCGTCTCTGGTGATGCAACACTTGCTTGCAATTTCTTCTACCCGCGATTCTTGCTAGTCACAGTCTCTGCCTGATGACGCAACACTTCAGGTAGTACCTTACTACCCACAATGAAAGGGGCAAGCTCTTAGTTAACTTCCTGTTCGTTAACATGTGCCCTTACCATGATCCTTTCTAGAATCTACCACGAGATGGCTCTGTCGTACAATTGCTTCTGTACACTGTAGCAAGTCTTTATGCTTCAACTACTATAGCGCATCTAATTATCTTGTTGATTTCAGCCCATAATATAACCTTCTACTTATTTAGTGATTGGGTAATAAAAATCACATGATCATATCCACTCGCATTATTGGCTATTACAACTTGTTCTCAGAAAATTCTAGAATTTCTAGAGTACTTTGACCCCAGAACCCGAAGTTGTAAACACCATCTAAAAGTAGATTTTGACGTTAGAATACATGTCAACAAGTCCGACCCCATGATTATTAGGAGATATGCACAAATTTTGGGCAACTTAAAATAGATCTACATGTATTACTAATTACTTAATCAATATTTATTATGACAGATTGCTTCAGCATTGTGGAATGTTGTGTAGAAATTGAATGTCTTTTTAGAATAAACATTTTGACCTTTTCTTTTGGTAAACTTTGTGAGCAAGCCGCAGAAACTTCGATACCTTTATT
Source organism: Phoronis australis (assembly GCA_002633005.1). Classification (NCBI taxonomy): domain Eukaryota; kingdom Metazoa; phylum Phoronida; family Phoronidae; genus Phoronis; species Phoronis australis. The sequence goes on from NMRA01000844.1 coordinate 13,896, forward strand.
TCTATTCTGTGAAGAAACAGTAGCTTTTGGGAATACGTGTTTCATAGGTAACGGTGAAACAGTAATGAACACAAGTGTTCTCTTCGAGTCAACAATAATTTATTGATCAATTTAATAAGGATTCGAGTCGAATGTCGCAAAAACTGTCAGAGAACGTAGACCTCTTTACCGTGCTTTATACTTTTAGAAATAGTTAAAACAGTAGTATACCACAGAAAATTTCTTTAGAAATAATGGACTGTTAACTAGATTTATAATCAGGTGATAAATTTTATGCAAAATTCATTGGTCATCGGTACTCTACATGTTTGCTGGAAACCAAAACTCACCAAAGATTTAGTAGCGCATAGTTTCACGCTATGGTGATACCTGTACGAATCAGTCCCATAATTCTATTTATTTAGTCCCTTACCTACTTTTTGGTAGAAATTGTGTGTGCTGAATTGCAGTCACGTAGTTAACTTAATAAAACATACTAGGCAAAAAGAATCTTTGAACTTCATAAGAATCTATGCCCATCTGTAGGTCGAAAGTCACCGATCAGTGTTGGACAAGAACCATTTAACAGGACTTCCTTGGACTAGTGAATCCATACACGAGTTAAACCAACCCACATGAAAAGAGTAATATAGGGGACTTGATAAGTCTCACGTCCAGGTGAACATCTTGTTACTTGACGTGCCAGTGTAAATTGATACATACCTTGAACAACACGGACCGATGTGTAATATTCTTACTCAAATCGAACTGGAAATTATTTTTGTCGTTCCTCGGCCATGTGAAAACTCAAGATCAGTGTCTGTTCTTTGTTCTAGTGTGTTGTGGTTGCTGTCGATATGTGTAATGTCCACATTCCCGCTTACTGGCCACTATATTCGACCTACATCTTCATATTAATAATGGGATTCCAAGTAAAACCTCGAAAAGGAAATGTTAAATACAGTTTTAGTTCTATTCCGACTACAAAAATTACACGTGAGGCCTTGATCTTCATCTAGCTCATTTTATACGATACGCTTTTCTCATACAGCTAAATACGAGCTGCAACTACTGAGGATGGCTATGAGTCAATGGGAGCACTTCACCTGCGTCAAGTTCAGGAAAAAGACACACACAGAAAAGAATTATCTAGAATTTCGGAATGGTTTGATAGGCTGCAGTTCCTATATTGGAATGGCTAAGATTGGAAAACAGGACGTTAATTTGCAAAGACCTGGATGTAGCCAGGTAAGTCTGACTTATAACCTACCTAGGCGTTTTTTTTCTTGAGTAATGTCCCACAACACATTTTAGTTGCCAAATGAATACGAGTAAGTCAACGTAGCCTAGTGGTGGGCGTCGAATGGGCGCACTAGAAATGAGCATGGCATAACTTAACAACATGTTGTTGCTCGGATGAATCGTGGCCCTTCTTTTTCCGTTTTTCTACTTTATTGGAAATCGTCATCACCACCAGGTCTCAGTTATTTGTTATTTGTTGGACTTAATTCCTCGTACAGTACATGCGTGTTGATGTAAAACGGAAAACCATTCGTGATCTGTGGGTATGTAAAATGGGAAATTATTGAAAATAAACACTTTTTGCAGAGAATGCATGAACACATTAACTTATTCAAGAACGAGGTTGTTGAGATTGTCAACATTACCGGACATCATGCCAGGCATTTCCTGTTTAAAGCAGTTCCAAGTAAAACACTATATGGCTGACATGGCAGTGTTGCTATCCTATTACAGACTCCACGGAGTATGCGACCGGTGATGAAGTTAATCTATTAGAAAAAATGCCACATTTTTCAATTATGATATTATACATTTTGCTAGTTTCGCTTATTCCAAATCAATATTATATCCAACGACATTCGTGTTGTAACAATTTTAGAAACCACACTGCGCTCAGGCAATGTACGAATTTCGTGATTAAAGCCTTACTTTCACCTACTTAGCACAAAGAATGAGTTTTGTCACTCGAAAGATATTGCTAAAATCAATACGTCTCGTAAATTACAACCATGTATGTACTCAACGCGAAATAGTGAACCTGGAAGATGTGTATCCATTTACTAGAATACATGACTTATTATTATTATTATAATAGTCTTTTACACACCTTCTCATCGACCAACCCAAGTTAAGGAAAGATCATTTTGGTAAAAATCCTACGACAATGAACCAATCAGTATGAGAAATTCTGGTTCCTTTGCTGACTGGCATATATAGCACGCAGATATATTCGAATATTTCTTCCAAAAAACGACCTCTCTAGTCCTCATTGGTTAGATTTCAAAAAAGGATTTAAAATGCTCAGCCACAGTCAATGAAGCCAATTGATATTGAGGAAGGATATCGGTCTCCAGTATTTCAAGTAATGTTTCTTTTTATCTGCTCCCCGAAGCAATGAAGATGATCACCCTTTTTTCTGTGTTGATGATCAATGACCAACATTTAATTCAGTATTAAATGAGCAAACAACTTAACGTCCAATGTCAGTCCCAAAGAAGACAGAAATTTCACTGAAAAATCATCGGAGCATTAGCTCTTGTTGTTTTTTTATTTTGCAAATAGTTGTGTGACTTCTCCATATGTAAGACGATCTTCTAATTTTTTCCCGTTTCATTCAGTTTGTGGAAACACAGCTTATCTGAATGAGTTTCTCAAGTTGTATTTTTAGAGTTTCTACATTTGTATAGATTTCCATAAAAAATGTTTCTTTTCTTAAAAACTTTTTAATTTAATATTGGTTTTAGCATTTTCGGATTCCTACGTGTTTGTGTAATGCCTATTTTCGATGTGAAGAAAATATTTGGAAGGTTTTTTACCCTCTTCAATCCATCTTGCTCTCGAGCAAGTCTTAACACTACAGTAAAATGCAACAATTTCGTAAAATATAACAATTTCGTAAGTTGTAATAAATGTTTCAATTGTTACATTTTATGTAATTTTTACAGTTTACGTCGAAGGCACATGCGAGAAATGTACCATTGTTACAGTTTACGAGCTCGACGTCATATTTCATGAGTTTGCATGATATTTGTCACACGAAGGAAACCCGTTCACACACTCCACGCCTTCTTTCTCGGATTGTNTAGTTCTTAAAGATTCATTTCGAGTAATTGAGCGGACTTTGTCAAACTGTTTGTGTATAAGATGTAAGGGGAAATGAATGTTTCAATTGTTACATTTTATGTAATTTTTACAGTTTACGTCGAAGGCACATGCGAGAAATGTACCATCTTGTTACAGTTTACGAGCTCGACGTCATACATGTATTTCATGAGTTTGCATGATATTTGTCACACGAAGGAAACCCGTTCACACACTCCACGCCTTCTTTCTCGGATTGTGTGAATGAAATTCTATCAAATGTGCCAGGTCGAATTTATAGATGCGTCTCTGCGTGTTAACATGGCTTTTGAACATGAGTAGTTTCATGATATAGTCCAAAATATACAGCGTACAGTTTCAAGTGCACACGAAAGGATTTTCCAGGATCAAGTAACAAGCTGTTAAAGCGTTCCTGCAGTCTGTTGTTGACATTTACAGATCATTAACTAATTGTGTATACGGCATTAGAGTAAATTAATTTCCTTGGTAAGCACAACAATGGCATCGTACTGTGTTTTATTGCTTTGGAGTCATCAGTAATTGCCCTGCTCCACATAAAAGGAGCTGAACCAAAGTTAAGTCTCTGATGACGACGGGTTCTGTCTATCACCTTACTTAAAGGAGCTTGCCACCCAAGAAACAACCTAATTTGAATCAATTTAGATCCAGTAGTTCTACTCCATAATCACAAGTACGGTTGCGGTACCTGACACCTGACGGCAGACGAACGTGTTGAAATTATCCAATGACGTCATCGGTTTCCACCGCAGTCTGTTCAGCAGTTCACAACACGGGTTACTGGTGTCAGCTTATCGCTTGAAGTCATTGTTTAACTCCAATAAATCATCAAACTTCGATGTAAGTCTCTTAAAAATATACCGAGTTCTTATAAAAACGTGTTGTTTTATTTTGCTCTTACGGATTTATGGGTATTTGGACACACCGTAGCCTACAAAGTTCGGCAGGCCAATAAGGTCCGTAGCAGGAGTTTGGGGTCTGTTCGGAGACAATTTCGAAGTATCTTCCGTAAGATACAGACAGAAGAACCTAGATATGTGTTGTTTATACTTATGACTTTTTTAGTTCTAAACACAAAACGCTTGTTAACCTGACCAGTTGCTCGGAACCCGATCAGGCCCATCGCGGCCGGCCGGATTGACTCGTTGTTATCCCAGCCAGTGGCACGGAAACTCATTAGACATCACGAACATACACCAGCCAAAGTTCAGTGGAAACTAAACTTCCAGTCAAGAAAATACTATACTAGTGAGCCAAAGTAATGTGTGATTATCGTTGGTGAATTAGCCACGAAACTGCAAATCTACTTCACTCGTCGAGGGCAGCGAATTAAGGTTCCGCTTTGGCCACAGCACCGTCAGATTCCCCTAACACCTGGCCGTGGGATGGAAGTCGACTTGTTTCGAAACAGTTTCCGCCAGCAAACACTAACTTAGCATGAGCTCACACGGCCTCGGTGTCCCGTCAATTAGTTTTATTGCAGCTAAAGCCGGTAACACAGCGATTTATTCATTGCTGGCTTCTCAAATCATTTGCACTCACAAACACTCCAAAGGCATTGCAAATTGCATCTAATGTGACAAACTTTGTTTCAGTTTTATATAAGTATTGGTTAGGGTGAGAATAATTCATTTTGAAACAGAACACTCAGTAATAAACGCCAACATGGCAACTTGCGATCCCGACTTAGGGCGAGCTAGAGCTCATCAGTACCGACTTCGCAGGTGGATCGTTCAGTACGAACAGGTATACAGTGATGTAGAAATACTAGAGAGGCGCCGTGAACAAGCTCAGACTTCGGAACGTATGGAGTTATTTGGTAAGCCGGAATTCGTCAGGCACTGTCGATGTCTGCAGGCCACAGACACGGAGATGTTTCACGGCCTCATACTTGCTATTCATAGCGTACATTTCATTTTTCACTACCGTGAGCCACTTCCTAAGCATTTCGAACTCTCGAGGAAGTAAAAGAACAATATACCCGCTTTCCTCGCAGCTGATTAGTTCGGACAAGCGGGAACGATGCAGCGCAACATATCGGCAATCTCTCTGCATATGAACCAATGACGTCGCTAGCGTCGTTTCTCACCTTCCTCACAGCTTAACGCGACGCCTCTTGGCAAGGTAAGGTCGTCTGTTTTAAGTATGTTAAGTTATTAGACATTGTGGCGGAAGGAAATAAAAGCACGCATTTATTTGACGGCACGTTGACATGGCAAGTCAACAGTCATATGATGTCAAATCTATCTGGAATATTGGTGGTAACTACAGATCAAACCGTGACGTGTATACGTAAAAATAGGATGCCTAGTGTTGTTGTTAAGCTTTGTATTAGCCGCCAGGCGTCTCTGGTGTTTAACCTCTCCCCTCTGGCTGGAGGGGCGTTCCAGAGCGTCCATATTAGTGGACTGATCACATTTATTGTGTTGGCGAATATAATCACTTGTTAGGGACATTTGCGTTGTCTTTGAGCGAACTAACTTATGGTAGCAGATTCATAAAGATCTTCGGGTACAGGCGAATAGCATTCAAAATGTCAATGCGTATTAACCAACCGGAATTTAGTGGGACGAAGTCCTATGAGCGTTAGAAACAAGAAGTCTTAGCGTGGAATGAGGTCACGACCCTTGAGAAATCTAAGCGCGGAATAGCGATTGCACTGTTGTTGCCAAACGGACTCAGTAGGCATCCGTCAACAGGTGTTTGAAGAACTAGACATTGCGGTGCTCAAGGCAAATGACGGCTTGGATAAGCTCATCAAATTTTTTGATTCCATATTCGGCGAAGACGATTTATCAGATAGCCTTGAAAAATTCACTGCTTTCGAGGATTACGAGCGCAAGTATGGACAATCTCTTACTGAATTCATCCAAGTATTTGATCAGTATTACAACAGAATAGTTAAAAAGAGTATGTCACTGCCGTCCGAAATTCTAGCTTTCAAGCTGCTGCGCAAAGCAAACATTTCGAAACATGAAAAATTGTTAGTACTCACCGGCATGGACTACGGCAAGAAATCAGAGCTCTATGAACAAGCAGAAACGTCACTCAACAAATTTAAGGGTGAGACAGTGAGCGACGGGGCTGTAACCATTAATAATGGCATCAAACTCGAACTAGTGTGGTTAGTGGAAAATGAAGACGTACTCCTTCCCGCGGGTTATGCGCGCCGACCTCCGTGGCGAGGCCGAGGTTGGGGTGGTCGCGGAAGATGACATACAATGTACGCAGCCGGGCGTCAGCAATGACAGGCAACCGGATGCGCGGCCCCATAATCCGATAGGATCAAACGGAAAACGTATGACATGTATGTGCTGTGGTTCCTACAGGCACCTCATTGCCAAGTGTCCCGACAGTTGGGGAAAATATGTCCAACACTCACAATTCTGAACATGCTGTGCTTTTCACCGGGACCAAAAGCGGCTTAAAGCCAACTTACGCGCCAAGCGCAAAACTCCATAGTCCTGGACAGCGCTTGCTCTAGTCTAGGGTTAGTCTGCGGTGAACAGTGGTTGGGTAATTACATCGAGTGTCTAAGCGAGACCTACAAGCGTAACGTGAAACGTAACCCAGGCGTTAGATCATTCAAATTTGGTAGTGGGCACAGCCTCCCATCGAGGGCCAGCGTTGAGATCCCAGCCGTGCTGGCGGGAAAGTCTGTCACGATCAAAACAGATGTGGTTGAATCCGAAATACCACTGTTGTTATCTAAACAAGCGATGAAAGAAGCTAAAGTGATACTAGATCTAGAGAATGACAACGCTGAGATTATGGGCGAGCTAGTCAATTTGCAGCAAACGACATCGGGTCATTATTCTGTGCCAATCGTTCCATCGCGTACTGTGGAAGAGCACGAAGTGTTCGCTGTTAATCTTCAGCATCTTACCGCAACAGATCGCAAGAAAGCTCTGCTCAAATTGCACAAGCAGTTTGCGCATCCTCCCAATGACAAACTCGTTGGCTTGCCTTGCTTAAAGACGCGGGGATGTATGATGACTGTTTCCTGGATGATTTGTCTGCGATTCGGGACAAGTGACTTGTGTAAAATTCACGCAAAACGTTCCCGAAACCAGTCGTTGCGTTTCTTATGGCCAACGATTTTAATGATGCTGTTCCAGTCGATCTTAAGAAGTGGAAATCGCGCTGGATTCTTCACATGGTTGATACGTGGTCCCGTCTGACAATCTCCGTGTTTATTGACAGAAAGAAACCATCTGAAGTAATTGACAACATAATGACTCACTGGGTTGGTGCTGGATTTGGCGTTCCGAAAGCGATTTTGTCGGACAATGGCGGGGAATTCAGTTCGGATGAAACTCGAGAAGTGGACAGTATTTTGAACATGAAACTGCACACTACTGCTGCCGGTAGTCCATTTCAGAATGGTTTGTGCGAACGCGTGCACGCAGTTACCGATAGTATGCTGATAAAGCTTGAGGATGAATTCCCCAAAACCGATTTAGCTGTGCTGCTGTGTTGGGCGAATGTTGCTCGAAATTCTCTGCAATGTGGAACGGATTCAATAGTTATCAGTTAGTCTTTGGCAGAAATCCGAACTTTCCCAATATCATGTCTGACGGTTGCCCGCCCTTTAGGGAATTACTTACAGCGAGACTCTTGCGTAACACTTGAATGCGCTGTACGCCTCGAGAAGAGCGTTTGTGGCGTCTTATGCGGATGAGAGAATTAGAAGGGTGTTGCGTCACAAAGTGAGATCATCGGAACAATTGTTTGAGCATGGTACTAATGTTTATTACAAGCGTGAAGACCGAGAACGATGGCTTGGACCCGCAAAAGTTTTGTTTCAAGACGGCAACGTGGTGTTCGTGCGCCATGGCGGCTTAATCGTGCGCGTGTCTCCTACGAGACTTGTGAAAGCCGGTGAGGCACTTGGCACCCAGTGTGATGATAGTGATTCTGTTTCACAAAATGACATTTCCGATCATGGTAACGCGAACGATTGTAAACCGACTAGAAACGTCGCGTGTAGTGAACAGCTTAGTGCCTCGAATAGTGACAGCTGTGAGAATAGAAGTGACACTGCAGTTCGCCCCGACATGGGCATCAGGTACAAAGTCCTCCCATCGGACGAATGGGTTACAGCTACCGTGCTAAGACGTGCGGGAAAAAATTCGAGAAAGTACAAAGACCGGTTTAATATGCGGTTAGACGACGGTGGAGAAGACTTGAGCGTTGTGAATGTCGCCGAATGGGAAACTATTGCCGAAGAAGAAGTAAATCTCGTGCTTACTCCCAAATCGCGTCAAACGAGTTTGAGTGCGTTATTGCGAAACAAGTTGAACTTGACAAGTTGAAAGAGGTAAATGACAACGGTCAAAATAGCGTGTCCACCACCTTGGTTTTGTGGAATAAAGGTGATCATGTGCGAGCGAGATTGGTCGCCAGAGACTTTGAGGAGCAGGCGGACGTGCCGCGGGACTCGCCCACCATTGGTAAAAGTGGATTGCGGGTGTTTTTGGCACTGGCCGCTGCAAAAAGTTGGACTATCAAAACCACTGATATCAAGTCTGCTTTTTTGCAAGGTCGTAAACCCGAACCCGATATTTCTATCGTTCCGCCGCCTGAGGCGAAATGTGCCGAGAAACTTTGGAAGTTGAACCGCTGCCTATATGGATTGAATGATGCTGCTCGTCAATTCTTTGAGAGCGTGTCTGAAGAGCTGCAGAAGTTGGGTTGTACCCAGTCATCCCATGATCCCCCCTGTTTACTTTCCGCAAGGACGGTCGACTAGCAGGTATGTTATGCAGTCACATTGACGATTTTTTGAATTGCGGCGAGAACTGGTTTGACATGTTGGTCATGGCTCATCTGCGCGAACGCTTTACGGCTGGAAAGTTGGAGGAAGTCGGCCATTTGAAATATATCGGTTTTCATGTAAAGCAAACTGACGGGAGTATTGTTCTGGATCTAAGCGACTATGCTCGCGATTTGGAAATGATTGACCTTCCTCCTTCAAGATTTAATCACAAAAGTGACATGTTGAACACGAACGAACAAACCCGGTTAAGAAGTACCGCCGGGAGTTTGAATTGGGCCGTACAGGGCTCCCGGCCGGACCTGGCCTATGATCTGATCGAGTTGAGCATGAAGTACAAAACTGCCAATGTTAGTGATCTCAAGCGAGCTTTGAAAGTAGTAAAAAGACTGAAAGACTGTGATTCATTTGTGAAGTTTCCTAATCTAGGCCTCGTGAGTGACTGGCAGTTGACTATTTTTAGCGAAGCTGGTCATGTGAATCTTTGCGATGGTGTAAGCAGTGTTGGCGCGAACATTATCCTTCTTGAGGGCGATAGCAATAAATGTTGCCCCCTAGCATGGGTGGCCAACAAAATAAAACGTGTGGTGCGGTCCACTATCGAGGCTGAAGCCCTCAGTTTGGAGGAAGCATTGGAGGACGCCATCTATTTGCGCAGTTTACTGGAAGATTTGTTGGGACTGCCTCCAAAATCAATTCCTATTGTCGCATTCGTGGACAATAAAAGTGTTGTCGAGGCCGTTCATTCAACCAACTATATCAAGTGGTGTTCTGGTCATCAGCAGTTAGCGAACTTCATGACGAAGCGTGGTGCTTCGTCTGTGAACATTCTTAATGCTATCCAAACCAGACTGTTATAGACTTTCACATTAGTTTAGTTAGTTTTTACTATAAGTTTTTCTATTCTTATATATACCCACTTTTTACTGCCATCCTCATCATAAAAGAAAAAGGAGAGAGTATTGGTGTTAAGCTTTGTATTAGCCGCCANATTAGTACGATAAGACAGTCGTTACTAACCAAGGATGTAAACTATATCAAGTGGTGTCCTGGTCATCAGCAGTTAGCGAACTGCATGACGAAGCGTGGTGCTTCGTCTGTGAACATTCTTAATGCTATCCAAACCAGACAGTTATAGACTTTCACATTAGTTTAGTTAGTTTTTACTATAAGTTTTTCTATTCTTATATTTACCCACTTTTTACTGCCATCCTCATCATAAAAGAAAAAGGAGAGAGTATTGGTGTTAAGCTTTGTATTAGCCGCCAGGCGTGTCAGGTGTTTAACCTCTCCCCTCTGGCTGGAGGAGCGTTCCAGAGCGTCCATATTGGTGGACTGTTCACGTTTATTGTGCTGGCGAATATAATCACTTGTTTGGGACATTTGCGTTGTCTTTGAGCGAAATAACACCTAGGAGGGAAAATAGAAAATATTTTCCAATCTGAAAAGGCGTGATCATTTTGCTCAACCCTGCTCTAGGTGATTAGTTTAAACGGGCTTAAACAAGAGAAACGAAGATCATTGAAATGGGCCCACGAATGCATTGCAAATGGTGTGCTTTTAGGGTTATTTATTTGTATCATAAAAATGGCCACTAGAAGCAAAAACATACAATCCATCCAAAAACAGGAACACGCCATATTTCATAAAAATCTGTCAAGGAACTTCAGAGAAACAAGGGAAAACAGAATGAAATGAAATTGCCACTAGTGGGCACAGTGTCCATTGGAACCGCCTGAAAGTCTTCGTCGTCTCCATATAAATACACTTACTAAATTTAGCAGTGGGCTTAAGAGATACAATTATGGGCGCAAAACAAAACTACCACTAGGAGGCGCCACAGTAGTCAGTTACCATCATCAAAGGTCGTCTTCACACTGAGAACATATATGCCAATTTTCAAATGATTTGGTTGTTACAGGGGTGGTCACCAAAAACAAGATTTGAACACCGCAAAAATGGCAAGTGGGTGGTGCAAAATACCTCGATTCCTTCCAAAAACAGGAAGATAGCGTCATCACACCAATAGATGCCTATATTTAAAATTTTATGAAAATCTGTTGAGGACCTTTGAAGAAACCGAGTTAAACGTAAAAACTTGAATCGCCACTAAAGGTTAGAGCAGTAGTCAGATCTGTCCGGAAGTTGTCGTCATCCGTAGTCAACATCATATAAATACAATTGCTCAATTAAGTAAAGATCCTGCGAACGGTTAAGGTGACACAGCAATAGGCGCAACAAAAACAAAACTGCCACTAGGAGGAGCCACAGTTGTCTAAGTTTTCGAAAATCATCGTCAACGGTTCTCTTTGTAGTAAGCACATACATGCCAATTTTCAAAATCATCCTTTGAGCGGTTTGGTTGATAGAGGGGTGGACCCAAAAATAGACTAGAAAACAGTAAAAATGGCCACTAGGTGGGGCAAACTACGTCAAATCCATCCAAAAACGGGAGGGTAGAGGCCTCTTACTAATAAGTGCTAACATACATGTATTAAATTTCATGAAAACTGCAAATGGATATAGTTATATTTACAAATAATATAGTGCTTTCGGAGACTTCAGTAACAATACATTTTTTGAAGTTCGTCCACGTCTAAACAAGATTTTAAATCTCAGCCTCATCGTTACCAAAAATAAGGTCTACTCTGCATCCACAGCTGTCAATATCGCTAAGAGCCCTTAGGAACCCTTTTAGAATTCTTTCGGGACAGCACTCGCTGTCCACTTTGGAAAGCCCGATTGAAACATTGAGCCATAAATGAGATGGCTTTTTAATACACCATGGTCATCAAAGATTTTAAACCATCTTATATTAACCATAGTAATATTAAAAACGATAACGAAAACGAGTAATAGTAGTGATGGTAGTAATAGCAGTAATAGTAGTTAGGGTTGTAATATCAGTAATATTTGTAGCAGTAACAGTAGTAATAGTAGTGTAATACTACTAAAATGATAATAGGTAGCCAAAGTCGTGTCGTGTCAGCCCGGAGGGCATTGGCGTTCCTACAGACGAGGTTTACGAAAAGAGGCGCCCAAAAGGTTTTTGTTTTCACAGATAAAATACTCTCCAAAATGGTTTCATTTTCAACAAAGTTATATCTAAAAAGGTACCTTTCCTGGATTTCTGGAACAGAACGTAAGAAAATGTGAATTTTTACACAAATTAGTCTCTAAATGGGTTAGTTTTAGTCCGTTCCCACTCTTCAAACGGGTAGGTATTCAATTCTTTTAGGGCCGCACCCGTCGCCCAAAAACACTCCAGTACCCTACAAAGCTGTGCTGACATAATAATGCCACCAATGGGTTTAGCAGATCAGCCAGAGTATTTACAGGTTCAGCCACAGTGCTGTTTCCTCTTTTCGAATTTTACAATGCTACATCATTGACGATATTAAAGCGCAGATTGTCTCTTTCCAGTACATACTCCACTTCCTCTGTCATAATACTGTATATCCAACTATTCCAGTTTCCCACATTTGCTGAGATTGGACTATCTAATCAAATTACTTTTTACTTGTTGTGGTATAAGCCAGTAATCTTCAACAAATACTTTTCCCAGACGCATTCCTCAAGTAAAAAATTTTCTTTGACACATGTTCTGGAAGTATACTTTTTGGCCTGTCTCTCTACCCCCTCACTTACTTGTCCCGAAGGAATATTTCAAAGGTTAAGTGTAAATTCTTGTTGGTTTGGTACTACCCAACCTTTACTAATAGTCAGCAGGTTTTCAAAAGTATAAGCCTTTACTGATTCTTAAAATTGTACTAACGAAAAAATTAAAGATATTGAATTTCATGTGGCCATTTTGGCTCACAAAATATGAATACCAAGCTAAAGTGAGGGCATCACAAATAAGTCATTCAGATTTGATTATAAAAAGTTAAAAATGAATTTCTATGTACCTGACAGTAGGACAAAAAGGTCTCAATGTTGAGAGACACAGACTGCGCAATCATTTTGGTTGCATCCAGTCTAGGCAAATCAAAAGATTTGATCTGCGGGAAATGGGTTATGCAAGAGATGGCTGCCTGTCGCTAAGATAAACATCAGCACCGTATTACCCAAGAGAAATAATTTGTATGGAGCGTCCAGTGGCCAATTTGAATAGCTGGCGCCTTGGATCCAGGGTATGTTGAGCGACAGCAGACGGCAACTACTCTAAACAAGGCCGGTATATGCAATAGCATAGCTGAGCGTCAGAACGATGGTTCTAAAAAGGTACTATTTTCCAACTGAAGAACCCAGTGACTCGACTCCGGAGGGACAGGAGGTTGCCAACATGTCGGTAGGGGCGGATCCTGATAAATCCAGCATGGAAGCGATAAAAATGACTACCGAAGCTCAGGCAGAGCGACAAAACGGATATTAAGCCGTTAAAGGAGAATGCCACCCGATAGATTAAGTCTATTTTACCGTCTTAATCGGTCTAATCCGCATCGCCTCATATACGGTCAATCTCACCTTGCCGAAAGGTGTCTCGCTAACCTGTGAGGAAGGTGAGAAGCGACGCAGCGACGTCAGTGGTTCGTCTTCAGAGTGAATGCCGCTATATTGCGTTGTATCGGTTCCCGCTTGTCCGAACTATGAAGCTGCGAAGAAGACGGGTATATCGTTTTTTCGACTTCCTTGAGAGCCCGAAATGCTTAGATATTGGCTCGCGGTAATGAAGAATGAAAGGTATGCTGATAATAGCAAGTATGAGGCCGTGAAACATCTCCGTGTCTGTGGCTGGCTTTTCGTCGACAGTGATTTCTCTGACGAATTCCGGCTTAGCAAAGAACTGTTCATACGTTCCGTAGCCTATGCATGTTCACAGCGTCTCTATAGTATTTCTTGATCATTGTATTCCGGTTCGAATCCATAGCCTGCCTGTGAAACCTAACAATCCGACCCATGAAGTCTTCGTCGAATGAGCTCTTGAATAAGTCGGGATTGGCATCGGGCGATTTGCCATGTAGACGTTATTATTCGGCGTTCTGTTTCAAAATGAATTATCCTCATCCTAAAATGATCCTAACCAATGCTTGTATGAAACTGGAAAAAGTTTATCGCGATCATTAGATACAATTCGCATTGCCTTGGAGTGTTCGTGAGTGCAATCGTTTTGAGAAGCCAGCAATGAATAAACCACTTCGTTACCGGTTTTTGATGCCGGCAACAAAGGTAAATGACGGGGCACCGAGGCGGTGTGGGCGCATTATAATTCAGTGTTTGCTGAAAAAAACCTGTTGTGAAATAATTACTCGATTTTATATGCTGTTGTCACATGTTAGGGGAATCTTTATTTAGAAATACAAATACATTATTCAAATCATTGTTACTGCACAACCTTTGCCCTGACGGTCTGTGGAAGGGGAATCCGACTTCGGGCCCTCGACGAAAAAGTAGATTTTCATTTTTGCGGCTTATTCACATAAATAATTACGTGCACATTATCTTTCTTTAGCGCATTATTATAGTATTTTTGTGACGGGAGGCTTAGTTTCCTACTCAAGCTGGTTTATGTTCGTGCCAGTCCCGGCGGCCGCGACGGGCTTGATCGTGTTCCGAGCCACTGGCCGGGATAGCGACTTAGTCAGGCCCAGACGGACCTGATTGGTTTACGTGCCATTGGCCGGGATAACAAGCGTTTTGTGTGTTTAGAACTAAAAAAATCACAAGTATAAACAACACAAATCTAGGTTCTTCTGTCTGTATTTCACGGAAGAATACTTCGAATTTATCTCCGAACAGACCCCAAACTCCTGCTACGGACCTTGGTAATGCGGAACTTTGTAGGATACGGTGTGTCCAAATACCAGTAAATCCGTAACAGCGAAGTAAAATAACACGTTTTTATAAGAACTCGGCGTATTTTTAAGGGTCTTACATCGAAGTTTGATGATTTATTGGTGTTAAACGATGAATTCAAGCGATAAGCTGACACCACTAACCCGTGTTGTGAACTGCTGAACAGACTGCGTGTGAAACCAATTACACCATTGAAAAATTTCGAAAGCCCCGCCTGCCGTCAGGTGTCAGGTAACGCAATCAAACCTGTCGTTATCGAGTAGAACTGCTCGATCTAAATTGACACAAAATTGCTTTATTTTTGGGTGGCATTCTCCTATAACTGTATTTTATCTTCAACCTTGGAAAAGGTGGGACTAAAGCAGTTCAAAGAGACTTAGCATGAAGATTGATCTCTGAAAAAACTGTGTGAGCAAGCTGGAGTCAAGGTTCATCAACAGACCAAAGGCAAGGGATCATGCATGATGGAGGTTCAGCGACAAATACTCTATTTTTTTTGTTTAAGAATAAGGATGGTGCCGAGGGGATACAAGTTTCCGTGTCGAACAGGTTACCGAAGTCTGTGATGAGGCTCGCTCATGTGTCTATACTCGGTGGACACTTCGGTGTTAGGAAGACAACTGACCGAATTATCAGCAACTTCTATTGGCCAGGGATGGCATCAGATGTGAACCGATTCTGCAGTTCATGCAACATTTGGCAGAAGACAATCTCGAAATGTGGAGTGACCAAGGTACCGCTAAGAGAGATGCCTTTGATGAAGGAACCTTTTTCAAAAGGATTGCAATTGATCTGATTGGCCCTATAGCTCCAGCTTCCTACAAGGGAAACAGGTACATGCTCTCGGTAGTAGATTTCACCATCAGATATCCGGAAGCAGTGGCGCTACCACAGATTGAGACAGAGCCTGTGACTGAGGCATTATTAAAGGTGACCGCGGAACACAGTTCACAGGGGAACTGATGAAGGAGGTCAGCAGGCTAGCTGGTGAATGCACAGCAGATGTGTACGACCCTTTACAATACACGCTGTAACAGACATTGTGAAAGAATCAACGGTGTGCTAAAAACCATGCTGAAGAAGATGTGACACAAAGACCAAGGCATTGGGACCGGCAAGACAGTAAAAGGTCCGATGAATATCCTGAGCGAACTCTGGACTGGGGAATACAACAACGAAGTCCAAAATACTTACCAGTATATCTTTGAGCTTTGGAACCACTTAGATGAGACATGCAGTTTGGCAGGAAAAAGCTTCTACATACATATGCGTAAGGTATTCACAAACACTACTAGGACAAGAAGACCAGGGAAGGGCAGTTTCAAGTGGGACAAAGAGTGTTGTTATTACTTCTCACAGATCACAACAAGCTTACATTTCAGTAGAAGGGTTATACGAAATTATAGAAGTAGTCAACATGAACGGCAATATTGAAATCTTCCATCCCAATTTGTCGAAGGCGTATCCCGAACGCTAGGCTGCCAACATCGCAGACGAAGATGAAGCTATCGGAGAGGTGGGATCGAAGAATAAGAGACTGACGAAGCGACCCTTATTGATGAAGACGACCGGAGGTTCACAATGAAACCTAAAGTACAGCCACTGAATTTTTAGACTTCGTCCGGTCTGCCTCACACTGGCTAGACCGGAGAGTAACGGGAACGAACGTGTGAGAGAAATCAGTCACGGTCTTCTCACGGCTGCTCTTAGGGTAGCTCTTACGCTTACCTCCAGTTTTGTTAACGCCTTCCTCATGCTTTGTTCACGCTTTACTCACGATTCCCTCACGCTTTCCTCACGCATTGGGTGGCTGTGGTATCATACCATGATGGTGCGTCGGGCTAACAAAATAACATCTTGATCTGCGTGTACAGTTATCCATTGTTTTGGCATCTTATACACCGAGTTCCAACAAACTTCGTAATTTCTCATATTTGTCTCTCAAACAAACTCCATTAACTCCGCTGGCGTTGCATTTATGTAGTCCAACGTATTACACAAAATCATGTCCTATCTATGACTTTACCGTGGTGATTAAAGACTTGGACCCTTTGGTGGCCTGAAGTTAAGACGAACAAACGCGACTATCTACTTGCGTTCATTGATGCTTACATGGCTCGGGATTCCATGAAACTCGTCACAGATGGATATACATGTACTTAAATCGCTCTAAAAATAGCCCATGCATCTTATCTCGCTACTCATGTATCTCTACTCCGTAGATTCGTGCACCGCAGTCGTGGAACAGAAAGTTTCGATAAGCTCGCTTCTGCGGCTGACGTCATGTATCATCTCCATCCTTTTTACTGCGAGCGCATGTTACATGTAAGTCCCCAACCGATTGTACGGGTTTATTGGTAGCCTCATGCATTTAGTATTTCGCGCCCACGTGCCGTCATCCCGGGGAAATTCTGCATTAAAATAATAATTGCAGTCAGCTCTTGGACTCGTCAATTGGTCGTGATCACATTCTCCGCGTGATGCCGGAATTTGGCACAATTGAATTATTCCGTGAGGCACACGTTTGTCAAATTGCTGATATGCTTATTTCAAAAACATATGAAAATGAGTGAAAAATTAAGTCATGGGGTCTGCTTCATGAAGTGACTTTAAGATTGAAAAAGGAATTTGGCCTTTCGCCCAACGTAAGCTATACCTTCTCGCCAACATACCCATAGATTCATATGAAACTTTCCTTTCAAAGCGCCGGGGTTAACAAGCTTTACCAAGTCCTCACTCTGGTGCTGACGTTTGGTGTCTAGCAAGTTGTCCACCCTTCTGTCAGGAAGCACCTTTCCTCTTCCAGGTGAGTTTCCTTGTCGTCGACTCTCTGGGTGTCTGCTTTGGCTGGTACTTTTTGATACTTTTTCATACAAGATTGAGTGCTTGTTATATCCACCTCATGGGCCTCAATATATCTCTCTGCCAAATCAACAATATTGGGAATAGACGTGGGTGTTTACTCTCGTAGCAACAAGGCCAAGTCCTTTGTACCGGTGTTCATGTACTACTCACGCACTAACAGGTCTCCCAATTTGGCAACGTCTGTGCCACAGTCAGACATGTCTATCCACCTGTCTAGGTAGCAATAAGTTCGGGCCACTAGCTGGTAAGCCGTCTCACCCTTCTCAGTCCTCGCTTCCCGGAACGGCCAGCGAAAGCCCTCCTCAGTAAGCTCATAACGCTTCAGCAAAGTTTTTTCGACAGCAGCACACTCTAGACCATGAGTCATTGGGAGGCTGATATAAGCCTGCTGATTTTGTATGTTAACAGTGGATTTAGACAACTCATTCACTCTTTGTCCAACTATGACTCTCAGCGTACTTGTCAAATCTTTCCAGGAACTTATTCACATCGTCCTGCTATTCATCAAACTTGGGTAACTCCAGCTATACACTACCAGTTGTTCTGCATGGTTACGTTGAGCTGCTACCTGTTCAGCTTTCAGTGCTGCTAGCGCAACCTCATGCTCCATTCTTTCTCTCTCCATCTGTCGTTCGGCTTTTCGGGCTTGACTTATCTTCTCGATTTCGCGAGCTTGCTTCCTCCCCTCAGTCTCTACCTCTCGCACTTGCTTTCTCTCTTCAGCCTGTCGAGCTTGCTTACTCTCCTCAGCCTCAGTTTCTCGCGCTTGCCTTCTCTCCTCCGCCTCAGCATCAGCCTCAACACGGACTTCAGCTTGTTGTTTCTCCACAAACTGTCTAAGGTCGTCTCCTTGCAAACACATTTCTTGTCTGAGGGCCATCAACTCCCTTAGCTGAGATCTCGTCTTCATAGTGAGTCTCTAATGCCAACAGTCCGCTTTACCACACCTTGTTACCGTCAGTAAGCTCCTGGTCTGCTCGCCAAATGTAACGTTTTTCCCCGTGTGTGGATAGGCGCGAGTTGTTACAGACCGGTGCTAATTGATTTTTGTGGCAGGATAGAATGGAGTGGTTCGACTTAATCAGTTTATTATCCTCGACCGTACGTTCAGAAGCCTTCTGAAACAAAACGACCCGTCCGACAAATTATCTGTTTTATAGTCCAGCCAGTGCTTTGAAGCCTTGACTTGTAATGAAGTTCTGCTACACTCTCAGCAACTCTGGAATCAATAGCCTGCTGTCTTAGAAGCTGGCCTTTGTAGACTGTCGCTGTAACTGCTGATTCTATTCGGTGCAACTCAATTGTAGCTATCTTTTAACTAATTGGTTTTCAACTTTGAGCTGATTACCTGACTGTCACAAACCCGAGCTGGGACATATATAGATTTCATGAATCTACTGAAACATTATATAAACCTACTAGGCACTATAATGTTCCAGATTACGTTAACCAGTTACGCGCTAGAATATTCAAAACTATTCTTTGTGAACAAACTTCATCACCTCTGACATGACCTCAGGGGTCATTTCAATAAATAGCTATGTACTAGAACACAAACAAAACAATAGAACAAAAAACTAAGAACAGTGTCAGTCTACTACTGTTGAGCATTACCTCAAGAGGTAAAACAACCACTTGAAAATACTTGCCGTCCGCAATGTCATTCTCGCCTATTTTTGTGCCCTTACTTGTTTGCACTTCAGTAATCCTGTGGTGCCTGAATGCGAACCATGATAATAACAGCTCGACACCAATGATTAAAATGAGATCTCAGGTGCGTTGGTATAGTAATCTAAAAACAGCTCGTTTTCTGTTTCAGCAATTTCATTCTTTTTAGTGAAACGCATTATTGTTCAGCATAAGGAAGCGACAATGTTCAGGCGAACTCTTTTAAAAAACCCGAGTTCATACCTGTGGTCATGAACCACAAAATAGGTAATGGCAATCTTCGATACATCGGTATTTAGAAGGGCTCGAGGCGACTTACATATTGTTACAAGTTTTTCTTCCACTTAGGCGACTGAGGTGGATTCGGGTTAGGGTATTAATGCGTAGAGTGAATGAGATGCTAAGATACTAAACTTGTGTGGCTTTCAGTTACTTCGCCTTTAAGTCCGTTTGTCGTTGTTTAAGATATCAACTTACCTGCACGAGCTTGGACACGCCATCGGCCTTCAACACGAGCATAACAGTCCGATCCGAGACCAGTACATATGGATAGATTGGCGAAAAGTGACCAATCCAGTTCAGTTTAAATTACAAACTGATGCCCGAACTTTCGGGTTGGGGTACGACTTCACCAGTATCATGCACTACGGGGTAAAAGTAAGTCAAACGGTATTATTCACATGGATTGGTTTCACGGTTATTTAATGTTTGCATCGGGCATTAGAGGCACTGTTGGTAGGAGCCTAATACTTCTGATGTGTGAATCGATGTAATAATAGTGTTTAAACCCAGCGTGCCTTGGCCATACATGTATCTGCCTGAATTCGATTAAAAGCATTTATTCAAATATTTATTCTTTAATTTGTGTAGCTGTGATGAAAAATCAAAGATAAAAAACAATGTTTGTGTGACGTCCACTGTGGAAATCCAGTCTTCGCCACAATTTTGTTCTGCAACAGTTATGAGTTGGAGTGGTGTCTAAAAGAAGTGAATATTGCAAGAGATTAATATTTTGAGGCGGTGCACGATCGAAAGATGCGGATATAGCAGTTGGACAAAGAGTTTGTCGATGTTTGTGTTTCCGTAAGGATGTCCGTCCAGAAATGGCACCGGTTTGAGCGTCGAGCATTTGTATGACAGTGCACGGTGGATCAAGCAATCAGTTCTGGGCCACGCTGTACTCAGCTCCTTTTGAAAAATCATGCTTTGACTCGTCGCAGAAACAGATATTGCGTAAAGGTGTCGCAAACGTGTAAGTGCATTTGACAATGCCTGGGTGGGTGAGTGGTTGTCAGGTACATGTTGAGAATTTGCCTCAACATTATATTGGGATTATGAATGTGATTGTAGTAAGAAAGTTTTCGTCATGATTTTTTGAAAATGCATGATATCCACATGTACGATTAATTCACGCAGACAAGGAGCACGTTCCAATGCAAGGATCACTACCATAGATCCCGCTAAATGACTAATTGACATTGTTGTGTTCTTCGTAGCTCTAACGGCCATGGGAAATCAGGATAAAAATATGTCTTTTTTACAATCACTAAAGATGTTAAAGCTAGGAAGTGTTGGGTTGTTGCCATACGCAGCGACGAAGCAAAATAAATGCGGGTAAGGTTGAAAATTTGATCATGGTTTGTCGCATCTGGGTGGGCGTGCGTCATAGCAACTGTGAATCTTCAGTCAGCGAGGCTTTGCGTAGATGAATACGGATTGAGACACGATGTATTTATTTTCCACATGGAAAACGATGTCTAGTTTTGCTTTGCCCAGTTAATTAAAGCTCTAAAATGAGATGGGTTATTTTTCAGGTTATGCTCTTGACCAAGGAACTGGGTTTGTTAAGTTTGATGCAGATTGATATATGAAACATTGAACACAGTTGAAATACATGTGAGTATTATTAAAAGCTAGAATGTATAATTGACTGTCAAATATGTTTCGCGTTGATAAATGACAGGTCATTTGTTGCATGCATTCCCCCCTTCAAAAGTGAAGACAGCCTAAGTCGACCAATGAATTGCCCCTTCGGTCTTTCAATGGATGAAACCGTGACATGAAAGAAAAACAGAAAACATGTTTCAATGTCATATGAAACAGACAATTCATTCACCTGATAGCCTGCCCATAAATCACTTAAGAGTGAAGTATGCTTCACAGCAGGTAAATATGCCCAGCGAGGTGATAAACCCAATGTCACGGATTTGTACCATACTATGCAGTTTACCTACCTTTGAGATGGCAAACAAAACAGTACAGTCCACACAAGCTCATTTTGCCATGTTAAAGGGTAAGATTTTTTTAGCCTCCATTTTGGGGATAAACCAAGCAACAGACTCGCCAAAAATGGCTCATTTGCGATTCAAAATACAAAAGTACTGGTGTACAACATGATAATTTGTTTATATTTCTTCAGTAAAGCTTTTTAATGTTCATTGCCGAGTCTTTAATACAGTGAATACATATAACCCAGAAAAAGCCAAGAGGCATTATAACTGGGTTAAAAAATATAAAGAGAAATCTAAATACAAATGTTATACAATAATTCATAAATTAAAAAATGATGTTAATATTACAATGACCTACGATTACGAATGTAAATGAAACATTTTCATACACATGTATACAATTCTATCCACTAAAACAAAGAAATTTAACATTGTAAAGAAATTTAGATACTATTTCGAATAAAACCTTTTTTCATTGGGGCTGAGTTCTTGACATCCATATAGAAAAAATATTTTGTACAATTACGGAATTTCAGACGTTTTTTTTGTAAGTATTGGGGATTTGTTCAAGTGTGTGGAAAAGCTGTACCCTCTGCTCCCTGCATACCTCACACCTCGGTGTTTAGGACTATACCGCATCTTGATCTGTTTAGGATTATTTCATGGTTGTGAGGAAGTTGGAATGATGTCAATGGGACTGGCAAGCCTTGAGTAGTGTAATACATTTTAAAGTTATCTTTGAGAGTGTCGTTTGAAGAACGTTCTTTTATTTTGGATCGCGAGGAAGTCCAATTGTCAATCCAAGTTTATATTGCAGATCTCTTAAAGTATTGGCTGAAGGAAGATGGAATAGTGTATATATTACATTGCCGCAGTCCTGGTCTCGTGTTAGGTTTTTTGAAGGAGTCAAAGTTGTTTTTGCTTGAATAATTGTTTATGTTGGTTAAGACTTCGAATGCATACGTGGACAGGTGGTTGCTAGTTTGCTCTAGTTGAGACTATTTAGAACCTTGATTGTGTGGGTCCCTGTGTACGTTACTCTTACGACAAAAGCTGCTTGGTATTGTAGTCTTTCTAAATGAAGAAGTATGCCAGCATTTGCCGATTGGTAGATTATGTCACAGAAGTAGAAAAGACTTGAACAGAGTTTCAAGATGCATGGAGTTGAGAGGATGCGAGACAACTCTAATTAAGTTGATGGATTTTTGTAGTTTTTGAACGAGTTTGTGACAATGAGGAGTAACTGTAAGCTGGTGGTCGAGTAGCAAGCCAAGATGATTGTGCGTGAACTTATTGGGGATAACTTCCCCATTGAGTGATAATTCTAGTGTTGGATTTGTTTAGAAATGACTATTATTAGACTTAGAAAATATAAGATCAACACTTTTTCAGGACTAAATTTTATCTTCAATTTGTAAGACCAGTCATAGCGTTTTTTTAGAGAGAGCCAGCAAATAATTGCAATTTCTCCACATTTTGAGGTTGCATAGCAAACCTGGCGCAACACTGATCAACACCAGACTTTTAAACACCATGTTTGTATCTTAGCTTTGTTGATTGATGCACTAATATCGTCTGCTATTGAGCATTTTCGAACAACAATAGCAAGCTTGTTAGAACCCTTCAGTCGAAAAAAAATCCAATATTGATACTTTTTTGGAACACTTTTGCACCAGTAAAATACATAATTTTAGTCAAAAATGTTAATACTATTTATTTAAGTTTAATGAAGTAAGACCTATTTGTTTAAATTAATTTTTCCATTTTCATTAAAATGCCACCTTTTTCGTGAACTCATTGTCCAAAATTAGGTGTCAATTTAGAGGTGATAAAATGGCTGTCGATCTTGACTTACAGTGTTCATTGGGTTTACCTTTTATGACTTTGCTATGAGGTGGGTGTCACTACAAAAGAATACCCAAAAGAACAACAGTGCGATGTGATCTGCACTTGCATGAAAGTTATTAACAATCACATGATGACGCCTGGAGTGAGTACGAGACCTGACTGTGTGTCCAAGACACTGGCTCATCTTGTCTTGAAGTTGGAGTTGGAATCAGATGGAAACCAAGTAGGCTATGTAACCACCCATTTCATATTGGTAGCTGTGTGCCATGCCTGAAGTGAGGGTGTCGGTCGGGTTGAAATGTCTGAAATCAGCTAACTGTATAAAACTATTTGGTCTTCCCTGTAGATCTGGTGAGTACTGCTTTGTTTGGATTTGAAGTTGTCACATTGTATACACCGGTGACCTAAAGTCGTGAATATAAGCATAATGAGCAGTTGATTGTCATACTACCCATTGTCCGTTAGCAACTGCTCATGTGATGTCATGGACATATATCAGCCTTCACAAATATACCTTTTTTGACAATCTTAATCCTTGTTTGTATCCGTAAGCAGAGTTTTAAAACAGTCGCTGATATCGCCGGCCATTTTAAATGAGGCCCTAAAGTTGTGGGCGTTTCGTTTAAACGGAAATGCACGAAGTATGACCACACAAGTCAACTACAGTGCTTACAGTTACTCTAGATGACACAAAAATGCACTGCATTGTTTATTAATTCAGTTTCAATTGAAATAAATTGTTATATGTTTTTCACCCAACTTTGATTTGCACAGACGTTTTCAATGAGGTTGTTCACGTAAAACGCTAAGAACCCAGCATCAATTATCGCTCTGTATTTTATTGTTTTGGCCTTACAAAACTTGATTGACCCTGGGACATTTTGATACATTGTTCAAGCTACCCCTGGAGCGCGTGTGTGAGTAAATCTGAACGATAAATATTCTCGAAAACATACCCCAAAAACGCACAAAAAATTGAATTAGTAAAATATGCTGTTTTTAAGATACATTTGAAAAAAAGAAGCCACTCACTCACTGTTTGTCATATTGTGAATACGAACACGTCCGGGTATTCGTTTGACGTTCGTAAGCAGGCGAACGCTGGAAACTTCAACGCCAGATGTTGTAGGGCCGCGCACAAGAGGAAATAAGGTTGTTCACGACTTTAGGGCACTCACGACTTTAGGACCTCTGACGGTAGTATTTTGGTGGTAATAGACAGTTTAATGGGTCTCTGATTTGAGAACCAGTTAGTCCACTAAATAACGTGTATTATTCTGAAAGACAGGGCTAGGGTATTGCCCAGCGGCCCACACGCCCACCTATTAGTGAACAGACGCCAAATTTTGCAGAAGGGCAACATTTGTCACCATTAATTGGTACGCCGGTCAGAAACGTCCAGTAAATTCTGAAAAAAGCTGGGTCCAATCAGTACTGTAGTGGGGGCGTAAGTGCACCTAGGCGCAGCCAATCAACTTTTTGCAGTTTAATGTAGCACCTACGCACCGTAAGTTACGGTATAATGGGATGTTGGCGCACGTAGGCGTAGCCAACCATCTTTTTACGCTTTAACGTCGCGCTTTACGCTCGTAATTTAAGTGACGGCATAGTGGGACGTAGTTTTCTTGATAAGATAGCTTACAGTATTGATGCGCGGCTACGCTGACGACAGCAATGTTGCCAAAAATTTCGGCACGCGCGACTGCCAGGAATGCTTAGATGAGCTCATGATTGGCAAAACCCGACCAAAAGTGGTAAATGTAAACAGCTCCATTTCATTGAACGCATTACATCAATATGTTAGTCAGTGAAGACAGAAGCCCTGATTCGAGAGATCGGACTATGTTTTGGGGGTTAATGCGATACTTGGAAAGTCCCACCATCATTCAGAATCTTGCGCTGATGCACGATGTGCCAGAAGGGCTGCCAAGCCTGTGCAGAAACACAACTACGAATACCACAAGCAGAAAATCTTACTCGTAGGATGGTTCGGGTCTTCAGTCTATGGCTGATAATACCGGAGAAACATTCGCCACTTTATTGAAATGCTCTCAAGAGAATACGTTTGAGTCCCAGGACAAAGGAACAACCGTGACCAAACGTCCTGGGCAGGTAATTCAAAATGTTGCTGTGAACTTTGAGCGGCGTTCACTTGACAAAGGAAACCAGTCATTTTGCTCTATTCTGAGCATCGTGGACCCCAAAACCAAGCCGAAGGGATCTAGAATAACATAAATCGAGAAAGAAGGCCATGATATTTGCGAGAGGTTTGGGATGGTTGCCACAATGGCAATCAGGGGAATGCGTGAGTTCGTAGTAATTTTACCACTATGGCACTGTGGTCACTCTACTGTTTCCTGGCAGCTTATCAGCCACTCCTGTCTGAAACCCTTTTGGCCCCGCAAGGCTGTCGAACCCAATTTCCTAGGCAATACCCTCCTGTGGAAGCTACCGGATAGCCTTTCAAGAAATTCACAAACTTACTAACCACGCATGCACATGTATTATAAACATGTAACAACGTTTGTCAACCAGCAGTGTTAAGAGTGACTCCATATAAAACCCAACAGGTAGAGTCTATACCCAAAATCACCGATTTTTTTGAAACTTAGCACATGAGTTTGGTTTCTTGCGATGTACAAAAACCTCACTTTTTAAGAATTTTCATTCATTATTTTTCTTTTTATGACCTGTACCTCCATTTTGCAACAAAGTTGGGCGTCGAAGTGGGCATGTTTGAATGCAATTTACTAGCATGTGTGGTAAGGTCAAAACAAATGAATAATACGAATTGAAAGCGCAGTGGCTGAATAATTTAATGGTATAACTTTCAAAATCCATTTTTAAATTTGTACGTTATGAATTTGTGAGGCAAAAACGGCTATTTTTCAGGTTTTCGCTGAAGCCATTTTCGGCCAAATTTGGCACTCTGTAGAAGCCATAACGCACCTTTCCTGAAATTGACTTTATAATAATTTGTTTAGTCATTCCTAACCTGTTCATAATCTAAAATAAAAAATCTTGCCTCTAATCTAGTTTATGCGTACGAA
>NMRA01000844.1:48048-88119 GCA_002633005.1 Phoronis australis
GTATACAGTAAGTGACGCTGTCATGATCGAAGGTATCGCAAGGTAGCACTGCACGCTAAGATGTGACAACTTGGGAACATTTACATGTGTTGATTGACATAAAACTTATTTTTAAATTGATTGATGATTATTAGAGCAAGGAATAAGCAACTATTAGCCATCACACTACTATGCCATTGTTAATGATAACAGTGGCCCCAGGCAATAACTTCGATAGAACCAAAGTTGATCGTTTATACTGCGTGGCAGCGTTGACGCTAAGCAATTAAATCTACCTGTTTAGTGCCAAGTTAACTGGCGCTGTTAACTTCCTTCCAGGACCAAAGTTTAAGCGTTCATACTGACATTAACTCCCAAAAACTTTGAGGCGTCGATGTTAGTATGAAAGGCCCTATAGATATGTGTATGAAGTTCAGTAGCTTTAAATTAAAGGAAAGGGAATATTTTTGTGGTCAAAGGTCTAAGTTTTCTAATTTCCATCTCGTATAACCAGGTTGTACTTACTTTTAGTGAAACTTATTCGCACCATGGAGTGTTTTGGATTTACTGTTATTATGATTGTCACGAAAACGAAACTTTGACTTTTAAATTGATATTTTTAGGTTGAAAACAATTACAGGTGATTCTAAGCACTATTTCTAGTATAAGGATTGTACTTCCCAAAATCAGATCTGTGGCCATTGTCGATAAACTTGTAGTTACCTGTTACGTTTTATGTTATGCTTTTGTCTTTTGTACGATTTTTTCACAAATGCTGGAATTGATTCACAGTAGCGAAGATTCCCTTTCTGTTGGCTTTTTTCGGCATTACTCTCTGTGTTGAAATGGCTTAACCACCAAGCAGTTTCGACCTCATAAGACATGAAACCTTTCAGCGCCACGTGATTTTTGTCTTATTTTGAGATTTAAGGTAGGTCAACAGATTGGTTGGCATTAGAATGTGCGGAGACATGCGCCAGCTGAAATATGGGAGACTAATTAAGTCAATTTTGACCATTTCAAAAATCACTAAAGGTACTCATGTTATGAGGCTCGAAAATACATGTAGACAAAATCTTAGTAAAATCTGTCAAATGTTCATGAATAAAGTACTCGAAGGTCACAGCTGATCAGTAACACAGGCTCAGTTTTCTTCCACTGCTCAAGCTAGCTCGTTAAGTTTTATTAAAACTCAACTACCGCCAGGCTCAAAAGTGGCTAGAAACAAATGGTATCCTTGGAAACCAATAGGGGAGCGTTTTAAGAAAATAAAGGTGGTCTGGATTCAGTGGGGCCAGGCTCATCACAGAGAAAAATACAACGAGAATCTGTGACATGACGTTTATCGCCCTCTGTCGGGTGCATCTGTGAACTTGATCTCAACATGCAACGTAAGGATTTATAATTTCAATCCTTTTTTCAAATAAGTATATATCCAGGCTTTCTTAACATTTCATTTTTTGTAAAGCACAGAACGGCAATAACTCCCTCAATTTCTTTTCGACATTTATGTTTTGTATAAGTTGTATCCAGGATAAATTCTATTTGACATAAAATATCTTGCCATGGATAACTTGTGGTTTTTAGGCAGTAACTGGACTTCCCTGAACATGACTCTTGTTCCAGATTGACTGAACACCATAAGTAATGCGTGGTGAGATGTTTTCCTTTCAACTGGATGAAACATTTACATAACTTCAGAATAACTATTTGTTTTTCAGTGAACCGTAATATGTCATACACCCAAAGAAGAGCCTGTTGCAGCGATTGGTTTCCACGATTATGCTGTTCAAGCTACAAGACAACACAGAAAACATAAACTTCAAGCTTCTGTATTGAGAGCCCGAATATGGAACTGGAAGTAGAAGAATTTTGCGATAGTCAATTTTATCGTGATGATAAAATGATTTGGCTTAAAACAGGCCTTGTTACGTAATCAGTCTTAGAAGAAATTTTCAGGTCATTGCAGCCAAGTGCAGTCACTATGACGACAATTTCCAAGGTGTAGAGGCGAAGAAAAAATGAATATGAAGCACATTGGAACCACAACTGTTCACCTTTAGAGCACGAAATATATTGAGAAGTTATGAGGTTGAACTTAATATGAAAAACTTTAATAAACATCGACATGTAACCACGGTCATTCATAATGGGCTGTTAAAACAATATTTCCCTAGTTCCACAACCATTAAAATAGCAAAGTCTTAACAGGTAGGGCTTAGTCTTGGCAGTCCACACGTCACTACCAGGGCATCTTAGATGGTTGGGGGCTATAGTCTACAATCTGTTTGAGTACTGCGCCGCCCATTATCACGAGCGGCGCATCCGATAGAGGTGTGAGGGCTTTAGCCCTCGTTTATGTCAGTGCTGCTCCGCAAATGCTTGATTTTGATAGTCTTGATCAACAAACTATGCCAGATGTAACAGTAAAATGCAATGAGCCACTGATGTCAAAAATATCTCCAACTCGTCAAAAATGCGAGCAGATGAACTGCATTATTATCAAGTTTACAAGAAAAGTGTAACCCGCCTTTAACATAAACTTAAATCTGTGACACCATCGCAATTTAGTCATATTTACCTTCTACATGTATGTTTCGAACCTAGTTTTCCGAAGACTAAGTTATACGCTTTACCCATTCAGACAACTTTTTGGTGCATTGACTCCTGTCTCTAACGTATTTTCCCAATTCTTCGTGATTTATAAGTGACACATTTTTATGCTTTAATGTGCAGGTTGGACTCAAACGACAAACCATTCAATTTAAGCAATGTCCATTCTGCATTGTCTATCGCAGTGGGCCTCGCTTTTGGTTTCAATGTCGCCCCGGGAATTAGAAGCAGACGTCATTATCCAGAACTTGGAATGTACATTGTAGAAGCCAGGCAAACAGTTTGAGGTTACGCGGTCGGCACAGAGCATTATTTACCTGAAATAAAATCTAATTGGCCTCAAAATGATAAGTTATGATGGTTCCTGACAAAGATTCCAAGAAATGAAATCTATTACGTTGCTATTAGCAACTGGGCTTTCACAGTGAGGAAAAAATACCAGTTGTCAACTTACATTTTAAGACATTATAGTCTGCCGGCTAAGTAGGCTCCAACTCGGCTTCATTCGCCGAAGACAGCACTGTGGGAGGGTCAAGTTTACACGCAAACTATGCCGGTATGGCGAGGGCAAACTTGTTATCTGTGTTATCCGAGTTCTGTCTTCACCCTCATCTGCTTACCTGCCTTCATAATACTCTTCAAGCTCGTACTGTAAGTCTTCGTAACTTTGATTATCACAATTACCCGCCATTGCCTATATGCTGCCAACTGAACATTGATGACAATAAAAAGCGAGAAACCAAACAATCAATAATTGTTCTTTTAACTATTTTTTACCTATTTCAAAAAATAAATAGGCCACTAGTTAAATATTGTGCGATCCAATTATTTTGTACGGTTTAAAACCTCAAGTACACTGTAGTACAAACTGAAATTCAGTTCTAGTGACGCTTTAAGTGGGTCTTTTCTCATTTATTTCCGTCTCCAGGCTGCCTAAGAAAAATTTTCCGGTCGCTATTGTCCAGTAAATTCTGGATGGTAATGGTCCACCAAAGTTAATTATTAGCAATGTACAGATCTGTATGTTAATTCATGTATGTGTAGAGTACTCATAAATTTGCAGATGTATGTTCGATTCCCCTGCCGTTGGAATATATTTCATAAAATTTAAAAATTTCTGCAGTGGGTTTTTTTGTTGTACAGTTTTCATACAGCTAGCTCTGAGAATCTCTTTTGTGTGGAATTGACATTTTGCTCCATCATTAACTGAAACAGATAGACGCCAGGGACTTTCAGATAACGAATTCGGGCACGGTTCGGTTAGATTACCGTGCCATACATCTTCAGCAGTCGTGAATCACACTTCGAAGCGAAATTGGTACTATGAGTAAAACGGAAAAAACATTACAGTGCACGTCCATGGGGAATTTCGAGTTCTGAGTCTCTGCTTTATAAAAATGTGATTTTTGAGAGGAGTAAAAAACAAAAGAGGCCTTGACGCAAACATCAAACGCATGATTTTTGCTGCAGCGCCAAAGACAACAGCACAGCCAAACCAGAAATCCTGAACCCGAAACTAGTGATCGTTTATACGTGAGCAGAAGGATCGTTTGAAGTGATGCAATATTTTGGTTTTCCCTAAATGCATACTAAACCACTTACACTGTACTTACTAAATAAAATGACTGTTAATTTTGGCATAGTAAATGTGTTCAAACACCTACTCTCGAAACAAATTAGTAAATGTGCTATTTAGCTGATCTTCATAGGATACAGTAAATGTCATTAAACAGTACCTATGCCCGAAACTTACTCTAGAAAAGCTGTGACAACATAATTATCCAAAGGCATACGTATGCGTACAAGTATGTCAGTAAAAGCAAACGGCTGCCCATCTTGGTCTTTAGGAAACTGAATGCCAGCCACATACCTACAGCAAACCACTGACTCTCAACAATTGCATGGCAAGTAAGCTTAATCTGCATTAAAAAAATAACAGAAGTCCAGCTCAACGTTTTCTCATTTAGGTACATGTATATAGACAATTTAATTAGAAACTAGAACTAAGAAAAGCATACCTTCCTGTGGAAATATTTTGCCTGGCAGTAGTCGCGAAGGAAACATGCTTGTGTGGCCGAATGAGTAAAGTGTCCACTTGTACCGCAAATGTCGAAACACCTTGTCCCACATTATGATGGAACTACCACCAGTCTTAAGAAACTTGATTGAATAAGGCTAAAAGATTTTGTTTTTGGTCATTGCGACTTTGGTTTAAGTTCGGGCGGAAAAAAATACCTAGATGGCTTTACTGGCTTCGTGAAGCTGGGTATCGTTTCCTTACGCGTCAAAACACGGACAACTCCATGTATTTAAGCCCAACATGTTTATATAGACCGTAGCACACAAAAGTGTCTATTAAAATGGTGGGGCTTAAATTTTGGTATAACAGCAATGCAGGAGAGTCCACCCCGTGACTATAAACAGGTTTTACTTCAACCAGCGGAATCAAAAACCATTGCTATATAGATCAATTACCTTTCGGAATAGAAATGTCTCACACTTAAGCTTAATAAGTGTATAATGATCCAAATCTACCTGCTCTCGTCTTAAAATATCTAAGCGGTGCTACAAACTTTGAAGTTGGGAACAACATGGGCGCCGCACCATAGAGAGCCACTTTTTCAGTGCTGCGTCGCCCGCGGTCTATAGGCGGTGCACCACAGGGGATGTTGGAGGACTTTAGCCCGCCACTTCTTTTTGAGCATTGCGCCGCCCATGAAGAAGTTATGAATGTTAAAGGATTAAATTAAGTTACATATTCGTGTTTTAGGCATTCTCATCTGATCAATCACAAACCATATACGCCCATAAAAGAGAAAACGAGCAGTTGATTCAACGATACTCCGGGATAGAGCTAAGGTTCAATGATATTAAAAAAGTCAATCTAGTGTATGAGTGTAACGGTAGGTGTTGTTTTTAATATGCATGTGACCACATCAAAAAAGGTTTCGATGAGAGTATGAATATTAATTTTGACACATCTAAAATCTGTTTTAATTTTCAATATATGATGGCAATTTTCATGTCACGGGCATGCTGGGTCCTGCCAATGAGGGTAAAACTGGCATGCTAACAGTTTTTTCACTGTGTAAGTGACGAAACAATGTAAAAACTTTACCAGATTTAACGAGAGTCATTTAATGCAATTACAAATTGGCCAATAACAGATGATGTGAGCCCATCATTGCTCGTCTAACGAGACTTAAAAGGAAAATAGCTCAAGCGTGATCACGGAAAAACAAAACGTTATCATTTCCTTAGGTTTTTGATAATTTACGATACGCACAAATATTTAAACACTAACGGTGAGAATATGTCGAAAAAACTATAACTTGAAATCAAATTATGTTTGATGAAGAAACGTTAGATTATTAACGCTGCAATAACTTATAATAGCAGCGCCATTATATGTTTATTAGGAGTCTTTAGATTTTCGATTCCATAAGGGCTGTTCGAGAAATGTAGGTCGAATTTTATCTGCATGACTACCACAGTTGAAGACCTCTTCTTGCCAACAGCACTTTGCCCTGCCAACATACGGTGTCGTGACGGCGGCTTCGTCAACAAAGACTGCACTTGTTTCTGTAAAAACGGTACCAACAGCTGTCAAGAGAGCGGACGAAAACCTCCTCAGAAAGGTCAGTGTCAAATCCATGTACACTGCAGGAGTACCCTCATAAATGCTATTCCTTTCAAAACACATCAAGTAAAACGGATTGAAGCTTTGCATTTGTATAAATTTAGTTAACAGTTTTGAAGGTGGTAACCCATGTTTAGTCCTCACGCTTTTTGTCAGCAAAAGGTACATATCGCCAGAAATTCAAGCCCCACGTGTAAAAGGCTGGGTGCGCGCATACTCTCATCAGCTCCTCTCAAAAGCCAAATGTACACTGCCCACCCAAGTGTCTCGCTGGTTCCCTGCGTGCCGCTAGGTGAGGCGGTAGCCGCACCAGCACGTGCAGGATAGGCACGTAGGGGACCAGCGAGACCCACGTGTGTCAGCACACAAACCAGTTATTACACAAATGTGGGTCGGTGATATGCAAATCTCATTCAGCCTACACACAGCTATGAATAAACACGTGGTCATGAGGCTGACTGAGCCAACAAACGTAAAATATCTTACACCCGTGCCTCATTGATAATCTCAAAAAATCTTTACCAGGAAGGGACAACTAGCTAAACTGCCGTTTTTTGGCCTACCCAGGTTAATTCCAGGTATTTAATTTCATTTAAAGAAAACGGGTGATTTCATCAGAAAGAGTAAGGCTTTCTCTAAAGAAGGATTTTGATAAACACCCTTTGCAACATTAAACGTTTGTTTAATTCATGCGCGAACCCAAGGGGGCTCGGATTGCTCGAACGAGCCCCCCATTTGGCGAAGTGTGCAAAAAGTTTCACCTCAGAGAAACAAAAAATCCTAGAAAACGAGACAAAAGTCCAGGAAAAAGGCGCAGACGCACAGGTCACAGTTTTGAAGGTTGGTACCCCTTTTTTTTCTTTTTTTAGTCCTGCTGCTATTTTGTCATCAAAATGTTCAAATCGCCAGAAATTCGAGCCCCCCGGTATTGAAGGCTGGGTGCGCGCATGTAATTGTACTTTGAAAATAACGACTTCAGCGAATGCAATCGCAATTTCCCAAATGCAATCACGGGTAGACATCTACGCCCACATTTGCATGCCGGATTCTCCTCAGTTGATTTATAAAAACAGCGTTCAACGCGAGTTCGCAATTAGACAAAGTGACAAAAGAATATCATGATTTTGACGGAAAAAAATTCTGTGTGATACGTTTGTCTCGGGTTCGTATAGGGAAGTAATATTTGAGTTGTCCAGACTCTGCCATTAATTGAAGCGGAATATTGCGGATCAAATCGCCAGGAGACGGGTGACTAAGAGCGACGCCGACATACTACATGTATTTGGCGCTGAGTGAGGTCATGCTCCTCGTGAAAGAAGTTTAAGGAAAATTAATTCACCCAAATGTATTCTCAGCCCATGTGTCAACAGTGCAATGTGCTGTTTTGTATGTGCACCGTGTCTCCTCTGGCTCCGTCACCGTGTCCTCATGCTCAAGGTTTGCTAGTAAAGTCTTACCGGTACAGCCACTACAGGCACCGACTTCCCCACTGCCGGATATAGACGGAATGTTTTCCCTTGCCCCAGTTCAATAAGAAATACCTCTGGACTCCCACCCCAGCCTGATTGGGGTCTACATGTACTGGCAGGTGGTTGTACTGAAGGGATGTTTCGTATACACTCAGAAAAGAAAACTTTTGGGCTAATGTGACTATTTCTGCTGATGGAAAAAGTGGCATTTATTTTGATTTCCTAGGAATAAAAATCACGGTATAGGGAGTCAGGATATTTTTTTGCTCATTGGTTTTCATCAGTGGCCACTTGACTGCGTCTATTTTTATCAATCTAGGAAATCACTCCATATCTGATTCCCTGACTTAGTGACGGTATCATTAGATAGAGCAGATGGGATGTTTCCACGAAATTCCTCTCCATTAGGTCGGTACCATGAGTAGCCTAATGAGACAGTGAAGAACATGTCGACTGAATGGATCAGTCATTCCCCATCATTTCATTGAAAAATAATTTCTACTGGGTAACAACAACAATATGTTATATTGGCCAAACTTAGATTTTTGCATGAGCTAACTAAGACTAGCGGATGTTCTGTTCTACAGGCAANGAAAAACAAAACGTTATCATTTCCTTAGGTTTTTGATAATTTACGATACGCACAAATATTTAAACACTAACGGTGAGAATATGTCGAAAAAACTATAGCTTGAAATCAAATTATGTTTGATTTAGAAACGTTAGATTATTAACGCTGCAATAACTAATAATAGCAGCGCCATTATATGTTTATTAGGAGTCTTTAGATTTTCGATTCCATGAGGGCTGTTCGAGAAATGTAAGTCGAATTTTATCTGCATGACTACCACAGTTGAAGACCTCTTCTTGCCAACAGCACTTTGCCCTGCCAACATACGGTGTCGTGACGGCGGCTTCGTCAACAAAGACTGCACTTGTTTCTGTAAAAACGGTACCAACAGCTGCCAGGAAAGCGGACGAAAACCTCCTCAGAAAGGTCTGTGTCAAATCCATGTACACAGCAGGAGTACCCTCATAAATGTTATTCCTTTTCAAAACACATCAAGTAAAACGGAATGAAGCTTTGCATTTGTATAAATTTAGTTAACAGTTTTGAAGGTGGTAACCCATGTTTAGTCCTCACGCTTTTTGTCAGCAAAAGGTACATATCGCCAGAAATTCAAGCCCCACATGTAAAAGGCTGGGTGCGCGCATACTCTCATCCGCTCCTCTCAAAAGCCAAATGTACACTGCCCACCCAAGTGTCTCGCTGGTTCCCTGCGTGCCGCTTGGTGAGGCGGTAGCCGCACCAGCACGTGCTGGATAGGCACGTAGGGGACCAGCAAGACCCACGTGTGTCAGCACACAAACCAGTTATTACACAAATGTGGGTCGGTGATATGCAAATCTCATTCAGCCTACAAACAGCTATGAATAAACACTTGGTCATGAGGCTGACTGAGCCAACAAACGTAAAATATCTTACACCCGTGCCTCATAGATAAGCTCAAGAAATCTTTACCAGGAAGGGACAACTAGCTAAACTGCCGTTTTTTGGCCTACCCAGGTTAATTCCAGGTATTTAATTTCATTTAAAGAAAACGGGTGATTTCATCAGAAAGAGTAAGGCTTCCTCTAAAGAAGGATTTTGATAAACACCCTTTGCAACATTAAACGTTTGTTTAATTAATGCGCGAACCCAAGGGGGCTCGGATTGCTCGAACGAACCCCCCATTTGGCGAAGTGTGCAAAAAGTTTCACCTCAGAGAAACAAAAAAATCCTAGAAAACGAGACAAAAGTCCAGTAAGAAGGCGCAGACGCACAGGTCGCAGTTTTGAAGGTTGGTACCCCTTTTTTTCTTTTTTTTAGTCCTGCTGCTATTTTGTCATCAAAATGTTCAAATCGCCAGAAATTCGAGCCCCCCCCCCGGTATTGAAGGCTGGGTGCGCGCATGTAATTGTACTTTGAAAATAACGACTTCAGCGAATGCAATCGCAATTTCCCAAATGCAATCACGGGTAGACATCTACGCCCACATTTGCATCCCGGATTCTCCTCAGTTGATTTATAAAAACAGCGTTCAACGCGAGTTCGCAATTCGACAAAGTGACAAAAGAATATCATGATTTTGACGGAAAAAAAAATTCTATGTGATACGTTTGTCTCGGGTTCGTATAGGGAAGTAATATTTGAGTTGTCCAGCCTCTGCCATTAATTGAAGCGGAATATTGCGGATCAAATCGCCAGGAGACGGGTGACTAAGAGGGACGCCGACATACTACATGTATTTGGCGCTGAGTGAGGTCATGCTCCTCGTGAAAGAAGTTTAAGGAAAATTAATTCGCCCAAATGTATTCTCAGCTCATGTGTCAACAGTGCAATGTGCTGTTTTGTATGTGCACCGTGTCTCCTCTGGCTCCGTCACCGTGTCCTCATGCTCAAGGTTTGCTAGTAAAGTCTTACCGGTACAGCCACTACAGGCACCGACTACCCCACTGCCGGATATAGACGGAATGTTTTCCCTTGCCCCAGTTCAATAAGTAATACCTCAGCCTGATTGGGGTCTACATGTACTGGCAGGTGGTTGTACTGAAGGATGTTTCGTATACACAAGAAAAAAGTATGTTTCATTATACAATCAGAAAAGAAAACTTTTGGGCTTATGTGACTATTTCTGCTGATGGAAAAAGAGGCATTTATTTTGATTTCCTAGGACTAAAAATCACGGTATAGGGAGTCAGGATATGCTTTTGCTCATTGGTTTTTATCAGTGGCCACTTGACTGCGTCTATTTTTTATCAATCTAAGAAATCACTCCATATCTGAATCCCTGACTTAGTGACGGTATCATTAGATAGAGCAGATGGGATGTTTCCACGAAATTCCTCTCCAATAGGTCGGTACCATGAGTAGCCTAATGAGACGGTGAAGAACATGTCGACTGAATGGATCAGTCATTCCCCATCATTTCATTGAAAAATAATTTCTACTGGGTAACAACAACAATATGTTATATTGGCCAAACTTAGATTTTTGCATGAGCTAACTATGACTAGCGGATGTTCTGTTCTACAGGCAAACAGACTATGCTTTTTTGATTTGTTAATTCATGTTGTTAAAATGAAAAAACAGAAGCAGCAGATGCCATCCGAGCTCAATGTTGTAGATTGGTAGCGTCTTAACTGTTGTCTTCATTATTGCAAAACAAGTAAATTGTTTGATAATATGTCAGAGCTGACCTTTTCATAGGTATGTTTATCTGATGTGCTTTGAATATTTCACACTATGTTTTGAAACATCATCAGGCCTGGGTTGCATAAACTTTCATAAGTATCCACTGGATAAGTTTGATTGTTGCATGGCGTCAAGTGCATTGTTCAGCGGTAACAATGGGGCGCCTGCTAACGGCAGCTAACGTGACGTCTTTGTTGCTATGCGGCGTATAATTTCTATGCAACTGGGTGCTGATATTCTTCTCCAAACACTGATTCTCGATCATTGCAACGATTGGGCGTATTGTATGCTTTAGGATGAGGAGAATTGCCTGACCTTGTTTCCTAAAAACTGCAGTGTCTTTTTTCTAGAGTGTAAGAACAACATAAGTGACGAAAAGTGCAGACTGTATAAGATGGCCGGCGACTGCTTCAGAAACCCTTTGGTTGTTTTGCCGAATTGTAAGAAGGCGTGCGGAATGTGTGGCATTGATTTCAATAAAGGAAGCCTGCACGCTAAAGGTAAACAGATGTCGTCGAAGTGCTAATTCGCCCTATTCTATAAAAGTGCGCACTGTGTCAGTGTGTCAATTCTGGTAATAGAAGAAGACAAAGTACCAGCTAAAACAAATCAGCATAGTAAACGTTTTGCTTAACTGTTGAGAACCGTTCAAGAAATCACCATCTTTTAGGAAGCTTGTGAGGTTACTAATACACACACATGTTTACAGGACATTGTAAGAATCCGTTGGGCAACGAAGCGTGTTCTACTTTGGCACAAACGTTTTATTGTGACTTAATGCCTGCATACATGATGGTGAAATGTCCACAGGCATGCGGCTTTTGCAACAAAAGGGATGCTGGTAGGTGTCACTCAAATTTAATACCTAAGTTGCATATCCTAAGTTATGTAATATCGGACAAGAAAAGCCTCTCTCCACAGGCCCGAAACATGCACGTGGGGATGTGGTTCGAAGTTCTAGAGCGGTGGACCTTTTATATTTTGCAAACGTCGACACTGTAGAGTTTTCAGTAAGGCCACGGGATGCGCACCATAGGGTGCTGTGGGGGGGGGGGGGCTNTATAACCCCTCCCTACGTTTTCAGTGCTGTGCCGCCATGATGGCCCTTGACACACCTTAATTAGTGGAGGGGGATCTATATACGTAAAGATGTCTCTCAGCTCTATGTTTCTGATATGAGAAAGTATTCGTAATACCAGAAGTGAGTGTTGCTCGCAAAGAACGCTACTCACGTTCGGGGGTAATTTGGTCCAGAAAGGGAACGTTCTCGCGTTACCGTCGGCCAAACTTTCAAATCATATGAGTGATTACACCTTATTACATACTTGGACAGAAATATTTAGTAGAAGAATGACAATTGACAAAATGTTAGGCCCCAATATCTGATTGTAATTTTGCGTGTTACATAAGTTGCTTACACCGCGGGACTGGGAGCAGTTCCTTGTTCGGAAGGTTCACTATTCGGAAGGCTCACTCTTCCTAAAGTTCACTACTCCGAAGGTTCATTAATACAAAGGTTCACTACCCCGAAGGTTCATTAATACAAAGGTTCACTACTCCGAAGGTTCATTAATACAAAGGTTCACTACTCCGAAGGTTCATTAATACAAAGGTTCACTACCCCGAAGGCTCACTACTTCGAAATTTTCGTACTCAGGTGTAATTTTTATACTGTTACGTGCAAAAATAAACGATAGTTCACTGAGTGGTCGACCTATACCGAAAACGACGTACGGATTTCATGCGCATGCGACATTTGACTGCTTGTCTTAGGAACATGAAAAAATTAGTACATACTTCTTTTTAAAAAACAATTTGAAGTAGGGGTATTAATGAAGTATCAACCACGATACGTTCTTTAAATTCGTGTCGTGATTGCATCCTATTCACAGCGCCACTGAAAACTTCAGGGCCCCTACATCTCAAACTCATCCACCGGAACAACGCGCCCAACCGAAAAGAAACAAAATGTAGTTAGTAGACTATCCCATCTCTGCCAGTCTTCACGAAGTCGGAGAGTCCCATTAAGTATTCTTCAATTCAAAACCGCCGTTGGTCGCCGCAGCCATGAACCGTGTCCCAGATGTAGTCCCTGCTTCACTGCTTGAGAATGAAACGTTAGATTCAAGAATCAAGATTGGCACTGATTGTAAACGATTTAACCAATGATTTAAAAAATATTACATGCCCTTTAAATGGTTACTAAGTGGACACAAATACAATAGTTCATTCATGTCATTAGCAGACAATCCGAGAAATGAACTGTCGGAATTGTGGGCTAGAAATTGAGGACATACGAAAGAACTTTCGAATGCAACGAAACTTCGGAGTAGTGAACCTTCAAAGCAGTAGACCTTCGGAAAAAAGAACTTTCGAAATAATGACATGTAACCTTGAAAATCTTTCCGATGAAGTTTGTTTCTCCTATGATCGAAGTCTACGAGGCTGTGCTCCACTGACGCAGAATGAAAAGAGAATACTTTTTTCATTGACCAAAGTTTTTATTAGGTCTAGACCTGCTTCCCTAACAATTCAAAAAGAACTGAATTTAAGCACAACGGTAAAGCACACATGAGTGCACAATCGTGCATGTCAATCCGCCAATCCACAACCAGTGTTCAAACACTGGATGAACAACATATTTGACGATCACTTTCAATTTAAAATTTGTAAATGCCTGCACTTTACCGTACTGTGCCAGCACTGAGTACACCAACGTACATGTAGCAAACAACAAACCCATTTTCTGCTGTTTTGTTTTTTGGTCGATTTTAAGGCATTCAGACCGCTGCTATATAGCTTTAGCTACGCATGGACATTTACTTCTAGACTCCCTTGTCACCCTGTGGTGGGGCCACCACGCACGTTCCATGCCGATGAATAAAATAAGCCTCCTCTAATAACCTGTGCGATACTATCATCCACGCAAACACGAGTCGTACGCCCCGATGATTAGACGACGAGCTTTGAATCAGAGTTAAGTTTAAAATTATTACTTAGTTATCGTTGTTGTTAATATAATTAGTTATTATTGTACATAGTAGTACCAGTTGCTGCAACATTTTTGGCCTTGTTGTCCCATGTCCTCTCTTTAGCGGTTAGGCTAGGGCTTGACCTTTTTTGCGGTAAGGCTTTCGATCGAATCCACCGAACCCCCCTGGCTACCGGCCTGCTCTGTAATGAGTTGCACCAAATTCCCTGCTGTATGTATGGACATGTACTATGTTTGACAATTGGCCTAATTAAAATTCCATTCACTTCTTGCACTATTAATTGGTGTTGCAAACGTAGTTGCAAGAGCAGAATGCCTCATTTTAGCATCAATTTGAACAACGCAAACTTGCGTGAAATTGTGCATCTTCAAAAGATGCAGATCCATTGTAGTTTGGACACATCACCTGATTTTCAAGCACGATGGTATATTCACGCAAGTGGTGAGTAGGGTGCACCACAATGAGACGTACATGTAGTACATTATTTGGGATGTGTCTCAAGATGTTTTGACCCTATCAAAAGGAACTGGTCTGGTACTTGCACAGGTCTCGAATGTTGGTCCATTGCAATAATCACCTGGGGCCATTCCACAGCGCATTTAAAAAGATTACTCAAATAATTTCATTCTTCGATTTCTAACATTATAAATCCTGCGGATGTCGGGCATTCCGCCAACTCAATTGAGTATTTTGCACTGCCATTAATTTTCTTTGATTAGCATTTGTACTTCTTGTCATCACTTTGGATGGGTAAGCAAAAGAAACGAGAGATTTTGTTATCTTGTATTTTCTCGATTGTCCACACTATCCGATCAAACTGGCTCTTGGTTGCACGGCCCTTACTTAGTGGGCAGCAGAGAACCCTGGGAAACGGTTCAGCTCTTGGGACAGAATGCTAAATTCACTCAAAAACTAACCTTAATCGTCCACATGACTATTATTCACGTCAGTCAACATGGCTAAAGCAAAATTCGGGAAACATATGTAACAGATTTTCTATACTTCGGGTCGTCTCACAATCTCAGTGAAGCCAAGCAGCAGCACCCCGTCGCACTCGTGTTTTCTTGGAATGCAATACCAGGTGGCTCAATGTTTTTACAAGAAAATCTTCCAAATGTGGACTCTCGTTAACAATCTTGGTTTTGCATCCACCGCAAGCATTGCTCTCGAGTGATATACACCACGTGCCTATTTTAAGTTTATTTAGTGGCTTTTTAACATGTTTATAAAGTAGTGCATGTACAGCATATTGCTGTGCAAATCACGGATAGTGCATCGCTTTCCGTCGAGCGGTTATTAGGTGTTGTAGTCACATGATTGTTCAGTAGGAAGACATGAAGTCTGTAGAGTACGATCTGCTGAAATATTTACACAACTGATTCACCAAAGACGCTACTTCATTGATTCTGCAAAACGTTGTGCACTTTGCACAAATGCGCTTGAATGTACCTTACATTTTCAGTGCGATTTAAGTTCCCCCATAAACCAAGGTTAAAGTTTTTTAAATTAATGGACTTGCAACGACATATACATTAATGCTTTTGCATGTCATAACTAACCTAGGATAAAGTGATTCATGCTAGAAACGTCAAGTAGCTTTTTAGACCTGGTATACTTCACAGCAGTTGTCGAAAATTTGCTAAAAGTGGCGGCATCATCGATCAGATATATCCCCAAAGCGCAAATACAAAAATTTGCAGGTTATCACTTGCTTAAACAATGAAAAAACATCAACTTCTTCGTATGTAGCCCTGTTAGTTTCCTTTTCCAATACATACCTAGCAAACACATACTCTGATCTATATACAGCCATTGTTGCTCGTACATGTAAGTACCGCAATGATGAGATCCTCTACACCCAGACCTACACTGTATAATTGTACATTAAGTGTGTTTTCATCACTTATCAGTATTCGATTTGTCAATCTTTGCCACCTTGGCGACCTTAGAATAATCCAAAGTCGCCACGAGGTCGCCACTATGAATATCAAAGTCAGATAATTAATTCTTCGAAATGTGTTTTAAATTTGTGTTCACTTCCCAACTTTAGTTTTCCGCGTTTTCCTTTAGTTCACAATTGTTCCTTTTATCTCGTGAAATAACTGCGTCTGCCCCCATCAAACACGCGGTTAGCTCACAACAGGGAATAAACAGCCGGCAATCGCAAAAAATCGAGTAAGATCAGTGAAACACCAGCATCCAATGTATGCTTTCTTCTGCGTTCTATGATTGTCGGTAGGAGGAATTGCGTTAAACGATGAATGTACATAAAAATTGTGATAAACTAGTGCGGCAAGACCTTTTTTACTTTTAGTTGACGTCAATGTTGATTACCTGAAATTTCGTTTGGCAACCTGGAATTTTCGCCAATCACCAAATGCAGTGGGCGACAAGCTAGGTGTCAGGCGCTGCGATAAAAATGACACAAATCGTTACGGAATTCAGACAACTACAGTCACTATTCATCCATTTTGCAAAGCTGATGGCTAATGTCGTGTTTAATTACCTGAATCTTGACGAGCCTTCAATCTGCATAAAATTGCAAATCTTTATACACTTTGCCAGGAGATCAGCTAAGAAATATCGGTTGGGGAGGGCTTTTAAATTACATGTACGCTAACATCCTTTGTCTTCTGACACACCAGAAGTTACATGTATAACATGCAGGAAACGGTCGTGCGTCTTAGGTGACCAATTGCAATGGTTGTCAAGTTAACTGCATTCTACAACAGATGATTCACGCATACCCTGAAGGTGAAAAATATTCTTACACGTTTTTGTTTTCCGTCACAGGAGCGTGTAAAAACCTCTACGACACAAAGGACTGTGAAAGGTTCGCAAAT
Organism: Phoronis australis; assembly: GCA_002633005.1. Lineage (NCBI taxonomy): Eukaryota > Metazoa > Phoronida > Phoronidae > Phoronis > Phoronis australis. Next base: position 64,821 of record NMRA01000844.1, read on the forward strand.
ATAGGACACTGCCGAACCTACAGAGAGTGGATGATCGCCCATTGTCGCAGGAGTTGCAAAGTTTGTGACCGCACGCCAAGTTCGTGCACCAACCGATATGAAGACAAAGCAGCATGTTACGCATATGCTGCCACGGGGGAGTGTATGGCTAATGCAAAGTGGATGTATCAGAAGTGCAAGTTGGCTTGTGGCAAATGCGGAGATCTACCTGGAGGTATGGTCTAAGGGCTTATCAATTTGCGAAATTCAGGAAAACCTTATATATTTCACCATCAGCAAACAAGAAACATTTCGAATTTGCCGGACTGAATTAATCAATACTGCTGGAGTGCATGTGATTAACCTCCGTATGTTGAATCAATATTTTTTTTCGCAAAACTTGTAAACACCATTTGTACCATATCGTTGGGGCTGAGATATCCTAGACATTTTCTCTCCTCTTCACGGGTGAGTAACAACATGACATCCGGACCTAAAACATGACCGCCAGTATTCTAAATCGGACGTACTCAACGCGCCAACATAAGCGAATTGGCGGAGACTGAACATGAGCGTCGGGGACTGAAACTCGACCGCACCTCCACTGAGTCTGATGGCATGCAAACATTTGACCGGATCTCAACATTTACATGTAAAATTAATATATATAACCAAAACTCAACCAGGCTGCAATTTTGTGAGCAAAGTATCTGTTATTTTATCCACTGCGCTAGTTTAAATACTCATGTTTACGTTTTAGTAAAGTCAAAGAACGAGTTCAGAATAACATTTCTCGGGTAAAGTATCGTCATACAATGTAGCTAGTCTTGATACAAAGTTGTATACTAAGCATTCAGTTTTGAGCCGATGCGTGTAGAAATAATCTAAATAAAATCCGACACAAAATTAGTGTCATTGAAAACAAGACCCTCACTTCATTGAGTATGATTAATTTACTGGTTTGGAAAAAATTACGTTCTACCGTTCTGCTGCTAAACTTGTGATGCAATCTTTTGTCGCAATAAATTTAGGAAATGGGGCGTTCACCTGTTACGAGGGTACTGCTTTCAAAATGACGACATACTTTTCTTTATCAAAAACGGCTGAGGTTTGTTTTACTTAAACGGCTGTAAACGGGAAGAGTTAAGTATCGGTGGACTCCCAAATTTTGCGTGCAGCCCCTTTCCTTATTAACCCTATATGTTGACACACGTTTCACGACAAGTTGTCGAACAGAACGGCCTGGGTTATAATGGAGCTCAACACACGTACAGTGGTACATGGAAGTATTTTGATAATAGTCTTTATACAGCTAGCTGACTGGCTACTTCAAATTAAATCAGAACTCTGGAAAACTACTCGAATGCTTCAATGAGCACGTGGTTCTCAAGAGACAGTTAGCTCGTTGTTTTTTTCACTCGTTGTACAACCCAAACAATGTGTGGGGAGCGCTCCTTTGTGTCACTTCCAAATAGCTAAGACTTTTTTATCAAACGGTGTCTTTAATGACGTCTGCTCTGTATGTGTTCGTTGATGTTTACCGATTAGAAACCTATTTTGTGACTGAAAAACAAGGCGAGGATTAATTACGGTGTATCGCCATTTTGTCCTTGAACCAAATCTTGCTGGGCAGAAATGTATAGGAAGTAAACAGCAAAACCCAATGGGCACTGGCCGTGCGTCTGCGCTCCAGGTGTTAAAGGAGACATTTGTTGAATTTGGTAACTTGGTGCCAGGTAGTGCATATCTATGGCTCGATTTTTCACCTTATACAGTCATGTTACATTGAAACAGTATATCCTTCGTTTGGTTCATTCTACTGAGGCGCTGCATTATGCCGTTGTTCTGTGAAAATAATTTATGACTGTTCTCCGCGACTGTGCGAAGCCTGGCAACAAGTTGTCTCAGACGTTAGAACTCATGCATTCCGAGGCTTGAGGTCTATGCTCAGACAAAGTCCACACAGGCATTCTGAGCTAGAGGTGACTGGTACAAAATTACTGCTTGAGAACATGTCCAATAAAGTGACCAGTCATCACTTGCTTAAAACTGCTTAAGCTCAGACTCGACCGGTAAAGAAGTGCCTGCCCATTTTCGAGGCCTGTCCTCATACACATGCTAGAGCGGGATCGCACAGCTTTTTGGGCATGAAAAGGTAACGAATTTTCGTTGGTGCCACAGTGCTCTATGGGTATCATGATGCTTGGAAATGGCCGTCTGGCAGTTCGCTCTGGTGGGTGTGTTCAGGGGAGCCAAGAGAATGACACTCTAAAATTGAGCTAGATCAACTTTTCTGGTAACCACTTCAAACTGCGTTAGATACTTACTACGTAATCCACTGTATCAAAGGTGGACACTTCCAGACAATTTCTGCGGTGGGGTGCCCTTGCCACACGATTATCAAAAAGGGCTAAAATTGAGCTAGATCAATCCAAGAGGTAACCGCGCGAAACCAGTTGCAAAATATTCACAGTAGCCTCAGGTATCACGAATAAGCACTGCCAGACAAAGCTAGTGGTGGGGTAGCCCCGCCAGACCCGCCCAAATACCCGAGTTGAGGTAGATCAACACGCCAGGTAACCGTTTGATAACCAATGGCACTATGTTCAGCATCACTGTACATGGTGCAACAGCAAGATGGCGAGAGTAGAAAAAAAATTCATTATAAGCCCATTTACGCTGAATAAGCACCAAGTTGATGAACCAAGCACTTTTTACATAAGGTGAGAGATTTTTGTCTGCAAGTTTATGTCAGAGCATGAAAAATCTAAAAAATTGCGCCTGATCGGTTAGAGCGACCTCACAAGTCTACGCAACAACAACGGAATACTCGACACGATATATTCTAGTTCACCAATAAAAACAGAACCAAAGAATCCGTCCAATTTTACCAGTCTAATCTATGTCCCCCTGTTTTCGGACGAATTTTACCCAAATCCACTTCTCATTTGATGTAACTCTTACAACGAGGAATAATCTTTTGCTGCCGCATACGTTATGTACGCTTACCAACTACCGTCATTTCCGTTGTACACGTGCTTAACCACGAGGAGCTATTTGACATGGGCGTTGAAAGCTGAAAACAACGGAGGTTTCGGTAGATTCTTGACAATTATCGGTGAGTAGTTTTCAAATATAACTGCTCATGAGTGTTGACTGCCAAGTAGTAGCTTGATTCCAAACAGGTGGATTACAATTAGAAGGCCCGTCTTGGTAAATCGACCTTCACATGTGCCCTGTGACATGCACAGTGAAGATAAAAGGAATTGTTAATCAAAACATGCGTTACTTAAGGGGGGGGGAGCCATGCGCGGTAAGCACGACCAAAATGGCGCAGGTGTGCCATCTTTTGTGACAAACGTTTTTTCTCCTTCTAAAACTGTTGATGACCCCCTCGCGACAATCTAGAGGTTCCCCCGTCGCTGTAATTTATTCAGATACCTGCGTACTTACATTAAATTCAAATACATAACAAAATGTTTGGCACGACATTGGTTTTTTGCTAACGATACCGACTGGATGTCTGTTGCATAGCTAATGCAAAATTTTCTGTTTATTGCCGGCATCCTGGTAATGGAATATTGGCCTGTAAATACAACCGAGGTCGGTGCGTAATAGTCACAAATGAATACTCCTATTTCTTTTAATTTGAATCACGAATCAACAAATGCTTGTTTTATATAATCTATAAATAATTTGCCAATACTAGACGTAGGGAAAGTGGTGAAAACGTCATTTTTGAGCAATGTTTTAACATTTCTGACATCACTACGCGTAATTCCAGCTTCTTATGAATATCCTTAGAACAATTAACCCCCCACGTTAAATAATGGATTCAGACGATGCGAATAAACAGGATAACGGACTGAAAGACTCGCCTCAAGCCTCAAGCAGTGCACTCACTGTAAATGATCAGCAGGTAATGAACATTTAGCTTTTACTATTTAATGAAAGCTCTGTTCGTTTTGACCGTCGTTTTGCTGGTTCCGTATCCATGTTTTCCGGTCAATGAGTTACCTCGTCTCTATATACCGCAAATGATATTTTCTCAGCCCTATGTTTCATAGCGCTGATCCTCTCCTAACCCTATATTCTGCTCCAAATCCTACATGTACATGTACATGTATGTTTTCCCAGTCCAGATGTCCCTAAGTTCCCCTGCCCCCATGTTACCTCGCCCGCACCCATTTTGTGTAAATCGGAAATCAATTCCTTGTGTTGATTACTTAATTTATAGATCTTGCGACTGAAAAGCGCTAGGATTGTGGTCAATCATAAACATTATCAAGATGTAATTTTATCTACAGACAAACTGGGTTGGTCTGTCATTATCAATAAATTGCCTTACTTGCTTTTCTGTAAGCAAATGCTCCCTTTAAACACAGAAATTTAATTAACGTACACCGATACGTGGGGACAAGACCGGGTCATATAGGACCAGGGTAACGTCGGGATGGGGTAACGTGGGGACGGGGGAACATTGGGCAGCGGAATATTGGTTGGGGAACAGAGGTTCGGGGATTGTAGTGACAGAGGAACAGTGTGCAGATCATGTTTCGTTCTTAAGGGTAAAATGATACTGACATAATTATAAAGAAAACAAAACAACTTAAACCAAATTTACGTTTTTCATTCCAGGTTCTTGAAAGCGAAGGTAATGTATGCTGCTTCACCTGCCAAACATCAACCGGCGAGGACAGTAAGCTGAAAAGTAACAACGAAAACACTTGATCAACACTGAAAAACGTCACTACACTACGTAAAAAATATAATGTGACAAATGCTCCCTTCTTACGCAAATAATAGCGAAAACAAGTGAAACAGAATTATATCTCGCTATCCCCCCATCGTGCCACAGAAAATACACTGCTGTTAAATGGCCAAGAGATGGACCGTCAGTTGACGACACAACTCCTAGTAAAATGGCTTGTGTTGTTACAAGACGTTGCAGTCCCCTCCCAAAGTCCGATGATAAGGGCATGTTGAAAGTTTCTTGCATATTCTGTGGGAAAAGCCGAAAGAAGAAGAATGGGAAAGAGGAACCAAGGGTCAAGATATTAACATTGTCTGGTTGTCACTCCCTCCGCCAAGCGGCCAAATCATCTAGTAATGAGCACTTAAGAAGCCTGGTTTTCAGTGATGTTTACTTAATAGCAAAGGAAGCTGAATACCACCTGTCATTTCGAATACTCTTCACTAAAGAAACTTCTAGTCACGAAAGTGGAAATTTAAGGGATCTAGACCACCAAGCATTTACGCAAACACGCAATAACATTCAAATTGAGGTTCTTGAAAACGGGCGGTCAATATTTCTCTCTACTTTGCTAGAGTTGTTCAAAGAAGAGTTTGTAAGTAATGGTGGGACAGAAGCTGATGTCTCAGCATACACAACTCAGAATCTCCTTAAGAAGATCAAAAACCAATTTGGAGGCAGAATTCAAGTGGGATTGTCAAATCAACGGAAAGGCAACTTTATTTTCAGCTCTGCTGTAACAGAAGGAGATGCATTAGTTCAGCACCAAAGTGAAACTGAAGAAGACTACCAAAATGACAAACTGAGATGGGCTGCTCTTCATCTTCGGTCTTAAATCTTGCAGCTGCATTAGTCAAAGACACTATTGCAACACCAGGGCAGAATTTGAAATCATGTTCACCAAAGACACCGCAGCAACTTGAAGAGTTCTAATGAACACTTTTCGGTGGCATTACAACATCAAATTCTCAAAGAGAATCCATTGACTGCAAAGTGAACGCAATGGCATCTGACGCCATTTACAACGTTACCCGTGGTAATGCGAGGCCGTGGAAGCACACGTCCCTGGGACTTGGTCTGTCTTCTCTTACAGGTTCAAAACTGTCTTTACAGATTCTTAACAGAGCAGGACATTCCATCGGCTACAAAGAAATCAAAAGGCCTTGAGACTGAGTTTGCGTATTCCATATAGAGTCGTATGAAATCGAAGTACCAGATGGTATTCGACTCTTTCCAAATCTAGCCACTGCCTCTGTATGGGATAATAATGACAGATTGATACGCCGTAAAATGTAACAATTTCGTAAAATGTAACAACCGTTGCATTTTACGTCATTGCTACATTTTTTGTTGCTAAGCCTCACTTAAACTGTAACAAGTTGTTAAATTTTATGTAGCTGTACGTGCGAGAAATGTACCATTGTTACATTTTACGAAACCTAGGTCATATTGCAAAAAATGACAAAAATCACGAACACGTGGTATCTGACACGGCCGGGGGATACTGGAGTATTTTCAGATGAGGAGTGCAAATTAATACATGCTTTTATTTCCTTCCATCACAATGTGTTTAAGAAATTGTCATTCGTATCTAAGGTAGTAGACAGAACCCATAGGCATCAGCAACTTTGGTTTTGCTCCTTTTGTGTGGAGCAGGGCAATTACGGCATTAGCGATCACTCCAAGGCAATAAAACAATGGCCGAAATAAACTATCGTGGACTAAAACTTGTCTTTTTTCTATCAAATAGGCTTCTGAAATTGAATTCTCTATGAGAAATTTTGTTATTGTCGTTCGTTCCCGAAAAAATACGATAAATATTAGCCAACTACGATGTCATTATTTTTCTTACCTAGGGAAGTGTGTCTACTGTAATGTCGGATACACAGTTGGTTTTTGGGCGCCAACAAAAGATTGCAAGAACGCCTTAACGACAAAAAACGTGTTACCTGATCCTGCAAAACTCCTTTCGTTTGGAGTTGAAACTGTACGCTGAACATTTTTGACTATACCATGAAAATACTCATGTTAAAAAACATGGAAAGTGCATAGGGACACATCTATCAAGTCGACCTGGCACAGTCATTCACACTATCCGAGACAGAAGGCGTTAAGTGTGTCAAGGTTTTTTCTCCGTGTGACAAATACCATTCAAACTCATGAAATATGTCAGATGGGGAACAGTGTTTTACCAAAAAATGGAAATTGCAGACCCACAATTGCGCGATGTGTTGGAAAACGGAGCGTTCTCAATGCGACGTACGAGGAACAACTTCAGTAGATCGGCTGTTGACCTCTCTTTGGAACAGTCCGTCAACAGGAATGCAGCATCAATCATGACAGGGATAGTGGCTTTCCGCAACTCAGAGAATGCAATGCGTCGATGCTCCCTCTCTATGACACAAAGGGCAATAGCTGAACTCAGGACATTTGCAAGATTTGAAATCGGGGAGAATGCAAAAATCAAAAAAGATAACCAACACATGGCATCACTCGGTGTCAAATTCGACAATTTCTGCAATCCGTTTGAGACCTATGCTCCACCGGGTCTGGTTGATATCCCAACTGGCCAAGCAGCATACCAAGCAACGGAAGACTGCCTGATCAATGCGCTGAGCCGAGGCCATGATGCGAGGGAAAATTCCAACAGGAATGGGAAAATGACAGCAGTAGGTTTCTTCGAACATTTAAGCATAGAGCTGTCCAAAATTTCGCTGCTGAAAACGTGAAGAATAAAGCCAAGTCACCCACCTCCCAGAGAAACAAGACAGCCGCAGAGAGTATAATAAGAGATACGCATAGTCGTAGTTGTAGCAGAGAGGGCAGACTTCGATCTTCGACAACTTCTCTCACATCCTGTCACACCTTATCCATTAGCACTTGCTCACTGCGGTGGAGAGCTCGTCAAAACGGAAAAGTCTGCTTTGCTGAAAAAATTGAATTGTTCCAGACAGAACCTATAACAGATGGAGATTTTCTACACGACTACGTAAAGGTTTTTGATGGCGGACTTCTACATTCAGTCATCTCACAGACGAGAATAGGTGCAACTTGCGAATGAGTTGCACGATCGATGTTATTAGTGGTCTGTTCGGGAGGGCAGAAGAAGCCCACTTGTGTCTAGACAAGTAAGTAGAAAACTCAATTAAGGAAAGTGAACGGAAACATTGCGGGGACTTTAATTCCATGCCATAACAGGGCCTGATTAATCTATGCAACCTTGTTTTTTCCCACGGTGGTGACTGCTACCAGTACTTTCCCGACGATAACCAGCAAGTCATGTTGACAAAACCTGCCCATCTCCGAGGTGACCACGAGGAAGCAGATACGCTGATTGCGTTCCAAGTCGCAAACATCCTTATCGGTCGTGTTATGGTGAGGGCTTCAGATACAGACGTTTTAGTAATTTTGATTGGTACACTTGGACATTAACGGCGAGAAATTAGATCCACGAGCAACGTTGTCATGGACTGTGGGATAGTAAATAACAGAAGATTTATCAACATTTCCAACATAGCAAACGTTCTTAAAGAGCGAAAGTAATGACTTGCCAGAGCAATGCCTGGATACCATGCCTTCACTGGATGTGACTACACATCTGTCTTTTATAGGTATGTTATCGAAATCTTGATTATTGCAGTAGTAACAAGAATTGATGAAATTCGATTAGCTGTGATAACGTCTGCCCTGAACTCTAATCAACGTGTTATGGTTGCCTCTTTTAAATAAAAAAGGTTTCTACTTTGAATTAGTTTTACACGCAATTCCTTACTTTTCAGAAAAGAGAAAATCAAGCCCATGGACATTGCTGAAAGTGATGAAAGGTTCATCAATATGTTCACTAGTTTTGAAGATGTGCATGGCAGTATCGATATCGGTTTAGTCGCTGAATTCGTACAGTGTATGTCACATGTACGCAAAAAGTGAGCTCAAAAATATTAACGAGGACCGGTTCGTCAAACTTATGGACATGACTGGCAAAGTTGCTGAGGTACATGTATATGTTGATAACCTGTAAACAACATAAATATTCGATCTGATAACATTTAGCTACCATCAAAGTCAGCTAGGCTTAATGTTTTTCAATTTCCTTTCAGGAGAATCCACTTGCAAATGTAAAACGAATTGACTGTGCGTTGCTCCCGCCTTGACTCCGCGGCCTACAGATGAAGATTCGCCGAACTCAGCGGTATGGACCCGTGCAGCGACAGCATATCCTAGGGATGGTCTGACAGTATCAACTGATTATGGTTGGCATGCAACTGAAACTCACACACTTCTGCCAAATTGGTTCGAGGGGTCCATTCTCCCTGACATATTGTTCAGTTCGAATGCAGAATTCAACAACAGTAAAATTGGGACTGAAGCAACCAGCATTAGAGATAGTTCTTCTGAAGACCTGTCAGATTCCGAAGATGGTCTACGGAGTGAAGATTCCGACTCTGATGAAGAGGATGAATTACAACACTTTGGATTTGACAAAAACATGCATAGCGATAAGTCTCCTTTTATATTTTTGTGTTTGGTACTCATGTAGGGTGTTCTCCAAAAAGGATGGAAAAATCTTTATGGCACCTCACGTTGGGTCCATATAGTCGTCTTAAAGCTGTAAGGTACCTGTAGATAAAACACTGTTCATGTTGCGAACTTGTTATTCACAATGCTCGGGAATAACGAGTCCTAATAGTTTTTCAGTTAAGTTAGTTTGATAAGCATTTTGTTTACCAGACATAGATATTCGAGAAATATAACTGTTCGATTTATGTCTTCATAGTGCAATTAAAACATGTTCAAATTGATTATCAATGGACATGGTATACGGTGCTTAATCATCGCCCCAAGGATTCATATTCGGTGAGGGGGTATGCAATCATTTTGTACCTTCTTTGGAAATCTTGACTGGTTTGCAGTTTATGTTTCACCAATTTATTTGTATTATTACTAGAGTAGGCCTATGTGCATTTGAATAGGGAGAGTGGGGCATCTAATTAAATGTCAACCGGGAATGGACCAAATCTCTACTTGCTACTGCCCCACAGCGTTGTTGCATGTAGAGTGTTGCTGGGCATTATGCAAATGGTTATAAATCGGTTACCTGATGGGTTAATCTACCTCAACTCGGGTATTTGGGCGTGTCTGGAGGGGCTAACTAGAGTTGTCTGGTAGTGCTTATTCGTGATACTCGGGGCTGCGATGAATATTTGTAACTGGTTTCGTGCGGCTACCTCTTGGATTGATTTAGCTCAAATTTAGCCCTTTTTGATAATCGTCTGGCAAGGGCACCCCACCGCAGAAATTGTTTGGCAACTAACTTTTGTGCCATCGTGCAATTGGTTTTGATGGGTCGTTCTAGTTCAATTCTGGTATCTGGGCGTGTCTGGCGGGGGTAACCCACCACTAGATTTATCTGGCAGTGTTCATACGGTGACTATTTTGCGACTGGTTTCAAGCGGTTACCTCTTGGATTGATCTAGCTCAATTTTTGTACCCTGTATATGTTCATATGGCGGTTAGTCCTCACCATTGAAATTGCCTGGCAGTGTCCAATTTTGATACATTGGATTACGTAGTAGGTATCCAAGGCAGTTTGAAGTGGTTACCAGAAAAGTTGATCTAGCTCAATTTTCGAGTGCCATTCTCTTGGCTCCCCTGACCACACCGACCAGAGCGAACCTGCCTGACGGCCATTTCCAAACATCAAGATACCCATAGAGCACTGTGGCACCAAAGAAAATTGGTTACCTTTTCATACCCAAAAAAGCTCTAAGATCCCTGTCTATACATGTATGAGCAGTACTAAGAAAATGAGGTCAGTTTTGTTGGCGGTAAGTTGAATGGCTAAATCTTGATTTGAATAAATAATCGAAGGCTGGAGCATGTTTGGAGATGGTCACATATACATCTCGGCACCATGCTTTGTACCATTTCGTGTAGCAAACTCAAAAACTTAAAATGTGATTCCTGTTTCAAAATAACCCAACAGGAGAAACGAAAAACAACCCTTAAGAATGATTCCATATAAAAACCGTATGAAAATGAAAAATAACTATATACTCAAAGTTTCACGCACAGCTAACATTTTGTGCATGTGTTGGGATGCTGGCCCAAAGTACACTGCTGAAATATTTGCACTCAATGACCTTTGGTTACCGAGATATGACCTATTTGGCTATAAAGGCATATTTTGCATTTTTTCATGTCAGTAAAACTGCTCTTTTGGAACGGTAAAAGATCAAACTTGGAAAACTGTGGACAAAGTTTGACATTGATGGTCATAAAGACTTACGTAAGGTTAGTAAGAAAATGAAATTTGAAATTCATAGGAACATTTAAATTTCCAGCAGGGGAGAAAAATCCAAGACCACTTTTCGGGCCAGTCACAAGTGGCAAGATGTTGCTTAACCTGCCTGCTATATCGGAATATATTTCAAGTTGAAATTCTCTGTGTAGACACTTCTAAGACTGATCTTTGGTAGTTGTTCTTAAAAAAACTTGTTTCTTATACATTTAGTGCTAAACGTGGCCCTCGAAGTTGGGCATTTTGTGATATGACCTTACTCTGACCGACAAGAGAATTGAGGCTACTCTTTTAATTCAGAGATATCACCTAAAATATATGATCTAATATCAACAATGCAATATCACAGAAATTTAAGTTTCACTTTTGAGACCCCAATTTTCTGAAACATTCTGTTCAATTTTACCAGTAGCATTTTAGGGTTCGAAATTACATGCACTTCCTATCAGTGCAAAAATAGGGAGGAATTTCCTTCTTGTACATTTGGTCAATTTTCGTTACTAAAGTGGGATCGCGGAGGAAATGTGGCCTTCATTAGCTGTGTTAAAGACGTCAGAAGTCATCTGAGGTCGTGCAAAGTACCACAGAAGTTTGAAAGTATATTGGAATTACAGTTGATTCTTGCCAGAGCTGAATAGAGGAGGCAGGACTGGCAAACAAATGGAAATGCGTCGTTATATGTTTTACACAACGACATGAGTTTGGACTTGGCTTTAGACAAAAGTTGACGTGCTGTTATCCAGAGCACATCTAGAACGAAGCGGAAGATTGAACGGGGCGTTGACTTTCGCATGTCGTAAAAGATTTTTTGCCAGTTTGATTTCTTACTCTCTGTTGGTGCAAGTAAGATAGTAGCAACTGCTAAAAAGGTACTTCTTATTTATCACAACTGTTGGCCTGGGTCAACAGGTCATATTTTCAGTTCAGAATATTGTATTAGCTGTCGCTGACAACTTTCGACTTACTGACTGCCCAGGTACACAAACCTGATAGGCCTATCCGGTTAGCCGCACGGGTTAGGATGGACTGCTGGAGTTTGAAAATTGCCACCCTGTTAAAATCGTGATGAGACCACGAAAACGCAAGTACATGTACCATACTTGTGCAACAGGTGACCCATCTTTATACACATCTTTAGTACATGTGACTTGTGAGAGCTGGTGAAATCGTCACCAGATTTGCCATTCCACTAGTTTGCTCTGGTCGGCATTGAAGCTAGTAGATTATGCCAGAGCAATAATGGCGACCATCCCTGAGGTGATTGCTTGCCGTAATTTGTATTTTAATATTTACGTCAAAATATTTTCTAAGTATGGAAAAAAGCTCCACTCATGATTATACCCCACGACTCAAAGGCTGACAATACAGTTCACTTCCCTTTAAAATTGTAAAGGTAGTTGATCATAATTTTTCACTTATTCAGTACTTTTTGCCATGCAGTCATCTCTGACTTGTCGGTCAGCCGTATTCAGATGTGCACCTCACCAGTTTCTGAATAGAACACGGGTTTTTATGAGCCAACATGACAGAGGAAGCCAAATTTTGGATGGATACAACAACTGGTGTGCCCCCTAGTGGAACTCCTAGTTTTATACATTTACCTCTGCATCTTCAAAGCTCCTTATCGGGTTTTCAAGAAATTTGGCACATAACAATCTATTATGGAGATGTCGTCATCCTCCCATTTCAGTTCGGATGTATTTGAGGTATTTTGTTCCACCCAGTGGCCATTTTTACTGTTTTCGAGTCTGCCCCTCTATCAAACAAACCATCCATAGAATGATTGTGAAAATTGGCATACATGTTTTTAATGTGAAGATAATGGTTGACGATAACCTTCCGACGACTTTGACTCCCGCTAGTGTCAGTTTTGTTTTTTGTAGCGCTCAATGGCTGTTTCTACTAAACCCATTGCAGGATCTATATTCGATTTAGCAAGTGCATTTACATGAAGTTGAAAGCTGACGACGACGACTTTCAGACGGATCCAACAAACGCTGTGCCCCCTAGTGGCAATTTCATTTTTTTCCGTTTTCTCCTGTTTCTCTGAAGTTCCTTGATGGATTTTTATGAAATTTGGTAAACAGCTTTCCATTACAGAAACGGCGTTGTTTGATGATTTGACATATTTTACGCCAAGGGCCATTTTTATTGTTTCCTAGTCTGTTCATGGCTTCCGCCCCTCAGTCAACCAAACCACTCTAAGCATAGTGTGAAGAGAACGGTTAATGATGATTTTCCAACGACATCGACTACTGTGGCACTTCCTAGTTGCAGTTTTGTTTTTTGCGCCCATAGCTGTATCTTTTAAGCCCACTGCAGGATCTTGATTAATTCTAGTAAGTGTATTTATGTGAATTTAACCACGGACGACGATGACTTTCCAATGAGTCTGTTCCCCCTAGTCGCAATTTCATGTTTTTTTTTCTTTCCTCTTTTACTTCTAAGTTCCTTGGCAGATTTTTATTGGATTTGATACATACATGTAGCTTTCTATTAAAGAAACAATGACATTTTCCCGTTTTGGGATGGATTGGACGTATTTTGCGGTGTTGTGTGGAAATGCATCATACACTAAACCTAGTATACCTTCACAAACTGTGGTCCGCCGCATGAACAGAATTGTGTTTAACTGGTAAGTCGCAACTTAAATACTGGTTTGGAAAGCCGGTAACTTGGATATAAATGAAAGTATTATGTTTTCAATCGTAAATATCCGTACACGTTATTTTTCTGAAATTGCAAATTCCATTGGTGCACTGCCACCATGCTCGGCCGCTTTTGTGTAGTACAAGAAGCATTGCGTGACCCTTTGTATGTCCAATAGCACGACAGTTCTGCTCGTATCCATCGTCCTCTTTTCACTAGTGATCTCGAAGACTTTGATTATTTTTAGTATGAACTTTGCTAATAGTTTGAGAGGACTTTTTCAAGCGCATGTACAGGGACTTGTCCAGGAGGTCTGAAAATGGACCAGCATGTACTGCAGGCAGTGCCTGGGATTCTTAGTCCGTTACGGTGTTCAAAAACTGCACCAATCAAAGGGGAATTGGCACCTATCAAAACTGACTTTTTGAGTTCAGTAATCCTATGATAGATTTTTATTTTTGCACCAGCAAAACTGAAAATCCTCGAAGAAAAATTCTCATACAGCTCCCATGATCTCCTTCATCACTGATGTAGCAAAATGAATGATATTTGTTCTATTTGACAGCTTGGTCGGCAGATAATTGCACAATCGAGTAGCGCCTCCTAGAGTCTTTAAATCTAACTGACAGTGAGCAGATTGGAAGGAAAGTGTGTGAGTTGCATGTATGTAAAAAACTAACTGTACAAAAACTATGAAAGAAACAAGATTTTTTTATTCTTGCGTTGGGCGGAAAAAAAAAACAGCAGTAACAGATGGAGGTTAACTCATGTTCCAAAAGAATCCGATATAGATTTGGGAGAGCGATAAAAATGTGTAAAAATGGCCTTAATAATAAGCAGTGGAAATGACATTTTTTTAAGGTAAAATGGGAGGACATAAAAATTATTCAATCCATCCGAACTAATTTTTCTTGTATGTTATTCTTCTTTCTGCTATGTAGTTATTTTTTCTATAGCGAGAAGCGATAATGTGCTGTTGCTGACAAAAATTCACCTACTTCCCAGTACTTGTATTTTGCTATTTTTCAGAAAAAGTACAAAGTGGTCGTAAAAAGGGTACAAAAAATTCAGGCTCAGGTTTCTTTTGACAAGGCCAGCTGATGTTCTAAATTTCAAAAAATGGTGATTTTGCATATATAGCTCACCATCTGGTTTTTATATGAAATTGCTCTTAAACTAGTGCAATTAATTATCGCTAGCGATATTCCTTGGGTAAAAAGCCTCCAAAAAGAACTAACGCAAAGTCGTCCCGTGGTACATACATGTAATGGAATCGAGGCTTCTAAAGTTATTTTTACCACAGTCGGAAGAGCAGAAATACACTGTACATCGTCGCACACTGCCAAAAAAACTCCATGTTGTTTCAATGTCGTATGCTGTGTTCTCATATCCCTGTGTATTCTAGCTGTGCACTTCATAACTATTTTGTCGATGGACTGTGACGCCAGAATTTATAAAGTGACTGACCTATACCAGTGGATTAAGCTGCTTACTCGGAACCGGGTACTAGTGGTTGAATGTTATCAGTAGCCACAAATTGCTACCTGTTCACAATAACCTCTTATTTCAGTCACCATTTCAACCTCCGCCGGTAGACATCAATTTCATCCTGATTGCCACCATTTTCGCACCATGCCACCAATTCTACCTTTTTGCGAGCGGTACCTCTGCTTAGACGACCGAAATTGAAACACTACGTGACCCCACGTTTTTTAAAGATTTGTTGTACGCAAAGTTTAACGAAAAAAC
Source organism: Phoronis australis (assembly GCA_002633005.1). Classification (NCBI taxonomy): domain Eukaryota; kingdom Metazoa; phylum Phoronida; family Phoronidae; genus Phoronis; species Phoronis australis. The sequence goes on from NMRA01000844.1 coordinate 80,249, forward strand.
GCAGGCTGTGAAAAAAAAGCATTATACATTAAGATTGTGCCGATCACTCATAACGACAATCGGTAGGCAATGCATTTTAGAAACTGAACTTGCCTATGTGACATGTGTATGGAAAACTATTTGTATGAAACACTTGTTTAATGTTATTTCAAACCTTATTTAGAGGCCTCTATTCTAACTCGTACATCAAAAACTAAGCTGTGTCAACTAGCAAAAGTAGATATTTTCTGAAAGACAAAAGATCAGGAAATATACAAATATATTTTACAATTATGTATCATTATTATTATTACGTAAACATCTTTATTTAATTCAAAATCTCATTTTTAAGAAAGGAACATCCATAGCAAAACAACCCCTCTGTAAATTTCAATAAAATCTTGTTTAAATGAGAACTACTCCAAATACCTCAAATCGATGCTAGGAATTTTCGATTAGTCCTTTCGTTTGGTTTATATAACAAATCAAATCGCAAAACCCGGTAAGGAATTTCTGTAGAAAATAGAAGTCGTATTCGTCTTTGCTACATTTCGACAAAACTAGGTATTTTTGTCAAAAATCCTAAAAGGGCCTTTGAGGTTGATGAATAATTATTAAGTTTGGAAAGTTTCAGCGAATTTCACCAAGCTGTTTCGAGAAGACGTGTTCCTGAGTTCAAATAAAGTCGGTTTGCCGAAGCCGAGGAGAAGCCGATTAAATTGTTACGCGTGAAAATCTTAAAGTCTTCAGTGAAAATTTGTTTTTGGTCAATATAACCTATACGTGCCTTAACCATGTTAGCTATTTCAACATTCACTCACAATGTCAACTGAATTTGTGGTGTGTAATTAACTTTCATTAACGCGTACCGTCCTAAGCCATGAAATTTGACCACCATTGCTATTAACGTATCACGTGCCTAGAGACAGATAAGAAACCCTGTAAGAAATGGATGAAAAAATGGACTCAGTGGTTAAAGAATGTCGTTAGAGATTGAAATAGCGAAATGTCAAATTTGCGTAAAGATTTATTTCTTTTCACAACTTGCTGTGTTCATGACAACAGAGGCGTGACACACTCGTACCACTCTTTCTAAACGGTCGTATGCATGTAGACTACAGCTGTCTCAGGATCACATGCTTTGTACCTGCCGGGAGATTCGCTTTGAGTGACCGCCTTGTAACATTTGACATCAGATAAGTAGTAAACGGGTTGTGCATTTCCAAGGTTGCTCTGAATATGTGGATTAGTTGATGCCGAGTGGCACATTTTGGCTCTACGCTTTCTGTGAATGTTGGCGTTCGAACTAGGAAAATCTGGAGGTATCTGTTCAATTTAATGGTTTTGATGTCACCAAATGTTACTAGTGAACTTGTTACGGTCGCAGATAAAATTTTTAAAGGAGAATACTACCCAAAAAACAACCTATTTTGTATCAATTTAGATTGAGTAGTTCTACTCGATAACGGTACGTTCGGTTGTGTTACCTGACACCTGACGGCAGACGGAGGTGTCGAAATTATCCAATGACGTCATTGGTTTCACACGCAGTCTGTTCAGCAGTTCACAACACGGGTTACTGATGTCAGCTCATCGCTTGAATTCATCGTTTAACACCAATAAATCATTAAACTTCGATGTAAACCCTTAACAAAGTTCGGCCGAACAATTTACCAAGGTTCGTTGCAGTAGGTTGGGGTCTGTTCGGAGATAAATTCGAAGTATTCTTCCGTGAAATACATGCGTGCAACCAGGCGAGGGGGGCAACCAGGAGCGAAGTGGACAAAAAGGTCCGCCTCGGAGAAACAAAAAAGTCCGACAAAACGAGACAAAAAGTCCACTAAACAGGCGCAAACGTACAACTCGCAGCTGTGGCCGTGGTACCCCGTTTTTTAGTCCTGCTTTTGTCTGTAAAAGGTCCACATGGTCGAAAATTTGAGCCCCCACCCATATTAAAGGCTGGGTGCGCGCATGATATACAGACAGGAGAACCTAGATCCGTGTTGTTTAGACTTGTGATTTTTTTAGTTCTAAACACACACGACGCTTGTTATCACTCCCAGTGGCTCGGAACCCGATCAGATGGAGTTGGAAATTAAACCTCCGGTCACGAAAAGACTATAATAGTGAGCCAAAGAAATAAGGTGCACGTAATCATTGATGAAAATTAGTCACGAAACTGGAAATCTACTTACTTGTTGGGGGCCGCGAAATAGCGTTCCCTTTCCACAGACCGTTAGGGCAAAGGTTGTACAGTAACAATGATTTGAATAATGTATTTGTATTTCTAAATAAAGATTCCCCTAACATATAACCATAGCATATAACATCGAGTAAATATTTCAGAAGAGCTTACTGTCAGCAAACACTGAATTACTGTAGCATGCGCTCACACGGCCTCGGTGCGCGATAAATTACCTTAATTGTCGGCATCAAAAGCCGGTAACGCAGTGGTTTATTTAGTTGCTGACTTCTCAACATCTGCACTCACGAATACTGCAAAAGCATTACAAATTGTATCTATTGAGACAGACCTGGTCTCGGTTTCATACAAGCATTGATTAGGCTGAGAATAATTCATTTTGAAAAACAACGCAGAATAATAAACGTTTGCTAATAAACGGCAACTCCCCCACGCCAATCCCGACTTAGTCAAGAGCTCAGGTGACGAATACTTCATGGGTCTGATCGTTAGGTTTAACAGGCCATCAGTTCGAACCGGAATACATTGATCAAGAGGCGCCGTGAATATGCACACGCAACGGAACGTATGGTTAGTTATTTGGTAAGTCGGAATTCGTCAGAGAAATCCCTGTCGAGGAAATGCCGGCCACAGACACGGAGATGTTTCACGGCCTCGTATTTGCTATTAACCGTGTACCTTTCATTCTTCACTACCGCGAACCACTTCCTAAGAATGTTGGGCTCTCAAGGAAGTCGAAAAAACGAGATACCCGCTTTCTTCGCAGCTTCATAGTTCGGACAAGCGCGATGCACCGCAACATAGCGGCATTAACTCTGCAGACGAACCACTGACGTCGCTGCGTCGTTTCTCATCTTCCTCACATGTTAACACGACACCTCGGCAAGATGAGGTCGACTGTATTAGAGGCGATGTGGATATAGACCGACTAAGACGATAAAAAGACTAATTAAAACGGGGGGAATTCTCCTTTAAGTTAACTTGCTCTCAGATTTTTGACATGCTTGGCGTTATTCCGGAAGTGCCCGGCAGGCGGCCATATTGTATGGCAGTTGCATACCTTTCTCTGTATTCATTGTATAGTAAAATGTGCCTGTGCTCCACTGTATTTATTTTGTATTTGAAGTTCCCCGAGAATGAAGATGAGGGATTTTGACAAATGTGAAATATTGTAAAAAGACCAAATTTTGTGATTAAGTTTGAGATATGCTTTAGCCAAATACTGTCCAAAACGTGCTGGTTAAAAGTGGGTATAGAATATGTTGACTTAATGACAGAATACGACAATTAATTAAACGGGAAATGACAATGAACACTCGGAGTATGTGCTTTCTGAAGGCTTGAACACGAATGCTTGTTGCGAATTAATAGTTCAGTAGCGTATTTTATTTCAAAAACCCAATGTCGTTTTAAGAATCTGCTTGCAATCGATCTGAATTGCCTAATCGTTTCATTTTTTTTTGCCTACAAAAAAGGTCTTGAAGCTATGTGCTTCTTGTAGGGGTGGGTGGACATCTACTTGGCGATTGAAACCAGTTTACATTGTGGAAGTCCTTGACTAAAATGTTAGGGTCTAATCTACTTCGGCACAAGAAATAAGAAAAGGACACAATTCTGTGTTCGAGTGTGTACGTGTGAAGTCCCTTCATACTATATTAAAAATAAGGACATGGATGGTTTGATAATTCCAGTGCAGTGCAAAAACCTCTATGCCGAAGAGTATTGCTTACGATACGCACACGCTGGTCATTGCAAGAGTGACTGGATGATTATGAACTGTCTGCAGGCTTGCCAAAAAGTCATCTGCCGTGGCGGTTCATGTCACGACAGCAGCCACGAATGTAGAATATTGGCGCCATATGGACATTGTATGCAGAATCCGGAGTTTATGATACCTTACTGCCAGAAAACTTGCTCACATTACATTTGTCAAAGTAAGTCCCACCAAGCACTCTAATTTTAATCGCGGGAATTATACGACGTGAATATTAAAGTTTAATATCAATTTCCACATATACCTGTAAGCTTCTTATTCCGAGTTAAGTGTACTTTATGCACAAACTAAGAATTGTGTCTATTTTATGAAAAGTGACTTGCATGTATAGCTCTAAAAGATAGGAATTTAGTCTGAAATTCTCACCTCACGGTTACCGAAAAAAACTTCTTTAAGTACTTATGAGCGCATTACGCTTTTAGAATGTATAGAACATGCCCTATTCCTTATTTGCAGTCATGTGTATACTCTCAAGGACTTTTGTTCAAGTAAGTATTGTTTTTAGAATTGGTTGTGGGAAGCTTAAAACCAATTCTTCGACTTTTAAATGACGTAAGTCTTAAATCTGGTGCGGTATATTCGCGTGTACGAAGGCTAATTTGATCGAACTCGTTCAGTTGTTTTACATAAAACATTGAACCAAGGTGTCGTTTATGAAGAAACAATTTAACTGGTCTCTAAAATCATAAGTATTCATCAAATAGTTACCGCGGGATGAGAATTTCGACAAAAGGTGTTCAGGCGCGGTGTTCAGGCGCGCGTTAGCAATTGGCAACAAGATAAGCATATCCCCGCAATGTAAATAAATCCACACATGTATACATACATAGAATAAAGAGGTTTATCCCACACACATAGAAATGTTTCTGCAATGTAAATAAATCCACACATGTATACATACATAGAATAAAGAGGTTTATCCCACACACATAGAAATGTTTCTGCAATGTAAATAAATCCACACATGTAAACATACATAGAATAAAGAGCTTTATCCCACACACATAGAAATGTTTCTGCAATGTAAATAAATCCACACATGTATACATACATAGAATAAAGAGGTTTATCCCACACACATAGAAATGTTTCTGCAATATCCCATATTGAATTCATTTCATTTGGGTATTTATATGCATATTGGGTAGCAGACCTTCTTTTATACATGTTTCATTGAAGAGTAAGCTGTTTTTGGCTTTCATTAGTTCGTACAACAAACGTTCGTAGTGTCTACACAAGTGTCTTTCATCGGATGGTAGTTTATATAGTAGGTTGCCCAATGTAAGTGGCATCACGAACACATATATATGAGTAATTTTATAATAAAACTGTACAAAACATTTGATAATAAAACAGTAGCGGTACTTCGACTATACATCAGTCATCAAAAGCAAATAAATTTAAAAATCATAAACGCTATCGTGTAAGATACATGAAACAAGAACAATGGCATTAAACACGAATATAAGGTTGCATACTTAAGAGAGCGTAATTACAGAAGGAGTTGTCATGGAAACTAATTTACTATGAAACGTTGTAAAATTTAATGAAATACGTAGGTGTTACAAGTTATGGACATCATTTATATAACGACAAGGTACGATGGAACCCAGTATCTTGGGAATTTATGTCAGGAGTTTCAGTTTTTATTATTAAAGCTTCGAGAATTTTCAAACGAAAAGAGTCACGTTCGAAATACCTGACGATGGTAAGGGCAACAATATCTCAACGAGAATTTTTCTGTTTGTGGAGTGTTTGAAAGTGATCTTTAATTGAAGCATAGATAACCTCCGAGATAAAGCGTAAGTTGTATAACTAACATACCTTGAGCAATCAGTGTTTGAACGAATACATTCGTTGTTGAGCAATATATATGTATGTATGTATGTATATATATATATATATATATATATATATATATATATATGTATGTATGTATGTATGTATGTATTTTTATGTATGTATGTATACATATACATTTTACACATATACATGTATGCGTGCGTGGGCGCGCGCGCGTGCGCGTATAGTATAAAAGTGTAGTTGGTTGACTTAAATGAGGCTTTGTTTTCTGACATGAGCAGTAAAAACGATCTTTTTGCTGAAAAATTCGACGTGTCTAAAACTTTCAACCACATGACGCAACTTTTGTAAAAACACTTGAGCCAACTAAACAATACCAGAATTTTGGAAGGTGACAAGGTTATGATTGACAAATCGGGTGTCGTAACTCTACGTACTCTAAGTCGGAAGGACAGGCAAATAACTTCTTAAGCGAACCCATCTTCGGTGGCGAAATCCATATCCACGTTCATTCTAACGGAGGCGAACCCCAACTCAAGAAACGCGATGAGCCAGTCTAGCTGCGCTGTCTCAAGGTTAGTTCAGTGCTTACACGAGGGGAAGAATTGGTGTCGTGTTTTTAGTTTTAATTTTAGAACTCGAAAGACTATGTACTAGATTCTAACCTGAATATTTGCTACGAAAGCTCAATGCTATTTTCAATTGATTTACTTAAATTAAAACTATTGACAAAAGGTATCTGAATTACTTTACATTGTGCAAACCTCGGTATTTTGACGAAATTTCCAAGATCTTTTGCTCATGTCATAAAACTGAGACGAGTGTAGTATACTCTATCTTTAAATAGACTTTATATATCAGGGCCCAGTTGCATAAATGTTATACGCCGTCTAGCAACAATGACATCGCATCATCACCTTACGTCATGCAACAATCAAACTTATCCATCGAATAACTTTTGAAGCTTTATGCAACTCAGCCCAGATGTTGCAATCAAGACGGTACCAATCAGGTACCGATTTCTAATAGATTACACTAAATGCCGAAAGTGTATCAACTCTGTCAAGGTACAACTTGGAAGATGGACGCAAAATTTTAGACATACATGTAAGCAGGAAGAGATAACCAGGAAGAGACAACTAGCTAAACCGCCGTTTTTGGCCTCCTTCCCAGGGCTAATTTCAGGACGTAACTTTCGTTTAAAAGGAAACAGATGATTTTATAAGAGAGATTGAAGGATATCAAAAAACTCACTTTTCAACCTTAAACAGTGGTGTAATTGTACTTTGAAAATATCGACTTCAGCGCACGCAATCGCAACTTCCCACAAGCAGTCACACGTATTTAAGCTTTTCCGTCGATGTACAGATGGCGCAGTAGTCGAGTACTCCCTCATTTGCATATCAAGTTTGCATGTGGGAGTTCCGAGACTGTCGTCAGTTTAGTTGTTGTCGAATGCTTGAGTGCATAAAGCGGTGACCTCCCGCTGAGAGCACGCGCTGATGAAGATACCACAGCTAACTCGATCGCTTCGCAATCAGGAGGTGAAAACACTCTCATGACCGCAGTTCTGAATTCCAGCTAAGCAAGCCCTATTTCGAGGAGCGGATTTGAATTGTTTTCGTTCCCAGACTGTGGATTGCATAGAAGATTAGAGTGAGGTCAACATCGAACTTTCTGCGGCTACCTATCGTGTTGAAAGTTTGAAGTGTCAGAACCATAGACGGAGCGCGCGGGATGTCTATGATTCCTGTTCTTCTTCAGTTGGCGAAAACATTGCTATCGGCATAAAGAATGACCGTGGGTTATTCATTTTGAGGTGGACACCTGTATCCAAGAATAAATATTAATACTCTGTAATATCTCACCCTCCGCGTTTCGTTTCTTTGACGTTGTTTGAGGTTGCGGTATCGTGAAACAACGCTGTCGGGTGAGAGAAGTTGCACCGAATAACTGGAATTGGCTGCTGTTCTTTCCTTAAGAATGCTGGGACTCAACTGTGCCATTTTCTTGGCAAGTCTCTTGCCTGCCGAAATCTTTCTGAGCATTGAAGACATCGGCCTTCTCCTGCGCCAATCAACCTTTTATCTGCTACAGAAATGTTATGCCTAA
>NMRA01000844.1:90599-122694 GCA_002633005.1 Phoronis australis
CTGCGCCCTCTATACACCTCCGACATGACACTGCCAACTACTCACGAGGGGAAGTTGAGATTTCAAATTCATCAAAAACACAAAACATTCGTGCACAGCACAGAAGCTGTCTTGTAAGAAATGGCGATGCGTCACTGAACTTAGTTGAAGACTGAAGGACGGACTTGCAAAATTTCGAACCATCATCAGACCACCGTATCGCAAAGAAGGACTCTAAACGATAACAGTGATATTCATGAATGTATTCAATTAAAAACTAGAGTAAAGAGATTCAAAAATTTACAAACCGTAGATCGGATCGAAAAAGAAGTTCAAGTCATTGCTCATAAATTTGGAAAGATTGTCTTTGCATTTCCTTGATGCTTGTAGTTCCCAGTAGTATTGTGCAAAGGTTCTTCTAAACCGAATCGTTTGCTTGACATTCCCATGAATACTGCAAAGGCTGGACACGTCGTGACTCAGTGACGCACCCTCGTTAAAAATAAGGTGTTGGCTGCCCGCGTAGAATGCGCGCACAGTGATTGACGGGAAAAGACCTTGAACTGCAGGAGTTGAAGTGTGTGTATTTTTGGGACACGCGTTCCATAGCATTTTCCCCAGCCGCCCGGCGGCAGAAGCTGGACCAGTGGCTGTTTCAACAATGAATTTTGATACAGCTCCATAGGCCAAGGATTTCGGGATCATAGCTTTCAAAAAATCTTCAGGAAATGACCGTATTAAAATAAACTTTTCCCGAAACTGGGTCAAACAAAACGACCTTGGAGACAGAACACGGGTATAGGTTCGGGTTAAGCCGCACGTCTCAAATGAATCATAGCGGAGCTGACCAGCGACTAGCATTAGTTCGTCGAATTGCGCATGAATCATAGCGGAGCTGACCAGCGACTAGTATTAGTTCGTCGAATTGCGCATGAATCATAGCGGAGCTGACCAGCGACTAGCATTAGTTCGTCGAATTGCGCATGCATGGATCGAACTTCCCGGCGACTCGGACGCCACGACACCTGCCACCGTGGCGGGAGCAGCTAATTGTTCTTGACTAACACCTGCTTCTAAATCTGGATTTAAGCAAAATGCCACGCTTACACATATGCAAGCGTATCCAAATGCAATTAAATGTATTTTCATGTGAAACCATTCAATGTTCTTTGAGCATTGACTTGTGTGGGTTCTTAATTTTCTTAGATCTGCCCAATCAGGTAGAACTGCGTTTCAAGTCATTCACTATAGGCACCGGAGGGTTCAAATTGGAAGTTCGCGTCGTATGACATCGTATGACGTCATAAATTCGAGCCTCATTTGCATATATAAGTGACATATGTTGGTTCAAAAAAGAGGATCATGCCCGAGTACATGCCTGGGAAGAGGCATCTTTTTACGGGTAAAACAAATCATGTTCTAAGCATCCTAGTGCCATTAATATGCAGTCTTTGGGGACCAAAGTGGTGTCAATTTATAGCTAAAGAGTTAAGCTTTCAAAAACAATGCTTGGATTCCAGACGACTTTAACATTTACTTTTGAAATCACTTTTTAATATCCGTTAAAATGCGCTAACACAGTTGTCCCTTCCTGGTTATCTCTTCCTGATGTAAGTCATATTTGTTTTGTAACAAATCATGTTGCATTGTTATACATGTACGTCTAGGCTTGCTATAACAGCCCCATTTGATAGCAAAATTGCAATAATTTGGGCAGCAACGGTTATTCGGACTTACTGCAATGGTTCACTGGTTACAAATTCAAAAATAGGCTCCTTTTGATAAAAAGGGCCCTTCACTTGGCCAAGTTTACTACGCTTGATGTTTATTCTGCAACTGCGCAGAAAATGATAAACTAGGTAGTTATTTCAAGGCTCAATATTCTCATTTGAAATACACCGCATTAACACCCGTAATCTTGGGAAGTCTAGTTCTTCTAGTAAGGTAGTAAACGCACTGCACAACACCTGGTCATAGCTTTTTACGTACATTTAAATGTTCAAACAGGCAGTGAAATAGTTATTTTCTACGCGTATCCAATATTGACTTGAACTTTGTCGGGTTATCAATATCTACGTTTCTTGACTTTCACCTAGGGCAACTGGAAGCAACCATAGGAATGCTCATCGAACAATTATACTTAGCGATGAAATTGCCATTCTTTGACGCTACTGTAGGCGGTGATAACTAATTCAATTTCAAGATTTTTCAGAAATTGGTTGAATCTCCAAATGTCTTTTTTAGGCCACTGGGCTTTTATTTGAATGGAAATTTTAAAACCAACTGAAGTCATTATTGTAAAGGTAACTTTTTCTTTATTTCTTAGGATCGACGATTGAAAATCACTGTTCCGACAAGTGGCCAGTGTCCACATGTGTAAACTCGATTAACAGTTGTGGAAAGGACTTCCGAATAACCGAGATGTGTTACCGTACCTGTAGTGGGTGTGGTGGTGGCGATAAAGGTAAACTGTCTGTGTATAAAATATACAACGTTTCACAAAGGCAATCCCGTGTTCCTTTCTCGAATGCTTTTTATTGCCGATATCGAATACCAGTGGAACAACGTGTACTTGACCTATCGCAAGCTCCATCCCATTGCAAAAATTTTAAGTGACAATGAACAAGATGTTGGACGCGATTTCATGCAAATCAAGTTTAAGATAACCTTAACTTTCGGTTAACCAGCAGAAGCCAAGTTCAGCTGCTCGTGCGTCCGTCCACACAGTTTGATACATCGTTTACACACAAACACTTCTCGGCTTATACAGTAGAATGCTCAGAAGGTGACGGCATGTAATTCACGAGCTGCAAAACCGCTGTCGCAATTACATACGCCACAATAACACTGTTTCACCATTCTTATAGCACAATTCCTTGAGCTATTGATTAAAATATGTTTTACTGGGCTACGTGTTGTTTGTCGGGTAAACTGGCGGTTAGGAAGCGCGGACGAAGGTTAAAATCCTGGCGATAATTATGTGAATTTTGCTAACATGTATAATGCACGACGATATCTCGTGAAGACTTGATTGGTCACGTTGAGGAGTTTCAGCTACCTTTTCTACGCAAAACCTAACATGCGAGGCCACATCCGCTGTTTACTACGTCCCAGTTGAACTACATGTACATGTACATTTTGCGTTCAGTTTTGACATACGGGCGAAAAAAACGCGACCACCACTGATTATATGTAAGTGAAAAATGTGAGTTCTAATTACAGATTGATTGTAAAAAACGTTGTAGATGTATGAACATTGTTTTTTAGAAAGTTTAGTTCCCCACAAAATGGAGAGGTTCAGTAAGTGCGTGTGTCTTGCTGGGTTGATTGTTTGAAATATGACATTTGTTCTGAAGCCCTCCTTGAGTACATTATTTTGCCACAAAACCCCCAGTAATGAGTGACACAAGAATGATAAACTCATATTTCCTCCAAAACATATAAACATTGGTAATATTCAAAGCACAATAGCCGAGTTTGTGAAAATCGCCGAATATCACCACTGATATCAGATGAAGTGACAGCTTTCAAGTTTTATAAATGGGATGCTGATTGTATTCACCGGACAAAATGTCATGATTTGAAGAAGGTAGTAGCTTTCAGAAACTATAAAACTATCTACTTATCACTCTTCATATAGCCAGGTACGTAAATGTACCACGGAGTCATACTGCCTGCTGCCAAACACCACGGAGTCATACTGCCTGCTGCCAAACGTTTTATCCGTTTGTTACCTGTACAACGTCTCTCCCGATTTTGCCTATTTGTACGTCGCCACCTCTGATCACAGATTGTGACCATAGTGTCACATTGGTAGTAACTCATTTTAGTCGTTCGCGTTTAAAGTTGAACCGAAATTCTCTAATTGAACAGATGCGTGGACTGGTGACTTCTGGTGAATAACACGTTCCCGTTTCACGAGCAACCTGAACTCTCATACAATACACAAGCTGTTTAGATTTACGGTCTTATTTCATTTTTGTTGTGATATGAGCGCTAATGCATTCCTAAAATGCAGGTGGGAAGGGTTCCTGCTAATGATGACGCGAATGGCCTTGGACATCGGATTCCTTCTTTGCAGCAATGTTCTTGTATTTTCGAGAAAACTCTCTCGAAAATCTTGTCAGTACCTTTGTAATTTCCTTGTACAAGGCAAGCAACTTCATGCGGTATGATGGCGTTTTTCACACATTGCACTGATTGACAGACAAATAAATTGTTGCATTTCCAGAGACAGGACGTGAATGTGTCAACCAAGATTCTGATGAAAAATGCTGGACCAATAAATTGTTGGGAAATTGCGATACCTCAGGACACATGATGTCCCGGTGTTACCGAGCCTGTAGCGGATGTGGCGGGTTGGCAGACGAAGGTAACATCAAAATAAAAAAAATTAGGCAACCATTTCCAACGTTCCAAATTTGGTGTGGACTTAAGAAGTGGTCCTGTGTTTCCACACAGAGTGGCTTCTTGATCAGATAAAAAATGGCTGTCAAAAGCACCTAATATGTGTAGGCTAGTTTGAAGGCTCAAGCAACTTCACTGAAATGCAAAAACAGGAAACAGGTTCGTTGAAAGATTATGACACTAACGTTACATATCAGAGTTAAGTTACATACGGGATATACCAGGGGACATGACGGACTTACCCATCCAATTTGTGTTTATCGCACACTCTGATTACCTTGGATAGTTGTGTAGCCTCAAATAATCATCGGGACCATTTTCTGTAATCCTTGAATGCGTGAACATCAATGAGAAGAGAAGGGAAAGTGTTTCCTTATAGTTTGGGAGGTGATCTAGATTGTCTAAACATTCCGTATAAAAATAACCCATTTGGGGAAGATTTATGGGTAATTTATTAACACTCGTTTTGTCTTGAATCAAAACGTCTCTGTGGTTGAAAAAACTATGGTAAGTCTGCTTTAACAGAAATGGGTTATCGCCGAATATTAAGTTAAAGTTAGAGAAATATATATTTGATTTGGAAAAAAATTAATCATTCGACGATGAGTTCATTTAATTAGCGTCGACGGGCATCATGTGTACCTGGTTACTTTGAAAAAAAGTAATTGACGTAAAGACACTATTCCGTGAATTGGTAAATATTTGGTCTATAATTTATCACTTTCGTTTTCTGCGGTCTTAACTGGTGTTATTTAGATTGGCATTTGTACTTTGAAATGAGTAGCAGGAGAACCGCGGAAAAGAAAAGTTTCTCTCTTCACAAGAACTTCATGGCCATCCAATTTCTGTCATAACTTCAAATCGTTACTGGTGTCACAAAAGAGAACACGGATGAGGAAACTAATTCTTAGACACTTTTTGTGGAGGTAAAATCCAAAGCCTTGGGCCCAAGTTCTAACCTGTAATCCTCGCTCAACACATCAGTAAAACACGTGCTGCAAAAAATCTTCACAGATTGTTGACCTATTACGGAATGCTTCCATTACTCAAAATTCCATTTCAACCGAGGCCCCTTTGTCAACCGAGGCCCCTTTGTCAACCGAGGCCCCTTTGTCAACCGAGGCCCCTTTGTCAACCGAGGCCCCTTTGTCAACCGAGGCCCCTTTGTCAACCGAGGCCCCTTTGTCAACCGAGGCCCCTTTGTCAACCGAGGCCCCTTTTCTAGCAAACGCTAGTTACGTCACTGTTTTCCTTCTTGTTAGTATGCGTGATTCCGAAACGCATCTAGGAATTTGCTGTACAGAACCCATTAGGAGAAGCCGGATGCTCACTCAACCGCAATCCGTTAACTGCCAACCTTTTAAAATACGTGGAGTGTCCGTTGTTGACTATTTCTTTGTATATTTCGGTCCGTTCTTGATTCCATAAAACCCAGATGTTATTTGCCGTAGGTAAAGATTGCCTTGATACATCTGTGTCCTGTACTGCCAACAAGATGCAGGGACTTTGTGACCAATCTCCAGAACAGATGGCGAGAGCCTGCAGGAAAACGTGCGGTTTTTGCGACCAACAAAAATACGAAGAAGCGCTGAGGAACTCGAAGACACGGTTTGCTATTTTCATCGTTAAAATTGGTTGAATCTGCCGCTTTGTTTAATCGTTCTTTTTTATTTTTTATTTCTTGATATGTTAATTTACACAGAAAGCATATCACTAGTGATCAGCAGGGTTGGGTGGCACCAACTACATAACTTTATAACATACTAAAGAGTAATACGTAATACAGAACAAATAAGTGTCTGGAAAATAAGTAGTGATCGGGCGGATAATTAGCAGAGAATACTATAAACGAGGGAGTGAAACGGGAAGGGGCGTCACCTTCATACACTCATTCACACTCACATTCACTCGGTTTAACTAACTTAATTTATGTTTACATGTTGTTTGAATCAGTTTAAAGAGATGCCTGCAAAACCCCCACTGTTCTCAAGTTTTGTCCGGGGCCTTAAATACAATGTGGCTCACTGCGTCTAAAAGTATAAATTTAAACTTATTAACACAAGATTGAGCCCCATCCCGTGATGATGTATCAGTATCATATTAAGGATGAGTGTATATGGTATTGATGATTTCACTTAGATTGACACAAAAGCAGCGGTAAAACATATGGTGAAAAGTCTGGACCTCACCATAATAGGGATATTGACCTGTTTGTGAAGTACCACGTATTTTTGACATCTTGTTTGTATAAATTCTTTTGTGGATGAAAAAGCGTTTAAACATTGTTAAAAGAGCGTTGATGAGTAGATTGAAAGAAAGATTAACATTTCTTTAATTAATCGTTTTTATTGACTTTTTCAGGCTTTGCAAGGATGAAATAGATGTTTCAATTTATGGCCCTGACAGTTGTCAACAGTTTTCAAATGATGGCCAGTGTGCCAAAAATGACTGGGTACGAAACAAGTGTAAAAAGACGTGTGGAGAATGTCTGGACTGTAAGTAATCGTGTACTCGTGTTGCAACGGCAGCAAAATGTGACAGAATAATAATCGAAACCAATGCATGCGTCTCAGAATGCTGTGTTTATGTGTAATACTGGTATGGCCTTCTCGTTATAGATTACCAAACCTTGATGATTTGCAACAGAATTTAACGGGCACCTACGACAAAACTTGGTAAAATAAACTACTCATGTTAGCTAGAAGCCTACTGGGCTCATTTGCATAAAAGTTATACACCGTATAGCAACAACTGACGTCGCATTAACAAGCGTCACGTTGTTATTGTTGAACAATGCTCCTGACGTCATGCAACAATAAAACTTATCCAGCGAATAACTTTTCAAGCTTTATGCAACTCAGCCCTGGGGCCCTTTCCAAGATACTGACTTTTAAGTCTAAAATCAACTTAAAAGCTGATTTTAGACTTAAGTCTAAGATTTGTCTTAGTCTACATACCTTGAAACTTCCACACCCGGTACGATAGCGAAATTTACGACAAAATCTTATCAAAAACCTAATTCAAAGTTATGATCTCCTTCTTGAAACGGTATCGAGACAAATTTAAATCTTATCTTAAAATTTACTAAAATTTAAGATTTGTCTTAGCTAAGTCAGTTTTGTTGCAACGGGCCACTGGTCTTGGATGAGAAAGACGCTGGGTTGTTTTCCTTAAACGCGACAGTCTCATTAAGATCGAGGTCACATAAATTGACAACATAAAAATGCGAAAACCTGGATCTGACTGATAATCGGAAGTCTTATAATGACTCAACTGTATCCGAAGCTGTCCGTTTCTTGGGCCACGCGTTTAGAGTCCTGTACCTGCGGCGTCGTGTCAAAAACTGCCGTGAAACTTGACACGTGCTCTGCCAGCAGCTGCGAAATAGAGCTCCATAAATCGTCCCCGATTGATGCGATAGAGGCCATCACCTCGGACTTCAGATTCTCTATCGGTCCCATATGTTCTTCCGTTGAAACTAAAGCGCTGGAGTCCTTTTCGTTTTGCTTTTGGAGCGGATGGCTTGTTTCTGAGCTTCGAATTTGCAAATTTTTCCCTCACGAAAAATCCCCGTAAGTGGGATAAACGGCCACGTTCAACATGGTTGCACTGACGAATCGTCCGATAACAGACCCACACAATTTTAAGTGGGCTTAGCCATTGCGTGACTGGCAGAGAATCCTTCACAAACACCGCACGTTTGAAATGCTAAACAAGGACATGCAGGTGTGTCCTGCTTTAGAGACCGACATGGTAGGTTCTCAAACAAAGGCGTGGACATATTACGTGAAGAATGTACGTAAAAAAAACTGATTGCCATCAAGCCTGGCCCTGCTGTTGATGAACAACTATTCTCAACTAGTGGTTGGAAAGATATGTTAAGCTATGTAGCAGTGAGAGTAGAAAGTTGAAAATAAAAACTGGGACGCAATTCATGACCTGACTGAGTCAACATTTCGGTTTATTGAAATACATGTAAACCATCATCAGGAACAAATGTCACTGACCAGCAATACAACCAAAACCCAAAATCAACATCACAATTCATTAGCAGTACCTGGACATGTGATGACAAAATAGCATCAGAATACGCATCGAGCATTCCTTAGTGAAAAACTAGAAATCTCTGCAAGTATAAGCTGACATCAGATGCAGACCACCAAGAACGGTGACAAACCACGATAACGAGCAAAGCAATACTTAATTGTCATCCACTCTACTTTTAAAGTGAATTGTTAAAGAATTACTGAACTTAGCCTCCCCAGCATAGAAAACTAAACATGCTATTGCTTACGTCAAACCCTCTTGTGTGTCTCACGTCATCTCCGTATAATGGCAACAACTGTCATACTTGTACATGTACACTAGTAAGTGTTTCGGGAGACTGTATGTCGCAAGAGCTTGGCAGTCGTCTCCAGTATGGGCAGTGAAAACAAGCATATTCATTAAATGAGAAAGTCGTTAAGAATAATCAGAGAACTTGAAATGTTACGATAATTCCGATTGATAATGCAATTTCTTCATGTACTAATCTGGGTAGCATCTTTTTAAAAGTGAAATCTGTCACCCTCTCATATTTTTCCGCTCAGCCTATTCCATAAAAATATAACAGCAATCTTGATAATACATATATATCGGAAAATCTTAACCGTCTGTGACATTTTCCAAGGATGCCGTGTTAAAGAACGCTTTTTCGTCTTTCATGCAGTGTTTTGAATTCTTATAGTGGTTAACATTTAGCGTCGAAAAAATATAATTCGCGCACCCGCTTACAGTGAACACGTGCAGTTGTAACATTACACGTCAATTACACAGGGATAATGTTTCGAGTCGTTTTGTCAAAATCGTTAGTTTGTTTCTTGACCTCGATGCCTTCAAAATATTACAACTACATTCAACATCCTGCCGATTTCACTTAATTGTGTCACAATAACGGATGCACCTTGCATATATGTTAGGTTACATGTACGTGTTGACCCTACGAGCTGCAGCAACACCTGTAGTACTTGTAGTTGCTACAAAGGCTATACCCCTGTCAGCACCTCTATAGCATTGACAATTAATAGCATGTTGGTCATTTTTGCTGCATTTGTTTTAGCTGGCCTGTCCTCAACACCAGCTACTTCAGGTGACATATGCCGCACTGCAACGAATGTGCATAGGTCAGACACGCCTGGTGATCCTGACTACGAATGTCGACTTTGGGCATTAGGGGGACAATGCAAAGGCGGGTATGTGAAGACAAACTGCATGAAAACGTGTCGATGTTATAAATGTAAGTACATTGGTCTTTACACACGCCATGTTTGATAATATTTCTATGCATGTGATGTCGGCAATCATGTTTTTCGCAAATTCTATTTAGAAAAATGAAGAGTAAAATTCTAACGTATTTTGCAATGTCGCAGGACTGGGGCCACATCAGTCGCGAAAATTGTTTGTTAAGAAGAACTAACAAATAAGAAAAACGCTGCTATATGTTATATACAGGCGACAAATTCCTGCCTTGCCTCTGAGATTGGCAATATGATATTGCCCCTTAGATCTTTCTTAAAGACAACCGTCGCCCCTTTGGTTTTCCTACTACTTGGTATGATACCTTTAGTAATGATAACTATCGTCACTTGATTATCGTTTTCTCTATCCAAAGGCCAGCAGGAAAGTAAATAATATTGGGGGGAGGGGGGTAGTTGAGAGCTCAGTACAATATGACTTCATGAGACGTTTCCCCTGTTTCTGTAATTCCCAGCCCTATTGCCACACCATCCGCAACCCCTAATCGTTGTCCGTTTGGCGCCCTCTCCCGTCATCAAATACAGGGCAACATTAATAGTAGCAATAATGTGTGTGTGTGTGTGTGTGTGTGTGTGTGTGTGTGTGTGTTTGGGTGTGTTTCACTATGAGCTCTGCAACAAACACACGTGTACTGACATCTGTTGATTTGTTTTTGTTACGTAAATATTTGCATTAGAAACATAGAAACCAGCGAAGCCTGGCAGGATATCAGGCAGAACGAACGAAATATGGTGTGCTGTCACGTGCTGACACCTGGTTGCATAATATAAACAATATAAACACACAAAAAGCATTTTGATATAAGTGATCATAGTTAACTTTTTCAAGTACCATATCTAATGTATACGATGAGTTAGCTATCCTGGAAGTTATTAGTCGAGCAATCGGGAGGGAACATTGGACAGAACATCCCGAGGAGGCAATCCGGAAGAAACAGGAAACGGAACGTTCTACAGAGGCCATGGGGAGGCAGCAGATGGAAGAACATTCCACCGGGGCAATGGAGAGGGCATTCTTCTGCGAACTGGAGACAGGGCGTTCCATAGTGAACAGGAAGTGGGGAATTCCACAGGGAATGGAAATCAGGGCACTCCACAAGGAAGAGGACATAGGACATTTCACGGAGAATGGGTGGGATGGGGCATTTCTTAAGGAACATGAGACGGGACATTTCTCGGCGGAACGGGGTACGGGTTATTCCACATTGAACAGGAGACATGTTATTCCACCGAGAACATATCGGGAGACTTCTCAAGAAACAAGAGACTGGGCATTTCACGGGATATAGGAGATAAGAAATTCCACAGGTAACAGGACGCAGGACAATCATCAGGGAACAAGGGACGGGGTATCCCACGGTAAAATGGAAACAGGACAGTTAACAGGAGAAGGGGATTTCACAGGGCGCAAGAGACGGAACATTCCACAGGGAACAGGAGTCGGATCATTCAACAG
Organism: Phoronis australis; assembly: GCA_002633005.1. NCBI lineage: Eukaryota > Metazoa > Phoronida > Phoronidae > Phoronis > Phoronis australis. The sequence goes on from NMRA01000844.1 coordinate 101,736, forward strand.
GTGACAGCACATTCCACTGGGAACGGGTCATTTAACGAAACAGGCCTCGAGACATTCCTAAGGGAACACGAAACGGGGAATTCCACGGGACCATAACCAATTTTTCATTTTGTTCGTCTTGACGTTAAGTCCGGTACAATCCTGCAGTAACCTTTAAACCAAAGGTGCGCAGTTCACGACTAATACTATTCAAGTTTTTTCATACTTACTGCTATTTTAATTATGATCTGTTCTTGGCATAGTCTCATTCTTTGACATGTTTTTTGCTGTTTGAAAACATGTTATTCTTGTTTCGAAAATTCAACCAGGTCATCGAGAGGAAACAACAGATTGCAGTAACTTTCAAATTCCAAACCTTTTGCTGATGCGTTTTTTTCATGTAAGACGTAGCCATGTTTGAGGCGTGCGTTTACATGTAGTTGACGTTTTCCCAGCTTCGGGTGCTCGATTGTGACATAGATTACCTTTATGAATTCATGGCTAGGAAAAGACATGGTTTAGCATCGGGATGTGTTAGTTCGATGGTATACAATCACATTTTTACCTAATTGTATACAACATTTATTTTACCCGGCGATGCACAGTGTGTGTCTTGTTTGCATTATAGGTTATGACCTCGACGAAAGACAGTGTCGCTCCAGGGCTGAACAAGGAGGATGCCTATCTGACACTAAAAGCCATCAAACATGGATGGATGCGCACTGTGCTAAGACGTGCAAATTGTGCGAAAGCGACAAGGGTGGGTATTCAATGAAAATCAAACATGGAAGATTGACGTTATACGTTTTTTTTTTTTGCATTTTGTAGGTTCACGTACGGAAGTTAAGGCTTTTTATTCAAAGTACTTTCACACATTCATTATTGCTCAAGTTAAATTAGAATTAGTGGGATTTACCTTGGCCTTATACATTTGTCTGCTTCCTCTTCCATTGATCATTGCTTATTTGAATTAGGAACCCCCCCCCCCCCCAGCTCAAAGTAATGTTGAGTCCATCGGGTTAAGTCTACCAATCACCCTGTCTTTCCCAAAAGTTTCTTTGAGCCGGCAAGTTTAGAGTAATAGACTGTACTTAGTTTTAAATGCATGGACCTATATTCACTGCTAATGAGTATCCTTTTCATACCACGCGTAAAGCGTTCCCACCATGGCCCTGTGTCTCAAAATAATTTTTATTTCTACATGTTATGAGATTTGACATAATTTCATGAAAAAAACTATTCTTTCGATGTAACGAAAAAATATGTAACATAACTTTCTTAAACTAATAGAGTACCTTCTTTTCTCCGAAGTAGGAGATCGTAGACAGGTTCACTTTGCGGTCAAATAGAAGCTGGCATTCCAGAAATTCAAAAAATGATTGTCATCAATTTTATTCTAACGTGTTTCCAATAACGGGACTAATTTTGTCAGAATTGATATTTCTCACAGCAAATATCCCTACGGCATATCCACTTCCTGAGTCATAGGCGCTGAGTATACATAAAGATCAGGTAAAACATAGAAATCTTTTTAAAAGCTTTGGTTTACAATTTGTCAGTGTTGCATTTTGAAACAAAAAATTCGATGTTCTAGAAATCTTACCTATCCCGATACCAGCGTTCGAAGTACACGGTAGCCTAGGGCCAGTGGATTTGCGGCCGGGCAAGTAACTTTTGATAGTAAATTTCAGATATATACCCTCTGAGGATGTGGTTTCATATTCAATTAATTAAAATGGTCAGTTGATTAATTTTGTCCACTTCTCATTGCTTGAACGCCAACAAGTTTGGACCGTGTGGGCAACAAATCTCCGATCGCCTCATTCACTCTTTACTCATATAACTCTAGCCCTGGAATGTCAACTCCTGACCATAGGTGGTGGACTGAGTTTTGTAGGGCTTCCAGAAATATTTTTTTGCGAATACTTCAAGGGGACAATTTTATTTTGGTGTTTTTTAATTCATTTACTGGTGTGTTTTAAAAATCTAAAATGTGCCCGCCTATAAAGTTGCAAGTTTTTGAGAAATTTGGGTTTGAAGTCATGTACTAGTTACCAAAGACCTCACATAACTTGTAAAAAACTAACAAACTCCTTTTTTGTAGAGTAAGTAATCCGGTCTCATCAATGACATAGTAAATGTATTTAAAAATAATTTACACACATTACAGGTTTTTGGAGAGGAGTTGAAAGCAGTGAAATTTTTAAAAATGTAAAGTGACACCTAGTGGCAGAAGTCAGAAGTAAATCAGAATCTTACTAAAAAGTTATTCTGGCATTGTCTGACAAGCAAAATAACACCCGTGAGTGGTAAAACATGTAAGTCAGTGACAGCAGCATTGACTAATGAAATAGAATACCTAAGATTACGTAATGTGCCCCAGCCTCTTGGGTGCTCAGTTACCACTGCAGCCATTTAAGTATTTAATGTTAACAAAAAATTGATAAGAGGTTCGCCCTGTCCCAGGATTACGGCAGGAGATGAGAGGCAATTGAACTCGTTAAATTAAGTCTATTTGATTTTCTTGGGAAATCCTGGGTAAAATATGTGTCACTTCAGCTTTACTACTGCTGCTGGTGTTTTGAAATGTTGCTTTGCGTTTCTACGCCTTTTAAATTTTTGTTCTGTTTACTCTTCAACAGAAGAGTAGCAGGATGTGTTATAAGAAAGTAAGGCAAACCAGCAGTTTTCCTGCACAAAAGTTTGTGACGCAGTCCATCGGCTTTTGTTAGGATGCTTCTGTAAGCTTCTTCAGGTTCTGGTTGTCACAAGTTAGTGATGATTGGTTAACAGTAATCTTACTCCACGGCACCTGCTATATATGTCTTTAAGATTATAAGCACAACTATATAATCTGGTTTTCTGATTGGTCAATTTAACATAAAAGCGCCACCGACCTAGAGCCTGAAATGTGCAAAATATTTCTTTCAACAAACACACTTTAAAAGTGTGCAAGTGTAGACGTGGGAACTTTATTTGCTAATCACAAAGAAAAAATACGCTGTACTCACAACAGTCAATTCTAGGAGCTTCGGCCCATCGCCTATACTGACCTACATGTACGTATTCTATTGTTTAAGCTTACAACCCCGAGACTTGCCGCGAAAGTTTGCACCGAGAATTCACCTATCGCCAGGATTTTAACTGACGGCTTAATTGTCGAATCATAACATAATATGCTCGAGTTTAAATCGAGAATTTTAGCTACATATAGGCCTACCAAATAAAGTCTAATTACATTGCTTCATTTTCATTTACTTATTATTGTCCAGCATGCGAGACAAATGCCGTACGGTTAAATACTATCAGCGAATTTCCCTTAAAAAAGACAACAAGCCCGTCATTTTCAAGCAGTGATCTGTGGTCCTGGGTGGATGCTGGAGGTAGTTTGGCCTTTGATATCAATCCAGCTCCAGTCGTATAACCACTTTCAACTTGCCAGGACTTATTCAACGGAGCATTTTGGGTGTTTGTATCATGTTTCAGTATTTTACAGAAACAGGCTACAGTTTTCCTAAAGGAAATGTTAGCAAACAGAAGGTGTGGGTGTGCGCGTGTGTTTGTGCGTGTGCGCGTGCGTGTATTACTGGTTTCAATCATTTCTATTCTATAATTCATTTCTGCAACACTTACCCCCGGTTTTTTTTCTTACATTTCTGAGAAGTAGGCTTACTGTTATCTCTGGTATTTACCTAAACCCATGAAATAAAAGTAGTGCGGCCTGTTATTTCGTACGCCCTGTCAAGCAAGTCGGCCTTAGAGGACTGTCACAACTATGTTTTCCAAAAACGAAAGATTTATGGAACTCTAAAAATCGCTCGGCCACAAAACCGTTTGTACAGTAGGAGGATGAGTTACAAACACCAATTAACGGATATCCTAAAAAATCACTTACCTCTTCCAGTCTTTATTGTCGACTCAAATGATGCTCGTGTAGTAGCCTTCAGTGTTAGCAATAATGGAACAAAATTGTGTCACGTGAATTCCACGACACAACAGAACATTCATTGACAAATGACTTGTAACGTTTTCAACTCGGTTGAAAATGTTTTCCTTTGAGTCGGCACTTCCTTTCACCTCGTTCTGTTTACGTACAGCGACACACTGAGGAAAATTATTTCGTAGTCACGTGATAATTAATCCGGTTTATTGTGATCCCGAGATAAATAAGTCGAGATCTCGAGATCCAAAGAAAGTTAAGTAGGGATCTGGATACCCCGATATACTTAAGCCGAGATCTCGAAATCCTGAGATAATAAATCGGGATCTCGAGAGCCTGGTGTAATTAAAAAAGAAACCTGTGATGTCATCTTTGGGCCACCGTAAGCATCAACTACAAACGAATGCCTTACTCAGGAAACAAGCAAGTCTATTGAGTAGCGTTCGAGACATCTTTGACGTCATAGCCCATCAAACGACTGTGTACCCCGGTTACCAAAGCTTAGTGGAACTATATATGTACTCAAAGATTCTTAATTTGTTTTACAGCAATGGGTTCCTTTAATTGTCTCTGTAAAGCTTACACAAAGAAGGGTGATACGTGAAATTCGACAAAAACACTTGTCTAGTAAGAAAGCACAGACGAACATGGTTACTTAAAAAGTAGTTTGGGATCGCCGACATGAAAAACACTTTCACTTGACTAAGTGGCGAATTGAACTGCAGACAAATACATGTAACAGTCGTTGATTTATGTATGAGAATAGGTAAGCGAATCCAAGTTTATCGTGGATAGTATTTATCCGTTTAGTGCCATGAGTTGAGACCAGTTGGGATTTCCTAAAAAGTGTAGAGGTCAAAGACGTGGTCAAGTAAATTACTACGTGGTAAATTACAAAGTGAATTTGCCTAACCAAATAACACTTCAATAAATTAAAGACACTCTGTCCTTGTCCCTCTTCAGTCGTCCTCCGAACTACACCCGCTCGGACATCAAAGACCGCCGTGACATCAGGTCCACCTTCTTCTTGCCGAGCTGCTACAAATATACATAAATCAAAGAAGGTTAATTCTGAATACGAATGTCGAATTTGGGCATTGGGAGGATCTTGCAAAGATGACTATGTTAAGAAGAACTGCAGAAAAACGTGTGAATGTTGCAAATGTAAGTCATGTTGACACTTGTCTAAGTATCTGCGTGCATTCAACAAATTAAGTTACCCTGCCTCAATATTGCCATTAGCTGATAAAATGAAATAGCACTTTTAAGCTTTTCCTAAAACATTAAGATATAGTTGAGAGGGTGATGTAACATTATTTATGAAATGCGCTGGTGTACTTATGCCAACATCTAGGCCAACCATTTACAGGGGCAAGACATTTCGGTCGTTGTTTTTTCTTCATGCCAACTTCAAGTGTTACAGCATTTTGCGACTAAGATGTTTAGAGTCAGGCTTGTTTGAATTCCTGCGACTTTAGAACGCATACTCCAAAATGTTATAGTGATTTTGTTGTCACCAGATGCTTACCGGCACACAATGCATGCCATAAAGGAATCCCAGCGCCTCCTCTGAGCATTTTCAAAGTAGATGAAATTTCTGAGTTAAGAAAATCTTTCTTCCTCAAATTACGACATATTCAACCTAGCGAGGTAAGAAGTCGAACGCTCTCCGTATTTCAGTTCTACTTAGAACGCATTAGCTACAAATCACTTGTTCAAGTCACACCAGTCTCTCGATTGAACAATATGGTCAGTTTCATCGTAAAAGTCTGATTGTGAAAGCAATTACGGAAAGTTTATGCTATTTAAGTAATTAATCCGATGGGGCTGATTAGTTTTTGGGATAATGACTCATGACCATCAAGGTGCTTGACTTCGTTACTTTTCTCCTGCTATATTTTATGTTTGGTGTCTTTAAGGTTTTGACGTCTATGATTCCCGGTGTCGAACCGGGGCTGCAAATGGCCACTGCAATTCTGCGTCCGCAGATAAGAAAGAATGGATGACCAAGTACTGCTCAAAGACATGCAAACTATGTCGTGTTGACGAGGGTAACTTTCGAGTTGGCATCACTTTTTTCTCTCTTAAGTCCGCTTCGAATTACACAAAGATTCACAGAACTCTAAAAATTACACTTCAATCGCTTTTTCGCTTTCTGCTTTCTTGTAGGTTGTCTGAAAACCGAAGAATCCGTAGGATCAGGAACGCTGGCCGTGACACCAGGAGGTGTTGGCGTTTGCCGAAATGCTAGAAATATACATCAGTCGTCCGATAAGCCAAACGATCCAGACTATGAATGCCGTAACTGGGCTGCGGGTGGACTATGCAAAGAAGACTATGTTAAGAAGAACTGCAAGAAAACGTGTGAATGTGACAAATGTTAGTACCAAATGATCCAGCTTGAATATCACAAGCTTCGAGGTTCCAATTTCTAGGTTTTATTTAATTTATATTTCTGGTCCTTGTGTATGTGCACTTGCTAATCACGTATCGTTACGAAAAACAATAACTTTTTAAACACTCCGTTGCTCTTGTACCGTTTTCGTTCTCAATGGAAGGGCCGTTTGCGATGAAGCACTTCAAAATCTAGTCCCAGCACTTGTGCTATTGAGTCGAGTCCATGTTCATGATGGCGTGCTCTTTGATGCGGGCCTTACACACTGAGACCATTTGCAGATGACACAATCTCGCAAGCGCCAAAACATTCTCGAACGAATCAACAAATCCAACACATCTGCTGGACTTCTGCCTTCATACTCCAATACTGGCGTTTGCTTTTGTATTCCAAAACTATCTTCGTCAACTCCCACATGGCGGCTGTTAATGAGTACACACGGTGGTGCTTTGCTGGCAGATCTTTCAATTGCATTATGGGCGTTATCACATCGTTAAGATCCGGTGATCTCACGGGAAATGTTGGAGAGATGTAACATGAAGTGTGTTGCTTGGACGCAAGAACACTTCACGAGATATCGCCCCACATTACAAGTGAATCACGTGATCACGCTATCATCCTTCGCTATATCCATGCGTCATGCGACCACCAAACTTAACAGACCGTCAAAGTAGCCAAATCTTCTAAAGCAAATAGAGTAATCTTGATGTGTTTAAGACCACCAATGCGTACCCAAGCAATTGTAGTTGAAATCTTGAGTGGATGTTATTTGCATATGTAAACTAAAAAAGTTTAAAACCTGATAAGATTACCGGCACACTTGGGGGGATTCTCAAGACCGCTACGTATCGTGCTTGAAAGTATTCGATAGTAGTTCACATTATTGTTGGTTGCATACATGTATGTAGTTTAGACGTTGTCACTGTTATAGCAATCTTTTATAAAGTGGTGACACCGACACTAATATACAGTGTAGATGTCTGGGACTCTCAGCAGAACAGACCCACAGAAAGCATACATTTGGTAAATATACATTGGGAGTCGACTGAACAACGGCCAATGTCGCTGTACTGGATAAACTGGGTCGTACTGGTTACGATTGTAAGAAATACAAGATTATAGGTACTACAGAAAGTGCAACAAGATGTTGAAGCTATTAGATGACAGTGGTAAGATAACCTGGGCCATTCTTAACAATCATTGACGGATTCCTCTAATTCCCTCGACCCCTCACCCCTGGATCCTCTCGACCCACGACTCTCTCTACCCACAATCACCTTGACCCACGACACACGATCCCCTCGACCCACAACACCCTCGACCCACCATTTACGTTACCCAAAGTCGGCTTCGGCTCCGTCAGGTTATCGACTCACCTTGGGCTTTGCTGGGTTTGACTATTACACTGATCAGAAGTAGTAGAAGAATCAGGCAATGAATTCGATTTCCCAATTTCGTCGGCTGTGAGGCCATATGAACTCAACCCACTTGCACGCTAAATGTCACAGACATATGTGAGCCACAACCAACTGAACCAAGAGGCGGTCAATATTCACAAATACTTAACAATCACATCACTGACAAAGGCCTGGCTCACCCGTATTCACCTTTTCCATGATGAAATTAACATGGCGTAAACACAGTACATACATTTACACGTAATCCTACGTGTTGTAGCCCTTGATCTGGAACGGGGACGAGCGTCTGGCATACCTTGCCCTAGAAGGGAAGCAATTTGTCCCTTATTTAAAAAATGCATATATCTTAAGATGTGGTGGGTCCTTCATCGTAACGCCGCTTTGTGTTTGCTCGAAGCACGATTCCGTGATTGAAATTTGCTGAACAAAGTGTGAATCCCGACCAAAACTCATGTTCCACAATGCAAAACGGTGTACAAACCGATTTCATTTCAGTGCAACTTTTATGTCCTTAGGAAATTCGAACACAAAAACGTTCTTGGTCAAGTTGCAAGCTCCAAAAACGCACATTTTTGTTGTCTGAAAAAGGCAGCCCTCCGTGGATTTTCCTTACAACTCCCCAGTATCGCACTTGTAAAAACAAAAACGGCGGAATCTTGTCTCCCAACCATTATGTACAATCCAGACAACAGAAATCTATCTTTTAAACATTTTTGCTTGTTTCTTAGCAAATTAAGCTATTAAATCTTAAGATTTATCAGTGAAATACTTTTTGAGACACAGGGTTACGGTGGGAACTCTTTAAGAGCACTGTCCTGCTATTCAATCCGGCATAACAAGAAGCAGGTAACCACATGCTTCAAACGCACCATAAACAAAGCTTATACATCATCGAAACAGGAACAAATCACCGTTTCTGAGAGAAACGACAGACAGACCTCCGAAGCACTGAAAACAGGGCGATGCTTTTTTCGTCCTACTGTATAGCAGTACACGGAAACCGACGATGGACAGGAGACGCGAAATATTTTTCAGTTTGACGAATGAGACTGCCACTACAGCTGGCTGGTAATGTTGGAACGCGAGCTCTGTCTGCATGAGACCTGCCTAGTGGTACACTTATGTGCTCATCCAAAATATCTCGTGCAACAAAACTTAAAGCTCGAATTTTTATTCAAAATATGGGCTTTGCAACACTGAAATAGGTTGGGGCAATAGCCCCCTAGCCCCCTATGGTGCGCCGCCTAATAAGGTTGTTTTTCAAAGAGGGTAAAATACATTTCAATTATTTAACGACAGTTTCATAGCTGACACCAAATAATAAAAATATACAGGTAAAAGCTGCGACAATAAATCATAAATCATGATGAAATGCCCAACGTTCAACTGAGAATTCTACTGATATTATCTCAGACAATACTTCAGCAGTTGTTCTGAGCGAAGATTTTCTTAAGTGATCTTTTTTCTTTTGCTTTTATTTTTGCAAAAGTAAACGCCAATAATCGTCGACCTCCTTTCTAAACCACGTGAGGGCAGTAAAGCTTTTTATGAAATGTGTAAAAAGCGCAAAGATTTATTGCAACAGATACTGGGTCGAGGGTGTCGAGGGGTTTGGGAGTCGAGTGTGTGGAGAGAGTTTTAGAACAATTCAACATTTAATACAGGTCTGTGGTTTGGCTTTGTTTGGACTTAACAAAATTATGTCGATTGTGTTGCATTTTTCAAAATAATTTCTTGGGTACTTATAGACTGCGCCTTCCAGGAATTGAAGTAAGAAATACATGTAGCAGTAAGCGTGTATTTTTGCTAAGTTGCATAATACCTTAAATGTTGCTCCAAATTTGAAAGTTATGAAATGTTGCAAGATTTGCAGTTACGTAACTAAAAGTGGTTGTTCTTCTCATGCTCTTGAACGCAAAGAAGCGAGAGGAAGATGGAGAATTAATGCTGTGCAAATATTGCAAGGCAATTAATTAGTGTGAAATTGAAGACGAATTTTAGTTCTTAACAAGATGCTTTCACTTGAGGTGCCAATTTAGTCAAATTCAATACTAAGTTACATGAATAGCATTTCAAGTACGTTGTACGTTCTTGGTAAATCTTTCAAAATTCACCAAGAAAGCTTTTCTCATAAGACCCAGTATCTAAGTGCTTCTGATTATTTTAAATTCTGTTTAAATCAGCCTGCCTCTGTTTGTGTTTGTGTACTTGGTGTGTATTATGGGCTGGCGGCCTTTAACGTACCAAGAATAATGTATAAACAAATTTTTCGGTAACATAAGGTCATTTTCATGTCTAAATCATAAATCTTCATTTGCGACGGTGTGAATAACACATTGCAGTTAGTAGATTTACGAAATGTACCAGTAGGACCGATGAGACAATTCGAAGCCTAGTTGGACTAGTGAAGAAGGTTTTATCGCACCTTATCCATCTTTGCAAATCTGTGACTCTATTCCAACCCTCGGTTCACGAATAGCCAAGTTTCCTTCGCCCAAGAATGACTTGTAGCAAACTAGTGTACAACTTTGACTCAAGAGTCCCAAGGATGTGCATCACTGTGGGTAAAAACCATCCCTCTATAACAATGCATTGAACGTTTTACCGTTCTCAAGTATCGTGTGAGATCCCGATAATGGCGGGTTAAAACATTTAGGGTTTAATTTGGCAGAATTTTAGTTCACAGAAGTTATTAAGAAATGGTAAAAATAGTTTCCCAGTTACACAGAAATGTCACCTATACCTCGAACCAACCGTAGACCACCATGCACAGGTGAAGGTTGTTTTGATAACTGAAACATACACTAGCTTTTTTGCAATTTCAAATATGTTCGGACTACCTTTACCACAAGTCAATTTACTCTAAATGTCCATTTTCCGCAATAACTATAAGTCTGCTTAAGTCCGAGTCCGTTGATGCCCCGATTGTAAAGACCAACCTGGTGCACATGCAGAAACATATCTCAATATTCCTGTTGTAAAAGGTGTAGACAATTGTCAGGTCGCGCTGGTTGTGGAATTGATGTCAAAAATTTGTTGTCCCGTATTTCAAGGGCGAAATGTCTGCTTATAGAGCAAGACTTTTTCTACCATTCGATGTATCCGTCTTTGTTGTGGAAGTCAGAAACGAACACATTCATCAGCATTGGCCCAGAACTAATACAGTTACAAACTGCGCTAAATTTAAATTGGGGCTGACAACTTATTCCTTATCTCTGTAAGTGCTCGGCCAAATAAGTTGGAAACAACATAGAGGGTGTATAGCGACGTTGTAAAATGAAAATTACCACATTTGTGGCGAGTATGAGCCGCCGAAAATCAATAAACGGTGAGCGGTAAGTGGTCGTATTGACTAACAGCAAAGAGTGCAATATAATTCTATGTACACTACTTGCTAACATTACTTCACTTGCGGCCTAAATGAGCCCGCGATGTAAGACATCAGTGCACAACTTACCTTGCTGGACTATATTAGCCAGCGAGGTAAGTCACGCGTCTTAAGACCACCTGTTTGCAGATTGTTTTTGTTTTCATATTTTCAAGATGTCAATTAAAACAACTGAACTTCGTATAACATATCCAATGTTAAAACAGCATTGGCGTTTAGTCCCTGTTAGCATAGTTACGAGCACATCATCACGTTCTTCAGCACACACTACTGAAGGCCGAGAAAGTAACAAGGAATGCCTACATGGGTAGCGTGATTAGACAAGAGCAGAACCAGTAGAGGATAAACTTACATTACGTACCCTGTCTGGAGGAGACTCGATATTTGCACTATGAATGTCAATATTTCGCTTTACTCTGTACAAGATTTCTGGAAGGAATTCGAAAAGCTACTTCAAAAGTGTGGCATTCAGCTTCCTAACTGTCTGTCTTATGATATTGTTATTCTTGGACTTTACAAGACGCGTGATTTTCTATTTAACATTTTACTTCTACTAGCTAAACAGAACATTTACAAAGAGAGATGTCACAAAAATATACCTAATTTTCTCAAGTTCGTTACAAAAACTTATGAATACTATAATGCTGAAAAATTAAATGCACATAAAAACTTTGTACATGACAGCTTCTCTGCAAAATGGGAAAAATTTATTGTTCATGTTAACTTCATGTAGAAGATATTTACTTTAAACGAGATACATGTACGAGAATGGTCTTCCTGAGGTGTGCATGCGTGAATGAATGGCGTACATGTACTTATTTGTTTGTTTGATTTTTGTAATTGTTTGTAAAGGATAATAAATACATAAAAAAATATATTTCGCTTTAGGATCACGGAGACCGATTAAAGTCCAGGATGTAAAAACGATCTGCTTATGTGACAAACTGGCCCAGTGGAACCTTTACTCGGTCGTACCCTGTAATATGTGTGCATGCTATACTGAGATTTTTCGCCGAATTCATATTTCTAAAAAATTGACAGACTTCCGTCTTTCATCTAAGGTTTTGACGCTGACGAACAGCAGTGTCGCAAAATGGCTGCAACGCTGAGCTGTTCACCAAAAAGCAAGATTGATAAAGAATGGATGGCTAATAATTGCGCAAAGACATGTAACCTTTGTGAAGGTTTGTTGAGTACACTTTTACAACAATTGATGTCTCTAATTTGAAACATAGCATTCCTTGGTAAACGGTCACACAGTTTGCGATGGTCAAATTCTAATAATTGTCAAAATAAGGTTTTAAGAAGGTTCCCATCGCTATTACCACAATTTGTAGCCAACATCTTCGACACATGGTATTGCAGTTAATGCGCTTGATGCACTAAGTGATACGAAGAATTTGTGTAAAAAGAGGAGGCTGCAGCCATGTTGTAGTTTACAATGGCTACAGGATTTGAATTGTAAATATGATACTCGGCATAGTTGTCATTGATTTCAAAGGAAAGCCACTTTGGTCTTATATCCTAAAATAACTGCCACAATATCACTTTGATTGGTTTCCATTTGCTTACGTGTGAAAAAATACTTTTGGAATAATACTACGCTAACACGACCGAAAAAGCTCGACATACAGGCGAGCTGTACTTTGGCATTTTGGCCAGCAGTTTTTTGCTCTCATCCGAGATGCTTTGAATCGAAACTCGATTAACAGTTTAAAGTGTAAATTGCAAGGTCTAAGTATGTTAAATTGTAATAATATTTTCAAGATATTGTTAGTTAGATATATCTTCTTCCAATTATCATATTATTGTGTCTGTAGTTACGTTAAAAAGCGAAAATTTAAAAAATCCGCGAAAAGTTGACCTTTGGCACCGTGACATGGTGTTGGGGAACACAAACTAGATCAATATCCCACAATGCAGTTTACCGCCCATACAAAACAGTGGAAGACGAACAAGAAGCGTTCAATCTTGGCGTGATTTAGACATGGTACATCGGTGTGTGTGCGCCAACTGTGCTAACACCAGCCAGGTTGAAGGCGTGACCCTATTTAGGTTTCCCAAAGACAAGCATCTGGCCGCGAAATGGCACGTTTTCGTGTGCACTGCTCGTCATTGGAAAATGACTGTCGATTCGGCCATATCTGTCGGAGCCGAAATATGCTCCGACCACTTTGAGGACGGCTGCTTCGACGACAAACATCATGAAGTTTGAAGCTGGTCTTGTGAAAAGGTAAGTTATCTTCATAATTTATGGCTTAGATCCATGACGCTTGCTCAGTGCTTGAACTATAACGATCTTTTTTCGCAATCACCATAGTTCTCGCGGTCAACAATTGCTGAGTGTTGCCGGTGGTATTTCTTTGGAATGTTGCCCAGTAGGCTATTTGTTGTGCGTGTAGCAGCGCTGAGCATCATGTTGACCCAATGCAATTTCATTTGCTGATGGTTCTCAAAGACAAGTCACGCGAAGTCAGTAAGGATCATTTAGGATATCACATTTTTGAGAATCATTGTCTTCAGCCAAATTAGAGTGGAGATATACACCTGGTACTATGGGGAGAGCAGCACTTGGGGGGACCATACCATCAGCCCCCTATGGTGCACACCGCTCATGCCGATGGGCGGCCCAGCTCTGAAGTAACTACATACTATAGCCCTGTTGTAGATGTGCTTCCGGTGAATCATATGAGCCTCTGTTAGCTACTCGCTAATGGGAAATTGCCTATTAGCTGAATGGTTAGCACGTTTGCCGGTTTTATGGGGGTCGAGGGTTCGATTCCTGAGTCGGGTAATCTCGGCTATTACTACAGCCCCCCGCCCCCTACGAGGCTATGGTGCACTTCTGAATATCAGAGACCACTGTATTTGAGCATCAGGAGGTTCTTTGTGGGGTTTTGTCAACCAAGTAATAGATGGTGGTGTGCTGACAAAAGTTTGAACTGTTCTAACGATGGTACTTAAGTTGCACGGTTTTGATTATTAAAGTAACCTGCTTCAAAAATAAAACAGGGTTAACTCTGGTTTTGGCCTTTGCCTGAAGGTTATAAAAGTAGGCGAAAACTTGCACTTAGGTGGCGTCGTGTTTAACTTAAATCATTGATTCAAAATGTTTTTTACTTTAAATTGCAGTTGTTGTGCTTTTCAGAGTATGTGAACGAAGTAAGGAAGAATACCTTACACTTGTTGCGAAATAAAAGAGAAGCCAGTGACCTCGAAATTTGTTTGGAAATTGACGCCCCTCCAATGCTGAGTGCTGGTGCTCCAGACGTGTCCAAGGAGGAGGCCGTGGCACGGATGAGGAGCCGATATCCAGACAAATTCAATTAGACTGCTTGTTTTGTCAATGGACAGTACTGATATTTCTTTCCATCACATACATGACAATGAATGATATTGGGGCACGAAAAGACTGACGACCCACACAGGTACCTTTTCGCCCCCTTACCGATGCATTATATGGGACGGCAACAGTTTACTGTTAATCAAATAAACCTAAAAGCTATGCCACAATATTTATAGTCATTATATTGAAGTAACATTGAAATGTTTCAATGTTAGAACATAGTATGTCGCAGGGTTTATACAAAGCGGACAGCCATATGGCACGCTCAAAAGTGTTTCACGATTTCCAATACTGGTACTATAAATACTCTAGCATTGCTATCTGTACAGCTTAAAAAAAAAACCCTAAAACATTGGTAGTGATGAAAATATACATGGGTCGTCAGTCTTCTCGTGTCTGCCAATATCATTCAAATTGTACGACAGAATAATCATTTGCACAGAATCCCAACTCTACTGTCTAACATTTTCTTGCGAGTTTTTTTGCGAGTGGTCCAAGCACTCTCTCCAGATTTCTCACTTCCTATACATGTGTATAATTTTGTGTGTTTTATACCATGTCATAGACATCTGAAGCTATTGCATACTGTAGCTTTTGGGTGGAAATTCAGTACTTTGCCACGTCATGGTAGTTAATGTCTTGTTGAATTACAGTAGAACTCGGTAAGTTGGAGCCAGTGAGACAGATATTTCATCGAAGTCAAAGTTACTTGGAGGCGTTACAGGAATTAATGCATGCTAGCCTTTCTAGTTTCCAATGAAGCACTACCAATGTAACGAGTCCTACTGTATAAGAAGAGGGCAGGAGATTCAGTCTCTACCTCAGACAATAGTCCAGATTTTTATGTAACAGCAATATTGTTGAATGTGTTCACTTGAAACTCACTAACAACTCCAGTGAGACCAATTCCTAAGTAAACCATAACTGATGTTGAGTTTAGAGGTTTATAATGTAGTTCTAGTAACATTACACTTGTCATGACCATGTCACTATAAGTTCCTGAACATCAATATATGCTACTTTCTTTGTCAATTGTTTACCATTCTGAAAACACAGAAATCCATCATGGAATGCCAACTTCATTTTTGTACCACTGAGATTGCGCTGTGATTGCATTCGTTTGTTAGGATATTTGTTCTCTCTATGGAACTTGTCACTTATTTCAACTCGTCCAAAGTAGATACTCCCCGAGTCACAAGTTTTAGTAATAGAGTACTTAGGTAATGAGCTGGAGTTGGCATTCCAGGGATAAGACAACTCGATATATATATACATAAATGAAACTAATAAGAAAACCCTTGAAACTCAAAGTCCTCCTCATTTCCCGGTGGAGGGTAAAAAGCTCTGATGCAGGCTACTGCGCATGCTGGAATTACAACACGGACAGTTCGTCCTAGGTGACCATGCACCCATCTTTGGAACTGTCTGTAGGCTATGTGTCGCATCCTTTTATCAAAGGGTCCGTCATAGCCATCCGGATATTGGCTTTTATACTGCAACCATGCAGTCTCCAAAACATCACGATTGATGCACACAGGTTGAAAACTTCCATGGTACACGATACATTTTTTTCTTC
This sequence comes from Phoronis australis, assembly GCA_002633005.1. Classification (NCBI taxonomy): domain Eukaryota; kingdom Metazoa; phylum Phoronida; family Phoronidae; genus Phoronis; species Phoronis australis. The sequence continues at coordinate 117,778 of NMRA01000844.1, forward strand.
CGTTTAAGTTGTCCCTCTTCATTTCGTCCTCAAGTTTAGCAATAACTTTGTCGACTTCTTGACAACATACTCTTTCTTCAATGACTGCAGTAGTCTGACAGTTGTCACACGTGCACCTGCAAGATGTGACAATATGTATACATTACTTTAGTAAACATCAAAATGTCGAATTGAAAAAATTACTGATTTACCAAGAGTGTCTCGGCCAAATTAATTGAGGGTTTGCAATGACCTCAGTTTTCGAGAAGACTGATTGTTGAGCAGCGACCTGTTTAAAACAGAACAAAAATGAAACTAAATTCCAAAAAACAAGCTTTGAAACATCACATAAATAGTAAAGATATTTACTTTTCATACAAATGAATACTGCTACACCCAGGGCAGTGGCAGATCATGCCTGGGGGATATATATATAGGAATGGACATACTTAGTTTGATTTGCTGACACCTGATTCATTGATGGAGGGGTCTGTTTTGTTAATAATCGTGAATATTACAGTAAACATTTTTAAAAACTTCTCAATATCCGATGCCTTCTATACTCTTTAGAAACTTTACCAGACGGTTCCTTCCCAAGTCAACTCGCACCCAAGCCATGTACCAATTTTCACAAATAACAGCAACATTAGGTACATAGGCATGAAAGCATTGACTTACACAAACTAAACCTGGTTAGAAAAACGTGTGTACATTGCTCTGGGTCCAAGTTGACTTGGCCCTAGAGTATGAAAATGAAGTGACCTGTTTTATAACCCATGGAATTCCCTCCGGCCCCCAGGTAAGAAAGTCTAAGTTGCAAAATTGCAATTCTTTTTTCCTCTTGTTTACACTACACAGTTGAGTATTGGGAGGTGGTTCTCATTCTTTCCCATGCATACATTTATTCACTCACTAGTAAGACTGAGCTCAGGGGAGTAGGAGACAACTTCGTACAATGCCCAATTGTCTGCCAGTGAAAGCCAGGATTCGAACCCGAGTCTCACAAACAAGAGTCCGGGGCCCAAACCAATGCGCCACTGTCTACAAATAATGAAAGACCACACATTGTTGAGTGATTTGCGTAAGTGCAACGAGTCCCATTTTTTATCACTGAAACTGGTACTTATCCACGGCTGAAAAATGATTCATCAGTGGGGACGAGAGCGCCTGGGAGTGACCGGTAAAGCTACTGAACTTAAAATTAAAAAAGACCAAGTAGTAATTCGCGGTAGTATGATGCATATTTATAATATTCTTACCAGTCACTAACATTCTGTCGCAACTCCTGCGCACCTTCTGCCCGTTGATATTCACTGCACGAACCGGCTGGGGCTGGATCGTCGACAACCGGAGCAAGGGGATCGAGGGAAAACGGTTCTACTAGAGAGAAGGTGTGAGCACAAATTGTTCCTATGGGGTCTGTCGCCTCCTCCTCCACATTCGAAACGTCAGAATCGTCTGAAAACTCCACCTGACCCTCCCTTTATCTTTCAAAATATTCTTCATCTACGCTGCTGTACTCACTGGGATCCATATTGTTTTCTTTGTGTTCCCCAACACCACGTCACAGATGTGTAACGAAGGAAAATGGCGCCGTTTCTATTTTCCGTTACAACAATGGCGTTACAACGCCACGGTAACAAATATTTAAATAACTTTTTATAGCGACGTACAATTCAGTTAATGTTAAGATTATAGCAAGAATAATTATAAACACGAATTTAGAGCATATTGTTGTTCAGATTGGTTGAGACCTTGCAATTTACACTTTAACTCTCTGGAATAACTTGCAAAACGGAAAAAATGAAATTGCCACTAGGGCAAAAAACATTCATCGGATCCGTCTGAAAGTTGTCGTCTTCCGTTGTCAACGTCATATAAATACACTTTGCTAAATTTAATAAACATTCTGCAGAGGGCTTAGGAGATACAGCTAAGGGCGAAAAAAATGCCACTAGGAAGTTCCACAGTAGTTGAAGCCTGAAAATCATCGTCAATCGACCTCTTCACACTAACATTGCATACGCCAATTTTCACAATCATCCTACGAGTGGTTTGGTTGACAGAAGCGGACGCCAAAAACTGACTAGAAAACTTTAAAAATGACCACTAGATGCAGCAAAATACATCGAATCCGTATGAAAACCGAAAAATGTCACCGTGTCATTAAAAGAAAGCTATTTAACAAATTTCATGAAAATTCGTTGAGGAATTCCACAGAAAAAGGGGAAAACAGAAAAAAATGAAATTGTCACTAGGGGGCAGTGTTAGTCGGACCCGTCTGAAAGTAGTCATCTTCCGTTGTTAACTTCACATAAATACACCTGCTAAATTTAATAAAGATCCTACAGAGGGCTTAGGAGATACAGGCACGCCTGGGCGCAAAACAAAAGTAAAAACAAAACTGTCACTAAGAGGCGCCACAGTAGTCGAAGTCGTCGGAAAAACATCGTCAATTGTCTTTATAATAAGAACATATATGCCAATTTTCACAATCATCCTTAGAGTGGTTTGGTTGATGGAGGGACGGACGCCAAAAAACAGACTCGAAAACACTAAAAATGGCCACTAGGTGGCGCAAAATACCTCAAATCCATCCGAAAACGAGAGGATAGCGTCACCTCAATAATAGATGCCTGTGTGCCAAATTTTATGGAAATCCATTGAGGATCTTTGAAAATACATAGGTAAACGTAAAAAAATAAAATTGGCATTAGGGGGCACAGCTGTAATCCGATCTGTCCGAAAGTTGTCGTCGTCCGTTGTCAACGTCATACAAACACATTTGGTGCATTTAATAAATATCCTGGAGAGCGTTTAGGAGATACGGCCATGGGCGCAAAAACAAACAAAACTGCCTCTAGGAGGCGCCACAGTAGCCGAAGTCGTCGGAAAATCATCGTCAAACGTCCTCTTCATAGTAAGAACATACATGACAATTTTCGCAATCATTTTTAGAGTGGTTTGGTTGACAGAGGGGCGGACGCCTAAAAACGGACTCGAAAATACTAAAAATGGCCACTGGATAGCGCAAAATACTTCGAATCGATTCGAAAACGGAAGCATAGCGTCATCTCATTAAATAGATGCCTGTGTGCCAAATTTCATGAAAATCGATTGAGGGCCTTTGAAGATACAGAGGCAAACGCAAAAAAATAAAATTGCCACTAGGAGGCACAGCGGTATTCGGGTCGGTCCAAAACTCGTCGTCTCATGTCGTCAACCTCATAGGAACACACCTGCTAAATATCAATAAGATCCTGCAAGGATTTTAGGAGTTACAGCCGCGGACGCCCGGACAGAGATGACGGCAATATGCACACACATATAAATATGTGGGCGCATAAAAGTGAATACTAAACCCTGTTTTCGTGGTTTCAACCAATCCTGGTTCTGTCATCTGGCGTCAATTTTGAAAGTCAAAAGCGGGAATCAACTGAAAACTCACACCCACTATTTCACAAATTGGACATCATAGTCCGTGGTGGGTGGTCTTTTCCCACAGTTGCCATGTAATTTGCTAAAAGCGTAAGTCACGCTTGCACGTTTAGCAGACTTTCAAATCTTCTTCCAAACTTTTGAGGATTGTCGGGGGTTACGTAGCATTATTTCGTTTCGTAGAACTCAACGGGAAAGTCGTGTTTGGTATCTCGGTTAATGGGCCAAAATCGGGTTTGGTATTCGTTTAATATGATGAAGGAGACGTCTATGCCAAACGTAATCTAGTTTTTAAAGTGCAACTCCTAGGTCATGTACTTTTCGAAATGCAACTTCTTATAGTTTTAAGACTAGACTTGTTGAATTTAGTGGTTGGGTGTGGCGTATCTTGCAAATCAGATTTTCATTTCTAAGTATCCTGTGGCCTTTTTCACTTGGGCCATGATTTAAAAATGAGTGGGCGTTTTACCGTAAACAACAGGAAAAGATATTTTCCATCTGAAATCGAAAGCTCGTTTAACATATTACAATCTCATGAAATTCAAACTGAATAGTTGCCATGACAAAGCAGCTCAAGCCAAGTCACGCGATGCGCTAATTGTGTCATTATAGACAATCTATATATTAAAACAATTATTTCGGACCCGGATGTTGGTTTCGAATCCGTCCAAGACACCCGCCCCTGCCCGACGCCTCCTTCCTATTCGTTACCGCAAGAGAAAACGCGCTGGGCTCTGTTTTTTTTTCTTTGTCTTGCCGAGTCGTGGCTTCAGTCAATCCGACGGACGCGCTTTTTTTCGAAGACAAATGACTATTCGGGGATATTCGTCCGCGGCTTGCGTTTGAGTTGATGCAGTAGGTTGCATGCTCAATATCTGGCTTCGAGAAGAATCGAAGAAGCGAAGTCAACGTTGAATAATTTTTCGAAATTCGAGTCAAGCGAAGGGTCGGTCTGGGTATGTTATGCGCACAGGCGTTCGCCACCGCGCAGGCGTGATCCGTGTACTGCGATCGCGTAGACTACGTACTTCGTGGAGACCTACAGCGAAACCACGACGAGGGGACTGTGCGAGTTCCTCGCTTATTCTTCCCGGTAAAAGTACTCATAACAGAGATAAGTGGCCATGAACTCAACCTTTATTCCAGTCTTTAGTGCAGTGCCACAGACACATGTACATGTAATTCCACTTTTTGCCCATTTTTGCAGAAAGTGAACCAAGGCACATATTCACGCCGGGGTTTGCTTTTAATTGTCTCCGTAGGCTTACTATATACTAACCCACAGAGTCGAATGTTTAAAATTTTGGTGTTTCCCGTTATAACCTTTCATTTTGGCGTTCGTTACGCGAGTCCTGATGTAGAATCAGTCCTGCTGTGGAATTTTAATGGTCATAAACAGGCGATCACAACATTTTTGCATTTTGGGTTCAAATTCAATTGTAAATAAGGAGGGTCTCTATTGTAAACAAGTGTTCGGAGTCCCCCCAACACCCCCACCAC
>NMRA01000845.1:0-10888 GCA_002633005.1 Phoronis australis
ACTGGTTAAACACAACACACAATGGTTCAATCAATAGATTATTTAGATATTTTATTATTTTCATAGATATGCCATCCTGACCACAGGTAGGTTTAGCTGGAAAAGAATTAATTACTTTTCTAATATCAATTGGAGAGATTGGTTCAAAATCAAATCTGCATGTAGCAGCGGAGTCACGATCTAAAAGACATGTGTGAGGTACTTGAAGATCGAATAGGTAGGGAGTGTGAGGCAATATTACTAAAATAATTATTAAAATGATAAACAATCTCACCCTCGTCACAAACTATTTCATCATTTATCTTCAATCTAGTAGGATTATTCGATAAGACATTTCTATTCAGTAAATTATTAATTTCTTTCCAAGTGTCCTTGGGAGAACCAGCATGTGCCCGAAACTGATTGTGATAATAAAGTCTCTTAGCCCTTTTCAAAACCTTTTTTAGAATAATGTTATAGGTTTTTAGGTTTGTTTTTAATGAGACATAATTAATAGCACTTTGAGGGGTTGACTTNTCTATTCAGTAAATTATTAATTTCTTTCCAAGTGTCCTTGGGAGAACCAGCATGTGCCCGAAACTGATTGTGATAACAAAGTCTCTTAGCCCTTTTCAAAACTGTTTTAGAATAATGTTATAGGTAGAAGATCGATTGGCCTAGTATGGTGTACTTTATGATATCATTGGTGAGTGAGAACTAATTGATTAGCGCTTTCTGAGTAAGACTGAACACCCCCTCCCACCAAGAACCCCGGGTAACAATATGGACCAGCTGTTGAGGAAGTATTTTTATTAACTGTGTTTACTGTAACCGCTCATATGACTCGGGACATGCGTTTGGCAATGATAGCGTTGAAATCTTGTGCAAGGGTGAAGACCCGGCGTGAGAGAGGAGTACACGAGACTACTTTCATTCAAGCTTTAAGCCTCTCCCTTAACAGGATAGGTATTTGGCGTCAGATACTAACTGCCATTAGCATGCAAAGTGAATATGAGCAGCATCACTTGACGCACGTGTTCCTTCATAACTGCATTGTCCTGCACCAGGGTTCTTCATTATATCATTTTTCAGAAAACAAGAGGTGTGGGAAGTAAAAATTATACGTAAACATTCAGTCCAACAAATAATTCACATTCTCAAAATAGTGAGAAATTCATGCTTGGTTCAAAACCTCTATTCAGTTATCATGTTCACAGTACATCAAATGCAATTCATTAAACTCATTAAGCATAATGTTCTCAAAACACCCAAGACATGCTTGAAAATGACAGTTATTTTTAATATCAACAAATGTACAAGCTAAATAGTTTTGACATTGTTAAAAGAATTGTGAAAAGTAATTTACCAACGGTGCAAAATATCGCACCACCTGTACCTACACCGAGAAATGTTTCACCATGTATTTACATCGGCCAATATTATTTGCCCTGAACTTAATTAAAACCATTAACCACGCTTTCCACAACATAATAAAAAGCAGCAACTATATATTTTATGAAATTGGCATCAATCACGAAATTTGTCAGCGTTAATTATGAGGAAATTTAAGCACGTATGCTTGTTTAGTGTACCGGTGTTTGATTTAATATTTCATTAAAACATTCGATACTAAAAGAACTAGTCGTTACATTAAGGTGCATGTGGATGTAGAAAAGCAGCACGAAGTCGAAAATTTAATCTTCGTGGAATTTCCTTCAGTATCAGTTGAATTTGTAAAAGCAGCATACGAGATCAGTTCTAAGTTAATGTTTATTTGATTTGTCTATTGTTAACACTTCTCTTTCTTAAGTGGCACACAATCCCATTTCCTGTACATGCGTATACATGTATATTGTTATTGTAATTGATATGTGTATACATATATAGTTGCTACATACATGTTACATATAGCACCTGGTGATAACTGGTTATTATAGGAGATTCGTGATATGTAAAAGTATTTGAGCGAGGGTTATTCATGTCTAGCACGAATACCCAAGTGACTTTGAAAGTGCACAATCGCCAAACATATCGGTGATGAGCGAGGCGGCGACAATGTGTCGCTAAAGGCACAAGACGCAATTGAAATACCCGGCTTGCAACATCTTAATTTCCAAATCTCGTGCGGCTACATGTAATAAACGAGATTAGTAGCATATTCGATAAATAACCCACCCCTGGCCAATAATCCACGTTAACTTGACTTGACAGTGATAACAATAACACACAAGCAGTATGAATTTTCATTACCACAGCAATATATCTTCCTTGGAATTTCATAGATGTCGAGTCATGTTTTGCACTGTAAAGTGTATTCAGTACTTTTCTTTGTTTTTCAACTTATTTTCTTCATTAGTTTTCAACTTGATCAAAGTATAGAGTGAAGCAACGTCAACTGGTTTACAATTTAAGTCTTTCGTTGTTTAGAGCACTATAGTAGTACGTTGATTTGGCGCTATAAATACATCTTTCTTTATTCCACTGCAGTAGCTTATGTACCGCAGGCTTTAATCAATCTGCTTACGAAGTAGATTTTAGCAGGTAATAACTGTACTTATCAGTTCATGGCCTGATGTGGAAAATTAGTTGTATCATATCATGATATTTGACAATTTTTTATCACACGCATGTTTAAACACGTACATGTATGTGTGATAAATATATTAATCAATGACTTAAACTTGTTGCAACAATTAACTAACACCACCAAAATTACGAAAATTCATTCAAGGACCATTGTGCCGTAGTAGCAGCATCGGAAGAGGGCTACAGAGGGGGGAATAGTTGAAAACAGGAGAAGGGGGTCATTTTAATCAGAATAAGTCAAAATGAAGAAGAAAAATCACTTACTAGGTCCATCGTAGCAGGTAGTACCTATGACGGTAGTGAGCTCGATCAGTGATGTTTAATCGGAAAGTTCCCAAATACCGATCAGCGTTTAGTTTCTATTTGTGCCACTTCTCGAGCACTGATGAATTTGTCAGCCTACAGCAATCGTGGTAATCAGCAGCTTTGCTCAGGTTTGCAGGAGTTGAACGGTTTTCACTGAGCTTCACCTGGACGTGTGCACGTTACTTTACTTGTCGGCTTTCTTCCAATCAGTCAAAAAATCTATGAACAAAATGAAGAGCTGTGAGTCGATTAACCAATCACAAGAGAAACACACGAGCAAAGAAACCTTTACTCTGTTGATCTGTCACCTCTACTGAAAAGAAAGTCGCCCTCAGAGAAATGAAACGCAATACCTATCACCATATACACAAAACCATCCCTGCCCAATGGCAATGCCCGACATCGGATCACACAGCATACTAAAAGTAAGAGTCACGAAAATTCTGTGGCCAAAAATTGATTATTTTGGACTTGACCTTTGCTCCGAATCTAATTGCGTTCAAACTCCACATGTAGGTGAAGCGGGAAAATACTACTATTTTCATGACCTTTCCACTTATTGACCTCTTTCGGCGCATTATGAACACCGATGAGGGAATAATTGTAAACTGGATTTAAAGTCAGGTTAATGCTAAGAATCACAGATGTTTTACTTTAAGCACTTCAGAATACAAGATGAATGAATTGGTCAAATTTTCAGAAGAAAAATGCACCAAATGACCTGAAAATTTAGAATTCACGCTATATCGAATTTAATAAACAGACATGTAATTTTGAAGTGTCTAGCTCAAAATTTTACTTTGCACTCGATGACCTTTGACCTATTTTTATGACTGGTTAGGCCTACTGCGTAGTAAAGTAGGGTATTGATGTTGACTCACCCCAGTATTGTCAAATTGAAAAGAATTCCTTGAAAAGCGTGAGATATAACATTTTGAACGTTAGATGACCTTTGCACTAATTGACCCTATCCTGTGCATTATAAGAGTTTTTAGGAGAATTATTGCAAAGCCCATGAAAAATGTGTTTAATGCTGAGAATCACAGTTGTCTAACAGTTGACACATCAGAATACTTGGTGAAAAAAAGGTCAAATTTTCAGAGGAAAAATTCCCCTAATGACCCCGTGTATCCACTAAATGACCTGAAACTTTGTATTCCGAATTGAATTACCAGTGCCAATCCGACCTGTGAATTTGAAGTATCTATCTCAAAATCCTAAATTGCACCTACTGACGTTTGACCTGATTAACCTGATTGGATGACCCGATTACTTGGAAAAGTATTTTTTGAATTGCCTTATTGACCTGTGTACCGAATTTGAAAAGAAGAGCTTTTAAAATAAAGAAGTAGCATTTTGAAAATTACATGACCTTTGCACCAAATGACCTCTTCCGATGCATTATGGAATATGAATATATAATTAATCAAAATTTATACACTGCCTAAAGTCAGTGAGGGAGTGATTAAGAGTTGAATTTGGTTGGAAGAAGAATAGGAAGAAGAATGGGATCTAGCTCAAAATTTTAGTTTGCACTCAATGACTTTTGACACATTTTTTGTGATTGGACGGCCCTATTTATTAGTAATGTAAGGTATTTGATTGGCATGTTGGTATAGACAAATGTGCTGGAATTGAAGAGATTGTCTTGAAAATGCAGGAGAAATAACTTTTCAAAAGTAAATGACCTTTGCACTAATTGACCCTATCCAGTGCATTACAAGCCCTTTTAGTAGAACTATTGCGAAGTCTGTGAAAAGTATATTTAATGCTGAGTATTACAGTTGTTTCAATGTTGACATAACAGAATACTTGCTGAATGAAAAAGACAAATGTTCACAAGAAAAATGCACCTAATGACCCTATGGTTGAACTAAATGATCTGAAACTTTGGATTTGTAATTGAATAAGAATAAAATTGACGAAAACTTAAGAACAACAGTACTCTGCGCTTACACGCGCAGAGAAATAAACTTGAAGAAAACCCAAGAAAAACAGTACTCTGCGCTTGCACGCGCAGAATAATTAAATAAGCAATGATACATGTAGATGGCTCTGTTCCATGATCAACTGCAATGATCAGCTGAGCGTCGTGCTTTCATAATTTTTCGGCTATTTAAGCTCAACATCTATCTCCAGACGGTGGGCCCACCACAGCTTGTCGATGCAGTTGCGTTGCAGTTGACAATCAAGTTCTGGCTAGATTTTAATATCTAACGGACACGCACTTCGGCATAATCCATGTGCTTCTCTCCACAGCCTTCTGTCCACACACCCAGGCTACCTTCCTAGAATGGCTCGCACCAGCGACTTTCAGGAACCTCCATAAAGATGATGACGGAAAATCTTGACATAACAGCTCAAACAGAATCTTTTCGCAGCTGTGACCTTTCCTCTGGAATTGTCTTGCTAGTGCTGTATACCGTAACAGCTTACGTTAGTGGGCTTTAAATGCAACCGTTAATTCACCAAGTACATCTACAAGATGTTTTGAGGACAGATGCTTTCTTGATCATGCATATTATCTTGGATGCAAAATGAAGAATCAAATCATAATGTCAACTACACATTGATTTTCTTCTTAAATTGTTATTGTTGAGCTTAAGTTAACCTATGTTTAATTCGTGGGCGTCTCTTTGGTGAAACTGTCCATCACTGTAGCGAAAATATTCCACTGACACAACTTAATGTTGTTTTGAAATTGCGATAATTTGGACATGCCCAAATTGACAGAAGCAAAGCCAGTTTGGGGAAATATGCTGTGAAATTTGCTTAATATTTGTTACGTTATTTATATTCCGAAGTATTATCAAAAACCTCACAACCAGTACAGCTACTGAGGACTTGATATTTCAAAAACAAATAACAAACGAATGCAACGCTCAACTCTTACATAAGTGCATGTAATTCAAAGAATTGACAGCAAAAAACCAGGTGAACAATGGTCAACTAAAGCGAACAAGACAAATTGGTATACTAACCAAATTATTCGATAAAACATACAGTACAAGACATTGAAATAAAAATAAAATTAAATCACAATATTCCGCTGATTGTCGACTCTGCTAGCATACCTAGTTATAGATTTCTCAACAGACAATCACGTCGATCACGCCCAAATTTCTGACCAACATGCAAACTAGTGTAAGTTTATAAAATAGCACAATGCTACATATGTAGTTTACACTCCTGAGAAGTCTACGTGTGTCTGTAACAACAGGTAAAACTTAAGAGTCGTGCGTAACTGACAAGCATACATGTACGCGTACTCCACCCTGCCTCTCGGGGGACGGACAGACTCGAGTGTTGCTACCGTTGAAAGAAGATAGCATATATATAAATGTAGGCACATTAAAGTTATGTTTTGGTTTAGTGTTTCTTGTATCCTAGTTTACTTTAAAAGCATTGCCACTTTGACGTTAAATCTGTCCTTGTTGGACTCAGTGGTAAGTGTAGTGACACGTGACTATGTCAAGGACCTTGGTCCTTCCCACTAGTGCTATCAGAGGTCAGATATTCAGGTTCGTGCGATTAGCGACTGGTACAATTTACAAGTGTACGTGTAGTTTCATACTTGATGAAATTTATAGACGTGTTGCACAACAATTAAGTTGTATAAGCTGGTTACACGGAGTAAATTCTACATAAACAAGGTATACAAAACTAAGCTAAATTAAGTTTTATGTTCTCATGTGACTGTGAAATTCTGAATACGATTTGCAGCTTTTTTAGCCTTTTGGCCCCAGGTCGTATAATGCTCGTCTCCTCCAAAGACCTAGGCTTGTAGATTACACGTTATCAGTGACGCCAGGTCTGCTGGTATTCAATTCTAGTGCCTAATACAACGAATACGGATACAGCTGTCTCACATGCCTTAACACATGTAGTCCTACAATGACACCTGTAGTTCAGAATAGTCAACAGCGCATATTTTCCTACCATGATCTGTAAATTACCCCTCAGTTCAAAGACAACTATGACGCCTGATATGATTTCAGACAAAAATTAATTGAATTAAATAAACCATGGGAAAATCCCAGTTCATGACGCAGTCTTCATAACTGAGGCTTCATAAAGATGTCAACGAACCACAATATATTACAACCCGTTTTAATTTTCATAAACAAAAGAACAATACTGTTTCAAACAGAAAGTTAGAATAACATTAGACTGGAAAGGGAATAAACGAAACTAGCATACAACAGAATCCTAAGCCAGAATCAGGGTCAAGACGAGAACTAGCATTACGTTTCAGTTTTGCAAAAGGCACAATTTGACGTTACTTACAGATCCTGGGCTCTTTCAATTGACGGAATCGACAATGTTTCGTTTAATGGAAAAATACACTCTTCAGACCACCTAAATGGGTTGCCATCCTAGCAGGTACATGTACACTGTAGTTGATGCGACTATAATGGTTGCCCACTCGGTGAGGGCTTTTGGGATTGAAGTGTGGGAAAATCCCGTACACATGCACGCACCCAAGGTGCTCGGGGGGTTCCAAGCAGACCTCCCTCCCCTCATGTAGCGAACTGGGCAAAAAGACCCGCCTCAGAGAAACAAAAATTCCCAAAAAGTAGCAAACGAGACAAAATTCGGCGTATGCACATTTCATAACTCTGAACGTACCCCGTGAATCTTGGTAACAGTTCCACTTTCTCAAAAGTCAAGCCCACCAACTCACCCCTCTTGTTTAGGTTGGGTGCGCGCATTAGACAACAAGCTTCGTTTAATTTGTGTTTATGCCGCAAAATGTTCACACCTACAGTGTCCTCCAGAGTTTTACTGTTTTGTAGGCGCTGAACAATTCTCGTTGGATTTTTGCCTGGTAAATCACACAGTGCTTTATTGTTCCTTTTGATAAAGCCTGGCTGAATTACGGTCGGCTGGAAACAAAACTCACACTTCCGTTCCCCACCCTACTGCAAACCACAAACTATCCAGCCCAGCTGCACATTGCACACATTATCCGAAGTGAAGCTTTCCTTCAACTCTGGTGAACATCTTTAAATAAAATATAGGGTTATGTGTCAGTTGACGTCACACATACTACATGTACAGACTATCCGGCATGGTGCTTTTACTCTTTCATTTTTACCGACAATTGTCACGCTTCGACCAATGTCCACAAATCCCCTGCCGTGTTTGACACGAGCAAACACTGTATATTGAATTGCTCAAGGGTGCTGCAATCCAAAAAAGGGAACGTGTATAAAACATTTTTGGGATTCGTTTCAAAAGGATTGGGCCGGCCAATTTTACGGTTTGCGCTGTGTAATAGTGATTTAGAACCTGTTTTTTTTTTTAAAAGTTAGTACTATGAGCATGATTTCACACAATAGTTATATTTTTATGGGGACTAACTTCAGCTACAATTCCTTTAGACTTCATTATTTTGTCATCGTTAGACGTCACCGACTGGTAATGTCAGGCCGGAAGTAGTTTGCACTGGTCTGTGTATTTTTAATTGATACGCTGAAGTGAACTTTATAGTACACCTGACACTACAATAATAGTGTTTGATGCAACGTAGCATGGATAGATTCACAAGGTTTAACAATTAGACATCGTACACTCTGAAACCCTATAGTCGTCCGCCTAAGCATAAAACCGGCTTATTGTCTTACTCACCCAATTATTCCACTTCAAAGTTATGATCTGAATAGGACTTGATTTAACTCTCACAAATATATAGTATTCGTTGATTCAAACGTTTTCTTTTATTTAAGCCGAGTTGTTCAACTGTGCATTGCTTTTCGGCAGCCATTTTATAATGACACCTATGGTCGTCATGTGCTGCCGCCTTTTGACAGGACAGAAAACCACACAGAAAAAGGCCAAGCAAATAGTGTAAAGTGGTTTACAGCAAGTCTACTTCAACCACAAACTGTTTTACTGGTATGATATCGATTTTTAAATCGATTAAAATTGATTTAGAATTTCAGTTCTGGAAAATAAATAATTGTTTTATTCCAGGCAGACCTTACTTATTTTGTATTTGTGACCTCTTTATTTGACTTTTTGCCCTGGTTGTTCTTAACATCACTTATCTCTGCTGTCCTTCTTTTTCTTTTCAGTTTCTCTTCATTCTCTGTTAACACCTTGTCAGCCAAAACAGAACTGTAAGCCTTTGAGACTTGGTAGGCGGAAGTTGATCATTGAACCTCGATACAATTATTCTAATAAATTACCCATAATTGTATTGTTTGATTTTTTCTCATCTTTAACAGGCTTCTGCATTCATAAATAAATAAATAAATACCCAAGTTGCATTTGAATTTTATTGCTCAATCTCTTCTTTTATTTTTGATTATATCATGCTGTGTTGTATGTAACAAATGCAATATAGTGAAATAAAGTCAATGTTTTACTTTATTGGTGGCCATTCTCTATCAATTCAAGTATTTTAATTTTCTTCAAATAAATTCAAAATGCTTTAACCAAAATTTTCAACATAAATGTCGAGTTCAGTACTGTGTTTTGCAATAAAAAAACAAGTGAACAATATTTTGATGACCAAGGCGTGGGCCGAAACTGTTAAGCACCCAGCGTGTTCCATTTGTCTGCCGCGTTTTTCCTTTGGCCTAACAGATGTCGGTTAGTGCCTGGGACAAATAGATACATTGCATAAACAATCCCTGCGTTGCTTTTTGTTCCGTCTGAAGAAAATTTAATTTCGAAAATATCTTCTGAAAATGAACAAAAAAGTGCATTAGTAAAATCAACAAGTTTTTAAGTGGTCTCCAAAAAACAGTCGGTAAATGCATTAATTTTAGTCTCAGTTCTTCCACGCGTGTTTCTCCCGAGAGGTTAGTACCTAACGTGCAGACGAGCGTTCCAAATTGGAACGCTAAGTCCCGCGTGGCAGCGCTGCACGCGAAACAAGATGTCGGACGACCTTTGGAGACTGACGACGAGAGGTAATCGGACTATATTTCAGACAACGCTTCAGTCTTTGTTAGGAGATGTTCCAATAAAATATCTCGGACAATTCTTTTATTTAAACTTACATGTGTGTGTCTCGTTTGCTTTATTTACTCAAAAAAATGAACCCCGGCGTAATGTTGTGCTACAATATTGACATTCTGCTAATGCATTACAACGTTTGTTCAACCACACCTGCTGTGATTTCTAGCAACACGATACTCCAGGCACGTAGCCAGCATTGCTCAGGGGGTGGTTCGAATTCTTGGAAAGGTGGACCTTTGATATTTTGCAAAGATCGACACTGTAGAGTTTTCCGTAAGACCCTTGGCGCAGCTTAATTAGGTCGAAAGGAAATCTGCATACACGATGATGACTCTCAACTCTATGTTTCTGAGATGAGGCGAAATGAGGATGTCGTGACGGTTGCTCGTAAAGAATGGGACTTAAATTCCTGTAGCATTAAGAGGCATTATCTGAGAAAACCTGCAAAATTGCAAAATGTTGGAGGAGGCACTTTCATCAATTAAGTTGATACTTTGCACACCAATTTGTACTCACATATGAATAACTAAATCACGTCTGTTTTTTATCTGGAGTCATTCTACGAAAAAATAATAAATACCTTCCGTCGTGGTTTTTTCTACAGAAAACAAGGAAATGAAACATAAACAAATGTAAAGAAATGAGAACAAGGTAACAAAGACACGGCTGAAGATTGCTGTCTACACCTCTTATTAATAAAACTTAAATGGTAATTTAAAACAATGGCTTGACATTATTTCATTCGCGAACACCATTCCAAAAATTCTGGATCTGCCACTGGTATTGAAAATCCCGGAATACCAATTCAATCCGACAACATCGGACTTGTTACAGTAAATCTTCTTTACAAAGAACAAACACAACATTGAAGGCACCATGGTATACTCGTCCAGACGTTTATCTTTCACTAAGTAACAATGTTTCTCTGACTTTAAATGTGGTACAAGTACATAGTCTGTAATTTCATGAACACAAAATCCCACGCAAACACGGTATACTTTATCTATACAGCCAACAGCATCATGCGAGCATAAGGGATGACAAAAAA
>NMRA01000845.1:15949-31404 GCA_002633005.1 Phoronis australis
GGTATACTAGATCCGCCAATGAAAGTAACCTTTAAAAATAATGTGGAGTTCCTGTTGATGGGCAATAGTGAATATAAATTGAGGTGTTCTATAAAATTGAAACCGAAAGCACATTGTTCTTGGTGGCGTGCAGCTTTGAATTGACATTGACGATTTTTATTGTGGGTACTCCAGTGTTTTACTATTAAACAAGAATTAACTCTGGTGCGATTTTTGGGGCGGCTTTTTCAAAACTGTCTGTAGATTTCATAACTTGTGTAACTGAATCTTCTGCACAGAAAGTGAATATTATACATTCGACAACTTGCACTGAAGTGTGTAGGTGTAATACAAATTCCTTGATATTTGGATATTTTGTAAAGAAATATTTGTATTTTGCACACGTGGCAACAAATCTAATTGGCAAAAATATGCCCCCCTCCCCTTTAGCAATTTTATTCTTTTGCCAATTTTGTACTGAATATTGTCAAAAAGTCTACTCCATTATCCAAAAGACGTATATCGAAACGTCACCTTCACTGAACCGTTGGCTTTTGGCTAGCTTTCATTAAGCCTACGCTACGTCGACTTATGAGGGAATCACCGTACACGACCCAGTTCTTGAAATGATAGCCAGTTGAAGAAGTGAATATTAGAAATTGCTTAATACATTATCAAACTACATGTAGCAAGAATTTCAAACACAATCGCAACTTTCGTCGATTGACTAGGAAATCGAGTCTGGCGGGGCCTGCTAATGATCACTAAACACTGCTTAGTGCTATTGTATTAACAAGAACCGATTCTACGCGAAGTAAAAACAACAAATAAACATTGTTCTACTAATTATTAAATAAATGCCATGTATCCGTAAATAAATAAGAGCCAAATTTCGAAGGAAATCGCTGTACAAACGGACGCTATCGACTTTTCCGGTTTGGGTAAACTGCTCAATTTTACCTCCAATGCTGGAGAGCTTCATAGAATTGCCCAAAATTCTGCGTATTTGGCGGCATTTCACACTAACTGTGAAGAAACTCCCACAGATTTGACGATGGAATATTTTTAATTTACCTTATTTTGGTAGAAAAAAATATCTCACTTTAAATAGTTAGGAACTACTTTCTAATAAAAGCCTTTTGAAATTCCACACTTACTACCCATTTCCCTATTAGAATACATGGGAATATTGGATGTGCTGTAATCCATACAAAAACATTTTTTTTATTTTTAAAATAACTTTTTATTTCATTGTTTGGTATCCTTAATAAAACCCTATTGACAAAATCCATGAATTTTAACATGCCTCCGCCGACCTCTGCAGGTTTTCTCAGATAATGCCTCTTAAGACGGTAAAAAGACTAATTAGATCGAGTGGCATTCTCCTTTAAGATGACCTGTAATAGGGTCGTCATATCTGGTTAAAGAATGTGGTGCCGTTTTCTGGACAAACATTTATTATCAATTACGCATTATTTACTCACCGGAACAAAATGGTACAGGACAGTACTGCCTTCTCACATTAGGGTCAGTTGTGTAGCACCAGGGCGAGTTTTCCGAGTCTGGGTTCCTGCAGTAGTTTTCAATTGTGTACGACCTCCGCCGATCATGAGCATGTGGAGTCTGTACATCCCATCTCTGACACGTCTTTCCCGACCGCGTGACTGACATGGTTCCATTGTAATCCTCGCCGGACGCGAGGAACTTACATTCACGGCCGTCTGCAATACCTGTTGTCAAAGAAAGTCAATTATAGCATTGTTGACTCCTAATTTAAGTTTGTTTTGCTTTCGACACAGTTCACTCGCTGGATCAGCAAGTTCTCAATATATGGGTGATGAGCTTAGTTAATCTATTCGGGCAACATCAGAACGAGAGAACATCGGCGAGGATATTATCACGACGGGAATATGGGCTGCCTGAAAAATGGCGGTTACGCGAAACATGAGGCCGGGAACACTTGGACGCGGGAACATCGTTTGGAATACAGAGGACAGGCGGAACACCGGAACTGACCCGTAATTCAACATCCCAAACTCACTGACAAATCACATCGGTGGCTGCAGTGTTGATAGGTTACGCTACAACGTTCTCGACCACAATCTTATACTTTTTCGAGATCTTGTGTGATTTGCCTTTTTCGCGGCGTATTCTCGTCCTGCTCAACATTAGACATAAGGACAACGAAGAATTGTTTGCAAGAACTTCTGGGCAACATGATTTAGAATCTTGCTTCCGTCTACGGGAAGGAGTGGTAATGAATGACACAAATCATAACGTATAGGTTTTATTGGACGTGTTGGAGTGGGACTTCAATCCAAGGTAAAGGTCATGTGTGTAATATATCGCATGCAATAAAATGTACTTTGCAAGAACTTACACCATCACAGACCTAATGTCGCGGACAATGTAACGACGGTGCGAGTACGATGTTAGGGAAGAAAACAGGTGTCGCGAAGACTATACAACAAGAACAGACAAAAGCATCCCCTACTCATTGTCAATGCCATTCGCTCAGTTTAAGAGTCAAAGATGTAACTAAAAAAAACAAACTTTTGTCCAACACAATGGAAACAGTTAAAGAAATTGTGACTTTAATAAAGTATTCTCCGAAACGTGAACAAATATTTGGGGAAATTAAAATTATAATTGACGATAACGAGAACAATTTCTCACCAGCCGGACTCTTGAAACTCTGTCCGACGAGATGGAAGTTAAAGTCCATTGCTACAAGCGTGTGTTGGACAATTACCTGGCTTTGCTTGACACCTGAATTTCGTGCTTATCACAAAATTTAGACTCAGAAATCCGTGCGAGAATCACATGTTTTAAAAATCAAATGCAAAGTTTTGACTTCTACTTCGTCCTATCCGTGGGTTACGGATTGTTTTCCCGTTCTGACAATCATGCCAAAACCCTTCAAAACAAGTCTATATCTGCCTCCCAAGGACAGCGGCTGGCAAAGCTGACTGTTGAAATCTTAAAGTCTATCAGAAAGGAAGAATCTTTCGACTAATTTTTTAAAACAACGCTCTCCAAGTGCAAAGTCTTTTAACGAAATTGGAGATCCCACGTTACCTCTTAAACGCAGAGTACCGGCGCGTATTGAAACAGTGTCGGCAGAACCCGAATATTCAGCAAACCCAATCGATCATCATAGACCAATACATCACGAGATACTAGATCATTTAATCGCTGGAATCCAAGTAAGATTTGACCAAGAAGCGTTCAAAATGTACGTGGTCCTCGAATCGCTAGTCCTTAAGGCTACGTCACGAGAGAAAGACCTTGAGCCTGAGCTAACGCAGGTGACGAAAACGTATTCACAGGACTTCGTTGGTGAAAATCTGATAACGCAATTGAATACCCTTAAGGTTCTTGCAGGTGAACAAAATTGTCAGTGTTTCGGGGATATTCTTGAGCTCGTGAATGGTCTTGAAGAGTTCGAAAAGTCGTTGGTCAACAATGTGCTAACGTTTTTCGAACTTGTTTTAGTGAACCTTGCTACCAGTGCGTCTACAGCAAGGAGAGTAAAACGTGGTTACGATCAACTATGGGACAGAACAAATTCATGAACTTGAGCATTCTGAACAGTCACAGAGAACGCTTGGATAAAACAAACCTCCTAGACATTTGTAACATGTTTGTAGGAGTAAACAAAGCAAAACAACTTTGGAAAATTTTAGCTCTGTCAATCAAGACATACCAACATAACGTTTGTCTCTTGTTCGGTTACAGAGCTGCGTAACCTGGACAATCAGTTTGTAGCACGTTCAATTGCAAGCGCAAGCGACAGCAGACAAACCAACGTTGAACTTGTTTGCTCTGTCGATTACTCAGTCATGTCGGATAATATGAACACATGTTAAACATCGTGCGTCTCCTTTTCGCTGCTATCTTAATTAATTTATTGCAGCAAATAATAAATACACCAAAAACTGGACGGGGGGATACTCGAACACTTTGGACGAAAGTGCAGCGCTGAAAATTAAGATACCTACTCATTTTTGCATACTTTTGTTTTAAAAATTCAAAAAGCCCTTTTTCATAGGGTATTTTTTCGAAAATGGGAACCCTTTTGGCGGCACGTCCCGTGTACCCTGTACCTCTTCTATTGGAGAACCCCCACGGTAACTGGACCATCTCATTGACGGAGGCTTAGAGCATCGGAAATTAGCCCCCCCCCCCATTTGAGTGCTGCGCTGCCCCTGTGGGTACTGAATACGACTGAAAGGTTGATTATCTTATTTTGCGTGCGCCACGTGTCGTCGTTGTATCAGCTTTCCCCTTTGTTCTCTCTTGACTCTCAACAACAGATTTCGCGTTTACCTAACCCGTGAAAGGTGCCATACTAATAACGAGATACTGTAACCAACTCAACAACAGATTTCCTGTATACCTAACTCGTGAAAAGTATTCAAGTAATAAGGAGATGTTGTAACCACCTGAGATAGAAGAGAAAACTTTCTATGTTCAACCGGGTATAAATAACAAAGGAAATTCTAATACACTGCAAAAATCATCAAGGCGTTGAGACACCATTATTGGCACAAGTGGTAATTTTATTAAATGTCCAGCGTCCTGAATTAAATGCTCTGTGGAAGATGTCAGCAATGTGGAGACACGGATTCCACTAACGTGGGGATGGTCGTGGTAGTACATGTATAGTTGTGGTTACCCGGTTCTTGGTTGAACGGTAGATAGTTGGCTAACAAGGTAGCAACAGCAAGTCGATGGAGAGCAGCATAAAAACTAACACAGTCGTTGAGTTTCTACTGAAAGACAAAGTTTATTAACTCAAAATACAGTGATCACACCGTCGTCCAACACCTGTCTTTTACCATTAAATAGGTGGAGGCAAAGGTACATATTACAGCCATCTATACCAAATATTCAACACCTATTTATTTATTTTATTTTATTTATTTTATTTTGTAGATTGACCATCCTCTGAACTTTTCTAAAGATTTTGTGACAACACTACATATGTGGTGAATTTATTGATGATAAACAATTCTGATGCTTGAGTAAGTTAATTTATTCACATGTCAGTTACAAGTATTTGAATTTCAATATAATTTTGTAATCTCTTTAGCGCATACCATAATTTACAATGAGCGTTTACCTGACGTTGAATATATGTATACATTGTACGTGTTGTGATTACATTGATTCGTCAATGTATTCTAAAACAGAGCGGTTGTTAACTGGCACTGATATAAAAATGAAAATATATACAGTGGTTTCCGCAAACTGTCGACCAAAGTCCCTGAAGTTGTCTGCTCTCAGTTGTCTATCCACTCCCATTTCTATAGAGAAAGTCTTGCAAGAGGTGCGATTACAGTGGCACGCCGTACGACTCAACATATCCTCCTTTTACATTCTAGCCACCCAAGTGTGTTCCAGCTTTGTGGCTAGGATAGTAGTTGCAAACGTAGAATTCGTTTGTGAAACAGTATTGGTTACAGAATTCATCACTTGCAAGACAACCGCCAGTCCTACAAAGTCATCACTAGCAATCTGATCAGTCCTCATGGTGTGAAATCAACCAAGACGTTTCTAGTGCTGTCAATTTTCACAATGTTCTCAAACTCGGCATAGCAAACGACGTTGATTTTAGGAGGTAGCGCCGATGCAAAAATGGACTTCCAAGCGGAGGTTTCCTGGTTTTATGAGATTGAAGTGACCCCATCCGATAGGTCAGTGATCAGCTCAAAAACAAAGACCGTGTTGCCCCCGGCAGATTATCAGAATTCTAGAAAGTAATGACTTTGTTTGACAGGTCTTTGGTAGTTGTCTTGGAAGCGATGAATTGTGTAACCATCCAAACGCTTACGTTTGCAACTACGATCCTACCCACAAACCTGGAACATACTGGATGGCTACATGTATTTGCCTGACCGAGAAGGGTAAAGGAGAATATTTTGACTCGTACGTCGTGCCACCGCTATCGAACCACTTGCAACACTTCGTCAATATAAATTTCAAAAGATGGAAAACTTAGACCAGACCCTTCATGGACGTTTGTCGACAGTTTGTGGACAATATTGTGTATTATATTTGATGGTGACTGGGATGGGACGTGGGCTTTATAGCTTATTTGTTTGATAAAGACACCAAAACTAACGACAGCTCTGTTTTAGAATTTATTGACGAATTATGTAATCACAACTCGTATACAAATACCCAATCACAGCTCGTATACAAATACCCAATCACAGCTCGTATACAAATACCCAATCACAGCTCGTATACAAATACCCAATCACAGCTCGTATACAAATACCCAACGTCTAAGCGCTCATTGTAACTGATGGTATTACGCCAAGGACGCGAAAACGAAATTTAAAATCTGAAAAGTGATGTGTTAAGGAAATAGAAACTCACAGATAACTTGCGAACTCTCGTCTCGAATTGATTGTTTTCTGTAAATTTAGCCAATGTAGTGTTGGTAAAATACTTTTAGACAACTTCAGAGGATGGTAAACCTACAACATCAAGTAAAAATACATAAAGCGGGTGTTAAAAGGGGTTTTGAGTATTCAATGTTGAGGGTTGATCAAGAACAACGAAGGAGTGGATACCACGCGCGCGCAACGAAATTTAAAAACCTGTAAAGTGAAGGGTTAAGAAAATGATGTCACCCATAATTTAAAAATTCTAATCTTAGAATAGTTTATATATTAAGAACACTTGGTCAAATCCCTACCAAACATATTATAGTTACCCAAGATGTCCGACTTTGACCTAAATATGTCACAGCTGTTTATGTAGCGCCACCTTCTGAGAGGAGCCCTCGTACAAAATAACAATATGGATCACTGCAATGCCAGTATGTCGTCTCGTGCTGACAAAAAACATGAGATGCATGATGTGTGCGACTGCCAATTGCAGTTTTAGAAACACAGACAAAGAAACTCATTCTTTGTTTCGCTTGCCCGAAGTTAAGAAAGAGCATGTCTATAGTCATTACATATTTCATAACATTGTTGGCAATTATGTGCTGTTCCTGAACAGGAGCCAGTACTGCAGTAGAATACGTAGTATAGTAGTAGGCCTACCTATTAGGTTTTTAATATGTAAAGTTGCACGTAGTTGACCACACTGAGACTCGCGGCCAGGGCCGTATGAGACTCAATTCAAGTAATGAATTACGTATATCTTCTGTCAGGAATGTAACAAAGTGGAACTGGAGTAGTGCCAGCTGTATTTAGTTTAACAAGACTATTCTATGTGTGTACACTGTACAGTTCAGGCTACGGGGTCACCTCCCAGTGCCCTGGTCTGGTCTTATTTACTGTGTGAAAACCGTGGTGAGATACATGTACTGTAGCACTTTCATGGCCAGGTTAAATGGAGGACACTTGCAAGCATGCACACTGTTAGGCTGAATGTCCTTTACAGGGATGATGTGGCCAATTTCTAGACAGTCCGTTCCTTGGAACATTATATTCACCAAGGAACCTTATTCTTGGACACAGTCTTCTGTACTCAGACAGCTTGTTTCAGCAATAGCGTGATCTTGGCGGTATTAAAGACATCATTGTAGCAACAGATGGATCTTTCGATGGTGAAACTAATCGTGCGGCATGGGATTATCAAATACTGTGCTAACAACGTCATTGCGGAAGGCAATGGTTGCCACCATGTATACACACGCAGTACACGAATGAAGTTTGAGGCTATACAATGTGCCCTAACTAAGCTGTCACTTCTAGACCTGGAGAATCACACCATTATCCTTGCCACCGATTTCACGGCAGTGTTGATGGAAGTTCAATCTGGAAATCTTCCAGCCAACTGGGGTGTCTTCCGATCACGTCCCCCTCATCATATAGTGATCTGGTCTTTCGTACCTGGCCACGCCGGTGTCTTGATTAATGTGTGTGCAGATTACCTCGCTGGCCCATGCACCTCCAACCAACCCCTCTACTTACATGTATATTCGGCTGATGTTAAGCTGCTGGCCCACAAACGCACCCTCGAGCAGACTTCGTCACAACTGGCTGAGTTCAATGATGGCAGCCGACTGCTCGAAGCCACTAATATTTATGGACGTGCTGTTAAAAGGCACGAAAAGAGCCGTGCCCGAGTGTCAAATCAGATGCTAACAGGCAACGTCAGCCCTGGAGATCTGCGCTTTCTGCTGTCACGGGGATGATCTGGGGAGGGGGTTAATGCACCAGCATATCCCCAATGATCCTGTCCGTGACAGGTATTACAGGTATTACAGGTATATTGTTTCCCATATTTGTTCTTGCTACACTTGCGCAACATATCAGAATGTGTGTGTCATTCATAATAACTACTAGTGGAAATTGGTCATATTTTTGTCTGGTTAAACTCACTTAGAAATATATCTTCTGTGTGGCAATGCATATGACTATTTAGCATCACATTTGCTGTAGTATTGGAGTTGTTTCGGAATACACCCAAGCATGCCACGTTTAAATTTCAAAACTTGGAAATCAAGGACTAGCGTAAACCTGTTAAACTATATCATTTTTTTAAAACTTTGGGATTAGCATTTATCCTGAGATACACGTTGAGGTTAATGTCCAGGGAGTTGTATTGATGTCACTGACGTCACGTGCAGTGGTTGATTAGTCTAAAATAGACTAAATACATGCAATATAATGGGGAAAATTTTACTTGGTATCACTTTCGTTGTACCGCATGGGGGAGTACGTTTCCTCGAACCACATAATTATATTATTCTGGACAACTAATGGCATGTTGGCAAAATCAAAGTTGTTATCAGTTATATAGTAATTATTTCAGAACATTAATACTTTAGAAGTGCTAGGTTTCATGGCTGAGATATCTTCATTATTTTACGTATTGACAAGTGTTGTATTATGTACATAATATTAAACATGGAATTTTGTTTTCCTACAATTTATAAAAGGTGTTGTAAAAATTACAATGATTGCACTGTGTTTTGAATTGAGCTGGAAAGAATTTAAAACGAGCTCAAAACGGAAGCTGAAGTTACGTGACTGCCGACATCATCAGGTAGCTTAAGGCGGGGCACTTTCCACCACACTCATGTTCTAGCTGACACTAAAAAGACGTTGAATACGTTGTGTAAAGTTCAACTGATCTTTAGTGTAGGGGCTTCCGTTATGTTACATACTGAATAAGACTGAAAGGTTGATTTTCTTATTTTGCGTGCACCACTTGTCGTCGTGGTATCACTTATCCCTTTATTCTCTCTCATCTCTTAACAAGAGATGCTGCGTGCATGTATACCTAATCCGTGAAAGGTACTTTACTAATAACGAGATATGTAACCAACTAACTCAACAAGGGATGTCGCGTATACCTTAACCCGTTAAAAGTACTCAAGAAATAAGGAGATTTTGTAACCACCTGTGATGGAAAAGAAACCTTTTTATGTTTAACAGGGTATTAATAATAAAGTGCATTCCAATACACTGAAGAAACATCAAGGCTTTGAGACACCATAATCCGTACAAGTGGCAATTTCATCAAATGAAATTAAATGAATTAAATGTTCAAAGTCCATTGGTGTCACCGTTGTCGTGGTTTGGGATACAAGTAGCTGAATGCACAGGATTACATGAGAAGTTATGTGCTCGTTTTTAATTCTTTCCAGCTCACTGACGTCTTCCGGTTACTTACATGACCTTGATTTTTGATCGTGGTCTCCCTCTCACACCTCCAATCAAACCTATTACGTGATGAATTGTGACGTCTTTGTCACTTCTTTGTGGTATGCATATGATGTCCCTTATGGTTGCACCAATCACACATGACTTTTGATATTTAACTTTGGGTCTATGACGTTTGACCGAGGTCCCTCTCTAACAGGGCGCCTAAACCACTTACTATACTACTCCCCTCCAGTTTGACTAAAGCACAACACGAGAAAAAATTCATAGCGGAGGGTGGGGTAGCTCAATAGTCGTTTTCATGTGACATAAAATGGGTTGATATCCAGTTTATAAAAGCAAGTCGCCTCATCAAATCTCGCTATGACGTCATACTAAATATAGAAAAAATCACAAACGAGGCATAGACATTATGTATGAGCTAAATACTTGATAAAAGGAAAAAATAAATTTACTGAAGATGTCGTAGTTCATTTACGTCAAGCATATTTTCCATTCTCAACAACAACATAATCGCCATCTTACGAAATGCAGTGCGGCAAATTTGGTTCTGAAATTGGCGCGCTTTTGAGGGAAAATTGAGTTTTTATGTGATGCTAAAATAGCTGCAAAACTTAAGAGGTGACAAGCACCAGTGCGCTCAAGAGATGCAATATTTATCAACTTTGTATGACTTTATTCATTTGGAACACGCCTGGTATCTTCGTAACATTTAATTTCTCCTCCTATCTAAGTGAATGTTATTTGCGCATGTGCGAGAAGTCTCGTGACTGTCAAATTGGAGAATGAATTTCTGCATGACTGAAGTTCGCACGTGTGCAAACGATAGGTTCACCTTATAGGGGAAAATATGAAAATACCTACGGTGTTCCGAGTAGACGTCATCGTGTATATAAATACATGTAGGTTATCCTACATTCATAGCAATACTACTGCCGTATCCTATCTCAAATTCATTTCACCTGGGAATGTCCCAAGGAGACCAAATATCCCATAAACTTGGACTTTTTTGCATCTTCGTTGCAAAACCTTGTTGTCGTGTGCTCCGGCTTGTATGATGTCATGTGTATGCCAATTACGGTACCCAAGCCGGTTTAGCGAAAATAATATCTGTTAAACTTTAAATAACCAGGAATGAACTATTTCCTAATAAGCTGATTAGATTTTTCAGTTTGTGCAATATACAAGTTTAGGCACTGAACCATTCAAAAATAACAAAAGTTTGTTGGAAACTTAGAAACAATCCATCCGGGAATATAAAAGTTGAAACACTCCCTGAACAGTTGTGCACCAGTGTGTCTTTTTGCTGTAGCTTCGGTGAATTTCTCAGTTTTCTTTGCCTATTTTCGTGGCTTAGCGTTTGGACTGTAAATACTAATAGACGCATTTCCCTGCGTTGATCACAGCATTGGAAAATAACGGTGGAAACTGTGCTGATTTGCTGAACTTAAGGTAAGGATTGTATCGCAAAAAGCGGATTTTACGCTACGACCGGAAGCAAAAGAGTTGAACGCTGCGATCAGACAATTGTCTCAGTAAAAAACACATACTCTGTACAAGGTCTCAATTTCCTGCAAAACATTTAGCTCTCAGTGTACATACATGTATATTGTGTGTATATTTAACGAAACGTTTTCGTTGGATTTGAATTAGTTTTTTGGTTGGGGACGCTATTTATGTTGACCTATTTATGATGTCCCAGATTGAAACTTCACCCAAAAATAACTGCCTGATCCAAGTCGAAATTTTCATTTATAAATCTTTTCGGGTTTTAGAGCAGTGAAACTAATTTTTAAGCAACTACACCTTGGATTAATGACCAAGGTAACCCAAACGAACAAGCTCATTCAAATTTGACGCTGTACTCGCGAATTTACTCCACCAGGAGACTTCTCACCATCTGTGAAATACGGCTTCTACCGTTGTACACGGATTGGCTCTACTTTCCCGTATTTCACAGATAATAATGTGAATTTATCCCATATGTGTGATAATACGCGTGCTGGATACGTCACGTTATCAAATATGAAAAACGGGAAAGTAGAGCAAATCCATATACCACGGTAGAAGCCGTTATCAGCGGTAGAAGCCGTATTTCACAGTTGGTGAACAGTCTCCGGGTGGAGTAAATTTGCTAGTGCAACGTCAAATTTGATTACGCTCCTTGATCCAAGGCGCCGTTCCTGAAAAACCAGCTTTACTGCTCTCAAAACAAAAAAAAACCTACCCGCGAAATGTCCGGCGCACGGTGACCCGGCGGCTATTTTTTGGGCTTTGCTGAAGTTTCAATCTGTGTCATCATAAATAGGCCAAGCTAAGCAGCTTCCCAAGCAAACAAAATCAGCCAAAAATCTAACTCAAATCCAACGAAAACGCTTTGTTATGGATGCCTACAGTATATTTACACTACGAGCCAATATCTTTACAGGAAATTAAGACCAAAATATAATGTAGATTATTACATGGCGAAGTCGTTATCCCCCGATATCTAGAGCCCGAGTGGATTTTGGAGAATTATTGCCCGAGAGGCGTTAGCCCCGAGGGTGATGATTTTACAAAATCCACGAGGGCTCTAAATAAGGGGGATAACGACTGAGAACATGTAATAATCTATTTATACCACATACTGAACGAGAAACATTGCTATGAATCGATCTGCCTTTCTCGACTCGCCTCGGCTTTGTAACTACTTTCTATGTCAGAGGCCCGGGGTCGGAGGTCGTAACCTTTCAAGAAAAGCCGAGATATGTTTGTAAAATAATGCTTTTACTCAAAAGCAATTGAAAAATAAAACAAAATAGAAATAAAGTGAATCTATAAATTAAGGTTTAGCAACTATTAAAGCTTACTACACATTTTATCACGCTAAGCTTCGACCGGGAATATATCGCCTGCTAAAGTAGGTTACCAATGGTAACTGACTATAATTCTCAAGTCAAAGGATCCCGACCACACGGCATCTGCATTCAAATTGGAGATCGGTGATTTACAAGCGAGAAAACACGAGAGAAAAATTTCACTGAATTAAAATATCGTTTTTATGGAAATTATGCGTCTTAAATTTCATAGCGTATAAATGTCGGTGCAATGCCCTTTGCTGAACATGCGATTGTTTCGCGTGCTCATTTAAAGAGTTCCCACCATCGACCCTGTGTCTCAAAAAGGAATTTTATCATTACGTCTTAACAGAATTAATAGCCTTTAGTACACGTGTTGCTACGAAACAATCTAAAAATTTTAAAAATATATTTTTCTGTTATCGAGTTTGTACGCAATGGGTGGAAGACCGCCTCAGCCGTTGTTGTTTTACCATTGCGATACTGAGGAGTTGTGAAGAAAGTCCGCGTGGAGCCGTCTTTTTCAGACATGAAAAGGTGCGTTTATGGAAACTGTGGTAACAACAACTTGACTGTGAACGTCTTAGTTGTTCAAATTTCCTAAATACGTGAAAGTTGCACAAAAGTGGCACCGGTTTGTAGTGGGCGGAGCACCATAGGGGCCTAGGGTAGGGCTATAGCCCCCCACTTTTTCAGGGCTAAGCCGCCCATGGTCTATAGGCGGTGCAACACAGGAGGGCTGGGGGGGGGTGGTTAGCCTCCACTTTTTTCAGTGCTGCGCCACCCATGATTGTGGGCCGAACAAGAGTGTGGAGTGTCAGTGTGGAACATGAGATTCAATTTGGCTACGCTTTGATCGGCACATTTCAAAGAATTGTGTTTCGACCACACACATAAGCGGCCTTACAATGAAGGACTCACCACCAAGTAAGTGCATTTGCAAATTTTGTAAATAACGAACAAACTGCTTCCATTCTAGGGCGAGTGATGCCAGGCCCTGGACCCCGGCTTAGATCGAGTGCTACTACAAGTAGGCTTATGCATATTGTGTTTAGACTGTGCTCATTCCATCACGGCAATAGTGAATACGAGTAACCAAGGTTGGCTGTGGCCTTTGACAGTAATTATTAAGTTCCTATTTTGTGAGTAGTGAACACCACTTGGTAGAGTTGGTTGTGGCTCACATATGTCATTTCTCGTTCGAAAGTTTGTTAAATGGGAAATCGAATTCATTGTCTGATTCTTCAAGTACTTGAGTATAAGTGCCCGTATCCACTCTCCTCTGTGTCTGCATAATAATTGTTCAATTCTCGCGTAATATTGTCATTGTCTTCTGACCTGCAGCGTTCCAACATTGAAAATGATTGTCAAGCGGCCAACCGTCTTCCACCCATTGCATCATTTGGCGGGAAACTTAGAAATAAGTAATTTTTCTTCAAAATTAAAAAAATTGCCACTACTTGGCATAAAAAGTGCCTATTTAGCAAGATTTTATGGTATTCGACAAATATTAGCTAACTGAAACCTGAAAAAGTAAGAAAATGCATGGTGGGAACTCTTTAATGATTCTATTTTCACGTTTGATGACGTCAGCAGCTGAGCGGTGTAGTGGTAAAATCGGTCCCTCGCAACTGTTGAGGTTTCCCGCCAAAATGTTATCTCACCAGTGAGATAAATTTATGGGTTATTACACGGTTGTATCTGCCATTCGAGGCTAATGTTGTGGTATAATAACGAGTATGTGTTGCTTTACTGAAGCAACGTCTGTTCGCAGTGTTCAACGTACTCTCCGTAGCTACCAGCCGTAGCGTAAAATCTTTTTTTTGCGATACAGTCCTTACCTCACGTTCTGCAAAGCAGCACAGTTTCCACCGTTATTTTCCAATACTGTGATCGACACGGACAAATGTTTCTATTACTATTTACATTCCAAAAGCTAAGACACGAAAATAGACCAAGAAATCTAACAAATTCATCGAAGCTAAAATGACACACAGCTACACAACTCGCCATTCAGTGAATGTTTCAATTTTTCTGTTCCCAGTTGGATTTTTTTCTAGGTTTCCGACAAACTTTTAACATTATTGAATGGTTCAGTGCTTTAACTTGTATATTGCCCAAAATGAAATTGTGGCGACTTTGTTATGAAATAAAACTTTTCTGAACATTCAACACCTTCACAGACTGTCTAGTCGCTTAACCAGATTGGGTACCGTACTAGGCATACTGTACCTACAGCACACATCACGAATTTTTGGCCGACCGGTCGGAAATTGGTCGACGACCGGCCGTCGACCGGTCGTCTAGCCGACCAGCAGCCGACCAACAACGGTCGGCTAGGAGCCGTCTGCTGAGTCGCCTCTGTGGTCGGCACTTGGATCGGCTAAATGGTCGCCTAGCGTAGACGACCAATTCGGATTAAGCGTGTCCTTGGTCGGCAATTACCATTTTATGACTTAGCGGGTGAACTTTGGCCAAACAAACATTGAACAGTTCGCTGTTCGTTCAGCAGCGGCAACTCCGGTCTTGACATCAGTTTATCAACTTATGTTCAACTATTGAAAGGTGTTAAAATCGACTCAACCTACAAATATGTGACATTACACCAACATAAATTTTATGTTGAATTACTGACGGCGTGATAAAATCAAACGTTAAGTGATACCGCGGAAGCATAATTTCTGTCTCTTAGCATGATACTTTTTATACAGTATATTATGCATAAAAATAAGAAAGAAATTTGAAATTTTACAGTAAAATTGCCAAATTTCAGAATACAACGCTGGCTGTTTTACGACCTCAAGTGTTATCATGCCGCGGAATGCTTAACACGCAGCACTTATTCGCGCTCATCTGTTATTGCTCTTGATCATCACTTCATCACGCTGTATAATGCGCTTTACCACAGATAATTTTTGTTTATTTTTGTATAATTTCTTAATATGTCAGTACAGCATTAGAACAAAAGTTTATTTTAAGAACAACATAAACAATGGTTTTAACA